>CM031567.1:9870106-10415000 GCA_018467065.1 Ephestia elutella
TATGAAAATACAAACTTTAAATTAATGGACATATATCTATTTATCATGACTTACAAGGAGAAGCACAAGTACTGACCTATGGGTACAGTAACTCTTACAGAATAATATTTTATTATAGAGATTCTCAATAATCAATACATAAATAATTTAAAAAGTATTTTTTTTAAATTGTCACAGTCACTAATAGAAGACATAGGATCTCTATTACAAGTAGACATTCTTTTGCACTAATAGTAGACATACCGCTTGAGATCAATTAAGTATATAAATTTTATGTCTTGTTACGTCGCAAAATATGATCCTTTCACATAAATTTTATTTTATACATATAATGTTCTTTGAAAAACCCAAGAAATATGAAAGTATAAGAAAGCAATTTTTAGGGTTCCGTACCCCAAGAAGGCAAAAACGGAAGCCTTATAAGATCACTTTGTTGTCCCGTCTGTCTGTCAAACTTTTTTTTTCAGGGAACGCTTAAAGGTATCAAGTTCAAATTAATAATTCATTTATCAATCAGAACCCAGCAATCAAAACCTATGTATGGGGGTACTTCTCGTTGATCTAAAATTATGAAATTTGGCAAAAAAGCAAGGCCTCACGAGTACTTATACAGGAATAAGGAATAAATCTGAAAGTTTGTAAATATGTTGTTGGAAGTCTAAAAAAAGTTAAACTTATTTTTGCGCTAGATGCGAGTATGAATCCTAGGGGATCGAACTGCGAAAGTAAAAGGCACTCCGCACACGTCAGCCGTTGAGTTGGCGTCGAGTTGGACGAGCGTCGAACGACAGCGCAACGGCAGTGCAACGACCACGTACATCTTCAAAGAAGTCCGCACACGACGAGGTTGAGGCGGCGTTGCGTATGAGTTTAATAACGGCAGCCGTCATAACGGAAGCCGTTGCGACCTGGCAGTGAAAAATCACTCGCACGTAGAAAAATATTTTGATTATTTATTTTTTCAATACGCTAGCTGATGTCCGGCGGCTTTGCCCGCGCATCAAATTATACACGCAAAACTTTCTCTCATGACCTACCCCGTCGCATTTGGTGAAAACCGCACGAAAATTCGTTCACTAGTTTTTTTTAATTTATTGGAAACGGACAGACAGTACAGACGCGGTGGGGGGACTTTATTTCATAATAAGTAAGGATGACACAAAAAATTCGTACACTTGTCTTTAAAATCATATAAGTAAGTAGTATTAATAACCGTGTTTCTTAATAAGCTTGGGCAGACAAAAAATAGACTGGCTGGACTGAGTAGGTATATTTAATTTTTTACCAACTTTTGCCCGCGGCTTCGCCCGCATAAAGTATAATACCAAAATCTTTCCTCATGACCTACCCAGTGTATTGGCGATAACTTCATGAAAATTCGTTCAGTAGTTTCTGAGTATTGCATACAGACAGACAAATGAAGAAAGGGACTTGATTTTATAATATGTACATATAAGAATTGAAACAGAAGTTATATAAAATCACTCTTCATCTGAAGAAACTAAAATGTCTAGCACCATTGAAACCTTGTGAGATCGACGGCTACGCGACGGCTCGTGTACAGAACACCACAAGCTATAACGGCAGGCTAACGCCTAGCGTTAAAAACCGCGACATGAGCGCAACTCCAACTCTTACTGCTCGTGTGCGAACGGGAGTAAGGTTTATTTTGAAACTAGTTGCGTCTTTAAGTTAAGGAGTTATAATGCAAGATAATTTGCCTGTACGGAACCCTCGGTGCGCGAGCTTGACTCGCAGTTGACCGAGTTTTTTTGTGTAAAAATATATTAGGTAATAGTTTTTATAATTGTTTCGTACTTAAGTACCGTTGATCAATTCACTATCACTACATTATGAAAATACTTTATTTTTCGCTTTTATGTTTGGAATTCCAAAAAACATTGTGTATATTTATAGACAATATTTTTTAGGGTTCCATACATCAAAAGGCAAAAAACGGAACCCTTATAAGATCACTTTGTTTGTCCGTCTGCCTGTCAAACTTTTTTTTCTTAGGAACGCCTAGAAGGTATTAAGTTGAAAATTAATATTATCAGAATAATCGGATCCACGGTCTCTTTTTCAGCAAAAAAAATAATCAAAATTATACGTCAACGCGATCAAGAGATATTACCGTAAATGTGGCGAATTTTCGCTTATTTTGCGATTTTAGTCAGCAATCAAAACCTATGGGGTACTTCCCGTTGACCTAAAATTCTGAAATTTGGCAAAAAGCAAGGTCTAACAGTACTTATCTATACATAAAATAAAACCAGTATTTTGTCTGTACAATTAGTATTTTTTGTTGCTGAAATAGATAGAGGGACACCTAAAAAGAATAATAGAAAGCAAAAAATATTTTTTTGGAATTTCTTGTCTGTCTGTAATTCTGTATGTATGTACTGCCGTTTCACGCAAAAACTACTAGACGGATTTGAGATGAAACTTTTTTGTTGTATAGCTATTAAGCCTGGGTAAGCATATAGGCTATAATTGATTTTGAAAACTGGAACACCTGATGAAGAAGAACCATAACAGAACAGCTAAACTATAAGAAATATGGAAATGGTACCTTTGCAAAGTTTATTAATCCTGACGAGCATTTTCTGTTGACATATATAAAATCGAAGATCAGGATCAACTGATGAAGAACTCCAAGAGACCAGCTACACTATTACTTAAATGGAAATGGCGCCTTAGCAAAAGTCGTTCAACTTGATGAACATTTTCTACCTGACGTATAAATATTGAAGATCTGGAACATCTGTTTCCGTTCATCAACTTATATATTCACACGCGGGACACGGTCATACCCAAATGGCTGAAATGTTGAGTACTGGAGTTTGGGATTACTACCAGTTTACAACACAAAAAGATTTTTCATCTAAGCGAAACTCACGCGGGCGAAGCCGCGGGTAACAGCTAGTACAGGAATACATTGTAAATATGTTATTGGAAGTGTTTGTAATATATTGAGGCAAAACTAAACGCAGGCGTTTCCTGTTGCTGCCGCCAGAGGGCGTTCGGGGTTTTCACACTGCTAGCGTCGATGGCGTCGCGCGCCGCGAACGGCAGCCATTGCATTGCTATGCGATATCGGTTTGATTTTTAATACGCGAGAGGGCCCGCGTTCTTTGATTGCTAATTAACTTGAGTTGTATTTGTGAATTTCCTGTTTGTTAAATAACTATTGAACTTTGTGTTTGTGTCCCCGTCATTGTGACTTTCTCCTGTGGGATGTGACGCGTGGCTGCTCGCTCACATCTACCTGTTGCCGAGCCGATTTCGGGAAGAAATCTATTTATTTGTCCTGGGGAATTGAGATCTCAAGGGTTAGGTAGGGTGATTAGGAATTCCCCCTTCCCGAAGACACTCAAGTTTGGATCCGAAGAGAAAGAAGATTTAGCTTGGTAAGTGTTTTTTAAGTGTAATTAATTTATAGGTTAGGTTATCATATAGGGCCCTGTAGCTCCCTTCATAAGCTACGGTGGTAGCAGACTGCGTTAAGTTATTTAGGTTTTAGTCGGGCAAACGTGGTGCCGCGTGGAGATTTTTTCCCGGTACTTATTTTTACCGGTGGTTTTTTCCCGGTAAAGTTCCGGTACAGAGTTCTTCCCGCCGCTTCGTTTGTCCGGATTCTCTCTGCCACATTTTCTGGCAGCAGAGCGTAGTTGCTCTGCACAATTTCTGGTAGCAGAGCGTAGTTTATCTACCCTCTATTTGTTCGTTTGTAAAAAATAATTAATTGTTTGTAAAAATTATTAGATTTTTCTTAGTTTGTTTGTATAAGAATATTTGTAACCTTTTTTTTGTATTTGTTTGCGGTTTGTGACCGTGCGTTCGGAAGTTTGTGCCATTCTCATACCTACCGCGGTTCTTCGAGTAGTTGCTTGATTTTGTTGTTTTTTAGTTACCTTTTGTTATTTTTTGTTTGTGACTTGACGCGATGGCGAAGGCCTCAATAGCTAGGGCGACACTCGCCAACGAATTGGAGATGGTTTGTGACGGCCGGAGGACTCCTGTCCCCGGAAGGACAGGGAGGGCGCTCATACTGCTAAGAGCCGGATCCACACTCCGCACTCACGATTGATTAGCGCGGAAGCGGCCATGGCGGCGCTTACCGAAGCCGAACTTGCCCCGGAGGCCTACGCAGGTCACATGGCGGACATGGACCCAGATCCTGAGTCTGCACGATGATATCGCCGGAGGCGGTGACCGCAATAAGGGCGAGACAGGCTGGCGGACCAGCCCCTCGCACACCTGTTAGACAGGAAGGACCAGCGGTTACTGGTCGGCTCCCCACCCTTCAGCTGTCCCACTTTGGGGGTAGGATGGAGGAGTGGGTAGCATATAAAAATATGTTTGAGTCCCTGGTCGTAGCACGACAGGATTTGTCGAAGGACAGAAGATGGCCTACCTCCTCTCACTCTTGAGGATGAAGCGCGGTCGCTCATCCAGCACCTCCGGGTGGAGGACGACCAGTACGATACGGCCGGGAGTTATTGAACTCCCGCTACCAAAACTTACCCCACGTTTGTTAGCGGATGCGCACGCCGCACAGTTGATGGCCCTGCCCAAGGTAGCCAACAGGGCACAGATTGCGCCTGCAGTTGCTCACGCCCGTTACAGTGGCCTGTAACGCGCTCCGCACACTGGGGCTGCCGGTGGACCAATGGTCCTTTTTGCTGGTGCACATTGTATTGGGCAAATTGCCCAATGACATCCGCTCGCGGTTTGTGCGCGAGAATGCGGAACGGGATAGCACCACCCTACCCACATTCACTGACTTGGTGAAGTTTTTGGAGTTTGAGGCACGGGCTGCTGAGAATACCATGACGGACTCAGCGCCATCCAGAGCGCCTGAACGTAGGCCCCAACAGGGACGGCAACCGCCACCGCGTGGAGCTGGTGTGCGGGTTGCACACACGGCAGCAGTCGCGGGGGACGCGGACTGCCTGCAATGTGGCCGGATGGGCCACAGCCTGCTGCAATGCAGGGACTGGCAGAGACTGCCAGTACAAGATCGGCGCCGCATGGCAAGGCGGCATGAACTATGCTTTTACTGTTTGGGCAGTCACTATGCACGTGACTGTCCCAGGGCCATACCATGCAGTGCATGCCGTGGGCTGCACCACGTGATGCTCTGCATGAACCAGGAACAGCAGGGATGGCCCCCGGTTGTTGAGGCAGGGGTCCCCTATGGGCGGGGGCGCTCCTGAGCGAAGCCCTCCACCATCGGCCGGAGGACGCGGCTTCGCTCGTCGCACCCCCCCTCGGGAGGGGGGTCGCGTACCGAGCGCGGGTCTTGGCGGACCGGGACCACGCGCGCCCAAGGTCATGGCCAGTATGTAGCTGGCCAGGCCCCGGTCTAGGGCCCCCATGGGCGGGGGCCCTAGATCGGCGAGACGTGAGTGGGGACACCCCTCCACGCGGGTTACCAATGCCCAACACATGCAGCCGCAGCGGTTTTCTCCGCCGCTGCACGAAAGTACCCACGGCTGGAGTACCACCCCGCCGTACCATATGCTATGTGGCCGGGCCGCGGGTTATGCCCCCTCAGATGGGGATGTGCACTCGCCCGCCATATTATCCCGCTGGTCAGTGGCGCGCCCCTGGTGTGGAGAGAGTGGGGAGCCCGTAACTAGCTTGCTCCCTTGCTGGGACAGAGCCGCGGACGGTTCTGCTCCCTACCCGCGGTGGTCCGCGTATGGGAGGGTCGTGGGGGAAGCCATTAATTTGAGAGCTCTGTTGGACTCAGGGGCTCAAAGCAGTTTGGTTACCACTCGAGTGGCACGCCAGTTAGGTTTAGTCGTGGAAGACTCGCCTGTGCCACTTCTTGGAGTTGGTGGCATACAAGTGAAGTGTCTGACGGGCCAGACACTTGTCACCTTTTCTTCGCTGAAGTCCTCCACAATGAGGATCACGACTTCGGCTATGGTAATGGATACCATTGCGGGTTGGCACCCCTCGACAGACATACCGCCGGGTGTGTTGTCTTTGGTTTCCGGGTCTGGATTTGGCCGACCCCTTTGTCTTTCATCCCGGCCCAGTGGACTTGCTCCTGGGCTCAGGACGTATTGGGTTGGATTTTGTTGGGTACACAGAAGGGGCTCTGGGTTCGTCTTCACTGATGGCAGTGTCTACGATTTTTGGTTTTGCCCTGATGGGCCCTGTGTTTGATAATGGCACCGCGGAGGAGCCACCGGTTGTCGCATCTGCGTCCTTGGCCAAGACCATGCAAAGGTTTTGGGAGGTGGAGGAGCCACCTATGAGTTCCAGGATGGATCCGGAACACGCTGAGTGCGAAGCCCTCTTTCGATCGACCACGGAGAGGTTGCCCTCCGGTCGGTTTGTAACTAGGTTACCCTTTGTTGCCTCTCGTCCTAGCCTATGGCAAAGTAGGGCGCTTGCGGAGAAACGACTGCTGTCCATGGAGCGACGTATGCAGCGTGACCACGTACTTCAGCGATAAATATATTGAATTTGAGTACGAGGATTTGGGTCACATGTCTCCGGCTCGAGTTGATTGGAGCTCAACTGAGCATTATTTTTTGCCCCACCACGCGGTGGTGAAGGCCTCAACGGGCAAGTTGCGGACTGTCTTTGATGGGTCCGCACCCACTTCGAACAGGGTTTCGTTGAATCTGTGTTTGCATTCGGGTCCCAAATTGCATAGGGACACATAATTGACATCATCTTGAACTTTAGAAGACATCAAGTGGTTTTTGGCGCGGACATCCGGATGATGTTCCGCCAGACAGTCATACATCCTGAGGACAGGCGATTCCAGTTGATACTCTGGCGTGAGCGCCCTGAGGATCCTGTGACGGTGTATGAACTCAACACAAACACGTATGGTTTGAAATCTAGTCCCTATATCGCCATCAGATCATTGCTTGAATTGGCAGAGCGGGAACGGATCCGCTTTCCCCGTGGGGCTTCCGTGCTTGTCACGTGACTTGTATGTTGATGACGTGTGCACCGGAGCCCAAAGTATTGAGGAGGCCCTCCTACTGCGGGATGAATTGATTGAAATATTGAAGACAGGTGAAAACTACGAGCTACGTAAGTGGTTGTCTAATGAGCCTAAAGTTCTAGAAGGGATCCCGGAGGATCACCAACAGAACCCTCACCTGTTTGAGGATGTGGATGATCCCAACAGGATAGCGGTGCTGGAGAGCATGCAGGTACCAAGCCGCTAACCGATATTTTCACATTCCCAAGTGGACTTGCGGAAATACCAAAAGTCTGGACTAAGAGAACGGTGTTGTCCGTAATAGCTCGTATGTTTGATCCAAGCGGTTGGATCAGTCCAGTGATATTCTCTGCGAAGTGTCTTCTTCAGAGACTTTGGACTTTGGGCGTCTCGTGGGACGAGCCGCTTTTGTTTGGCTCTCCATTGGATGATTGGCTCGAGTTGTTTTCATCGATTAAGGAAGTCAATCGGATTGCCTTGCCTCGTCGAATATTTGCCCCCGGGAAATATCGAGCCAGCCTGCATGGCTTGTGCGACGCGTCGGAGCGAGGCTACGCCGCGTCAGTCTATATGCGGACAGTTGACGCCGATGGCCGGGTCAATGTCTCGCTTTTGTTAGGGAAGAGCAAGGTCGCCCCCATCAGGACTAGGCTGACTATTCCCAAGCTTGAGTTGAGTGGAGCTCACCTTCTCTCTAAATTGTTGCATCACGTTGCCAGTGAGCTGGCGGCCACGGTCGAGATACGAGACATCTTCGCCTGGTCGGATAGCCAGGTCGCGCTTGCATGGTTGCGCGCGGCCCCACATACCTTGGAGGTTTTTGTTTGAAACAGGGTTTCCCAAATTCAAAATATTGGAATTGATATAACATGGAGACATGTGCCGGGAGAGCTTAACCCAGCGGACTGTGCTTCCCGAGGTTGTACGGCACCAGAATTGGTGTCACACCCGCTCTGGTGGGGTCCAGAGTGGCTGATGGGATCAGAAACATCTTGGCCTGTCTGTCAGACGAATGTTGCTACTTTTGAGTTTGACTGGGCTCCGTGTACATTGCTGTGAGTCGCTGAGATGACGTCGGAGCCGGATTGGCTACTTGCTCGGTATAGCAGCTTGGATAAGCTTCTGGGTGTTACCAGTTGGATTAAGCGTTTCATACATAATTGTAGAAACCCACAGGCAAAGCGGTTGGAGCCGATTGCAGGTGCAGAAGAGCGCCGGAGCGCATTGTTGCATTGGGTCCGTGTCGTGCAGACCGGACGGTTTGAGTCAGAGCTTCGTATTTTGCGCGACGGACGCGCTAAGTTGAAGGGCGCGGTCGCTCGTTTGAGCCCGTACATCGACTCGGATGGGCTTCTTCGGGTTGGAGGCAGGCTCCGGAAGGCGGATCTTCCATATGAGACTCGCCATCCTCTGTTGTTGCCCAAGGGCGGACCCTTGGTGCAGCTTTTGGTGTCTGATCGACACATTCGTAACGCCCATGCTGGGTGCAATGCTTTGCTAGCTATTTTGCAACGCGAATTTTGGATTTTGTCTGCCCGAAGAGCAATCCGTAGTGTTCTGTTTCGATGTATTGCATGTTATAGGTTGAAGGCATCCACGATGCAACCACAGATGGGTGATTTGCCCTTTGATCAGATCCGACCTTCGAGGCCGTTTGACGGCGTTGGAACCGAGTTTGCCGATGCTTTTCGATCAAGGCTTCTCCCTTTCGTAATGCCCGTATTGCGAAGGGCTATTTGTGTGTATTTGTTTGTTTGGCCACCAAGGCTGTCCATTTGGAGGTGGTATCGGCTCTGACTACGGAGGCCTTCGTCGCCGCGTTGGATCGCTTTGTTTCGCGTCGAGGTCTACCTTCCCTTATTAGGTCTGACAATGGCACAAACTATAAAAGAACTGTAAATTATCTTAAGGATGTTTCCTGTGTTTATTGATAAAAATTGTACTAGTTTAGAATTAAATTGCTGCCCAAAGGAGAATAACCTGGAAATTTAGTCCCCCAAGTTGCCCCCATTGGGGAGGGATTTTTGAAGCGGCTGTGAAATCCGCAAAGACCCACCTCCGCCGCATTATCGGAGAAACGGCTCTAACTTTTGAAGAGCTGGCCACAGTGTTTTGTAAAGTTGAGGCGGTCCTCAGCTCTCGTCCTCTCTGTCCGCTATCTCCAGATCCAAATGACTTGGAAGCTCTCACCCCTGGTCATTTTTTGGTGGGAGGGCCGTTGAATGCCCTGCCCGAATACCCGTGGAAGGACGAACGCGTATATCGGTTGTCGCGTTTTCAAATGTTGCAGCAAATGAGCCAGGACTTTTGGCGTCGCTGGTCGCTTGAATATTTGCATTTGCTGCAGCAAAGAGTGAAGTGGACAGACAGGACTGAGCCTCCCAGGGAGGGTGATTTAGTATTGTTAAAAGAGGCAAATTTGCCCTCATTGCTTTGGCGACGAGCTCGCATATTACGTTTGATTCTTGGCGGAGATGGCACTCCGCGTGTGGCTGAGGTGTTGGTCGACGGTTCGATTTTAAGGAGAGGTGTGACCTCTCTCGCCCGCCTTCCCGTAGAGTAAGCTAGCGGTCTGCTTCTCAGACCGGGACGGGGGGATGTTTGTAATATATTGGGTAAAACTAAACGCAGGCGTTTCGCATTGCTGCCGCCAGAGGGCGTTCGGGGTTTTCACACTGCTGGCGTCGATGGCGTCGCGCGGACGGCAGCCATTGCATTTTATGCGATATCGGTTTGATTTTAATACGCGAGAGGGCCCGCGTTCTTTGATTGCTAATTAACCCAGGTTGTATTTGTGAATTTCCTGTTTGTTAAATAACTATTGAACTTTGTGTTTGTGTACCCGTCATTGTGACTTTCTCCTGTGGGATGTGACGCGTGGCTGCTCGCTCACATCTACCTGTTGCCGAGCCGATTTCGGGAAGAAATCTATTTATTTGTCCTGGGGAATTGAGATCTCGAGGGTTAGGTAGGGTGATTAGGAATTCCCCCTTCCCGAAGATACTCAAGTTTGGATCCGAAGAGAAAGAAGATTTAGCTTGGTAAGTGTTTTTTAAGTGTGAAATTAATTTATAGGTTAGGTTATCATATAGGGCCCTGTAGCTCCTTCATAAGCTACGGTGGTAAGCTTGAGACTGCGTTAAGTTAGTTAGGTTTTAGTCGGGCAAACGTGGTGCCGCGTGGAGATTTCTTCCCGGTACTTATTTTTTACCGGTGGTTTTTTCCCGGTGAAGTTCCGGTACAGAATTCTTCCCGACGCTTCGTTTGTCCGGATTCGCTCTGCGCACATTTTCTGGCAGCAGAGCGTAGTTGCTCTGCACAATTTCTGTCTTCTAAAAAGATGTTACAAACCTATTTTTGCGCTGGATTCAGTATGAGTCTTAGAGATCGAACTGCAAAGTTAAGTTTTTAAAAACTAGTTTGACTTTTAGTTAGAGCTATAATGTGAGATACTTTGCGTGTACGGAACCCTCGGCGCGAGTTTGACTCGCACTTGGCCAGTTTTTTTTAAAGTGGGATATTTTGTGATGTGACGTAACCATAACCTTTCTTTCTTACTGAGTGTGTTTTAGATACTGGTGTCAGATTGTTCATAAGTCGACTAACCCCGTTCGCACACGAGCAGTAGGAGTTGGAGTTGCGTCGGCGTCGCGTTTTAACGCTAGGCGTTGGCGTGCCGTTATAACTTGTGGTGATCTGCACAAGAGCCGTCGCGTAGCCGTCGATCTCATAAGGTTTCAATGGTGCTAGACGTTTTTAGTTTCTTCAGATGAAGGGGGATTTTATATAACTTCGTTTTAATTCTTATATGTATTGTTGACGGATCAACGAAAATAAAATTTGTACCCTATATAACGCGGCGCCTACCTGGCGCGCGCCAACTTTTGTTCGAGATCGTCGTCGTGTCAAGATCGCTGCGAGTTACGTGAACTACGTTTCTTGTTCATATTTTCTCTAAGTTAAAATTGATTTGTTTGTCTTAAGTTCGTAATTATTAAAGGCACTTAGTCCTTTGTTAATTTTTCTTTATAAAAAAATAGTTTAGGGCGTCCCCGCCAAGAGTATATTATAAAATCAAGTCGTCAAACTACTGAACGAATTTTCATGCGGTTATCGCCAATACACTGGGTAGGTCATGAGGAAGATTTGGTATATACTTTATGCGGGCGAAGCCGCGGGCAAAAGTTAGTAAAAATTAAAAATACCTACCAGTCCAGCCAGTCTATTTTTGTCTGACCAAGCTTTTTGAGAAACATTTTTTAATACTACTTAGGTATATGATTTTATAGGCAAGGGTACGAATTTTTTGTGGCATCCTTACTTATTATGAAATAAAGTCATCTGTCTGTCTGTCCCCGTTCGCACACGAGCAGTAGGAGTTGGAGTTGCGTCAGCGTCGCGTTTTAACGCTAGGCGTTGGCGTGCCGTTATAACTTGTGGTGTTCTGCACACGAGCCGTCGCGTAGCCGTCGATCTCACAAGGTTTCAATGGTGCTAGACGTTTTTAGTTTCTTCAGATGAAGGGGAACTTCGTTTTAATTCTTATATGTATATTATAAAATCAAGTCCAATTCTTCGTTTGTCTTTCTGTATGCAATACTCAGAAACTACTGAACGAATTTTCATGCGGTTATCGCCAATACACTGGGTAGGTCATGAGGAAGATTTGGTATATACTTTATGCGGGCGAAGCCGTGGGCAAAAGTTAGTAAAAATTTAATATACCTACCAGTCCAGCCAGTCTATTTTTGTCTGACCAAGCTGTTTGAGAAACATTTTTAATACTACTTATATGATTTTATAGACAAGGGTACGAATTTTTTTTTGGCATCCTTACTTATTATGAAATAAAGTCCCCCCACCGCGTCTGTCTATCTGTCCGTTTCCAATAAATTCAAAAAACTAGTGAACGAATTTTCGTGCGATTTTCACCAATGGACGGGATAGGTCATGAGAAAAGTTTTGGTGTATAGTTTACGCGGGCAAAGCCGCGGACAACAGCTAGTATTGAAAAAATTAATAATCAAAATATTTTTCACGCGAGGATTTTAACGCCAGGTCGCAACGGCTGCCGTTATGACGGCTGCCGTTTTTAAAATCCTCATACGCAACGCCGCCTCAACTCCTCGTGTGCGGACTTGTTTGAAGATGTACGTGGCCGTTGCGCTGTCGTTCGACGCGAGTGCAACTCAACTCCAACTCAACGCCAACTCAACGACTGCGTGTGCGAAGTGCCTGTCCGTTTCCAATACATTAAAAAAAACTAGTGAACGAATTTTCGTGCGGTTTTCACCAATGGACGGGGTAGGTCATGAGAAAAGTTTTGGTGTATAATTTACGCGGGCAAAGCCGCGGACAACAGCTAGTATTAAAAAAATAAATAATCAAAATATTTTTCACGCGAGGATTTTCACGCCAGGTCGCAACGCCTGCCGTTATGACGGCTGCCGTTATTAAAATCCTCATACGCAACGCCGCCTCAACTCGTCGTGTGCGGACTTCTTTGAAGATGTACGTGGTCGTTGCACTGCCGTTGCGCTGTCGTTCGACGCGCGTCCAACTCGACGCCAACTCAACGGCTACGTGTGCGGAGTGCCTAAAGGTATTTATACTAGCTTGTAAGTGCCCGCGAACTTCGTCCGCGCGTAATATACTATTTGTTAATATCTCAGGTTCTAAGCGACGTATTAAGATAAAACCTACGCTAGATTGTAAGTTAGACCTTTAACAGGTAAAACTATGAAAACCGCATCTAATTTCGTTCAAGTACTTTTTTGCGTGATGCGTGCGCGTACAAACATATAGACAGAAAGGCAAAAATTTTAAAATGTTTGGGCTTTTTTTAGCTCTATAAAGACCCCCCATAATTATTTTCTCTGAAATATCTCCTATGTACAGACACATACCAGTTACAGTTTTATTACCTATACATTGTATTGATTGATTGCTGATGATGAGGAAACTTCACTCCACCAAAACTTTTTTGACGCAGACCTGAGTCTGTCCAACGAGGTAAAGTATATCGGTGTCACTTTGGACAGCAAGCTGAACTGGAGTAAGCACCTAGACAACAAACTTGAGAAATCAACAATAAATCTCTGGTACTGTCACTGAATGGTAGGCAAAAATTGGGTAAGATCATGAGGTGGCTATATTTGACGGTCATACGTCCGGCGGTTACTTATGGAGCCCTAGTTTGGTGGTATAGAACCACACTAATCACAGTGCAAGATAAACTACAAAAGTTCCAAAGGATGGCGTGCGTGCCTTGCCATATGTGGATGCATGAAGACATGTCCCTCAGCAGCCCTGGAGGTCATCCTGGACATCAAACCACTACACCTACATATTAAACAAGAAGCACAGGTGGCCGCAATGAGGCTACACACCTTGGGTATGTGGAAAAGAAACACCTCAACGACGCATACATCTATGGCCCTGGACGCGTATTGCCAAACTGTATACCAGTACAGACACCCATACTCTGCGCTCGATCACTTTGTGCTCATTAAAATAACAAATATTCATGAGCAAACTGCGTACGTACACAGAGCAGTCTGTATAAGTATACAGTTTGCTCGCATGCGTATATGCCATTCTGTGTACCAGTACAGACACCCATAGTCTGTACTCTACTACATTGTGCTCATTATAATAAGAAATATTCTAAAGCAAACTACGTACGAATACAGAACAGTCTGTATAAAAGTATAAAGTTTTCGCATATTTATAACACAAAATGCGAACGTGTTATTCTAAGTAGCTACATTAACATAATCATAATCTCTCATTATTTACAAAAGTACACTGTGTAATTGCGAATTCGACACACTGTTTCGCTAAAAAGTTTTTAACTTGTATTCATGCATAATTTTAATCTATGTGCGTAAAGTATTTACTTAAAATTACAAATTACAATAACAAACACTTTGTTTTAATTTGACGGACGCGTGCGAACTCGTTCAATTAGGCCAAGGCCACTGCCAGAGTGCGAAGAATGTAAAGAATGTACCAAACTATCCTTGGTGCGAAAGAGACAGAATGAGTCTGCTCTGCACTCGCATGTATTTTGCTCATAACGAAGCATGCCATTCTACATACCACTGCAGCCAAAATTGTCTGTGCTCGTATATATTTCGCACTTATAAATTAGAGCAAACTGTATTATGTTACAGAGTTGCTCTGTACTGGTAAGCAGTATGCTCTATAAGTACGAGAGCATATTGCGTGCGATCACAGAGCACTCCCTGTCTGTGATGGTACACATTATGGCAATACGCGCCCTGGACACGGCAGATCTGGGCGGCTCAATAAATGATAGAATCGGGAAAACAGTTCTTCTTTGACAAGAAATACAAAATTCAGTTACATGAGGAACCCTGGGATAGCTCGGGACCCGAAGAAGTGAGAGTATACACCGACGCGACGGCTCAAAGACGGAGACGGGTGTGGGAGCAGGTGTTTTCTCTTATGACCTCAATATTCACTACTGCACGACTCTCGGGGTGGACATGGACAACTCCATCTTCCAGGCGGAGTGTGTAGCCATCACTCATGCTGCGGTAGAAATCACAAGGAACAAGCTAATTATTAAAAATAAAAAACACGACTGACGAGTTTTTACTCAAAAAGTACATACAAACATATAAGTTATATACATTTTTGAAATCGCCTTCTAAAGCCCTTCAAACTGATACCCCACTCGATAAGATTGATTAAATTTTATTTTTTTGGTCTGCTATTTATCGCATATATAATCCGCCATTTTGTTTTCATGGTGACGTTATATAGCCTATGTCACTTGGAGGAATGCAAGGAATCTAAAAATACCTCTCACATCAAAATCGGTTAAGCCGTTCAGGACTTATGGTGGAATAAAGAAACTTACATACATACATACATACATGAACCCTGAAAACATAACACTCCTTTTTTGGTCAGTCGTGTAAAAAGGTAACAGACATATATCTATCCGAATCCTGACCGACAGTGCGGCTGTCCTCCTCGCCCTACGACGCGCCGGTTGACTCAGCACTCACACTAGAATGTCATAAATCCTTGTATAACTTGTGTAAGTACAACTCAGTTACCCTTCAATGGATCAAAGGTCAAGCAACTCACTAGGCAACGATGCAGCTGATAAGCTGGCTAAAAGGGGATCGAGCCGTACCCCTATGGGACCTCCTGTCGATGGCCCCGATCCCTTTAGCGCAGGTTCGCTCCTGGATCCGCTTGCGCAGCAGTGAAGAACAGGCAAGAGAAGCACTTCGCGAATGGGATAGTCGTTTCTCAAAACGTCTGCTCAGGCTGCCACGAAGGTATTTTTACGCATTATGATTGGCATAATTACTGGTCATCTATACATATATATAATAAAACAGTAAAAATATTTTGTCTGTACATTTAGTATTTTTGACTGAAATGGATAGAGGGACACTTAAAAAGAATAATAGAAAGCAAAAAAAATTTTTTGGAATTTTTTGTCTGTCTGTCTGTATTTATTTATTTCACGCAAAAACTACTGGACGGATTTGAATAAAACTTTTTTGTGGTATAGCTATTAAGCCTGGGCAACATCTCTCTCTCTCTCTCAGCCGAAAGACGTCCACTGCTGGACAAAGGCCTCCCCCAAGGATTTCCATAACGACCGGTCCTGCGCTGCCCGCATCCATGCGCATCCCGCGACCTTCACCAGGTCGTCGGTCCACCGAGTGGGAGGCCTGCCAACACTACGTTTTCCGGTTCGTGGTCGCCACTCGAGAACTTTTCTGCCCCAACGGCTATCTGTTCTACGAGCTATGTGCCCCGCCCACTGCCACTTAAATTTCGCGATTCTGCGGGCTATGTCGGTTACTTTAGTTCTCCTACGGATCTCCTCATTTCTGATTCGATCACGCAGAGAAACTCCGAGCATAGCGCGCTCCATCGCCCTTTGGGTGACCTTGAGCCTTCTTATGAGGCCCATAGTAAGCGACCACGTCTCTGTTCCGTATGTCATTACTGGCAACACACACTGGTCAAAGACCTTAGTCTTGAGACCTCAGTCGTTCAACCTGATGACCATATTTTGCTGACGTATAAAAAATCGAAGATCTGGAACATCTGATGAATAATTCCAAGAGACCAGCTACACTATAACATATATATGGAAATGGCGCCTTAGCAAAACTTGAATAATCTGATGAGCATTTTCTGTAGACGTATAAAAATCGAAGATCCGAAACATCTGAAACAGTTTGGAACACAAAAAGATTTTTCATCTAAGCGAAACTCACGCGGGCGAAGCCGCGGGCGACAGCTAGTTGTACACTAAATAAACACCTTTACATCCTAGGTCTTACAGACAGCCCACTAAGCAGGGCATGCATGGAGGCTGAAGAAACTGCAAGGCACCTCCTTCTGGAGTGTCATGGCGTTGCAACTACAAAGGAAGAGTTCCGGGGGAACCCAGGGACTATGAGCGAAGCCTGCCGTACACCATCCGCGGTTCTTCGCTTCCTAAAGGAGCTGGGCTGGCTCGAATGAAGTTCTGGCCCATCCTCCTCACGCAAAAAGGGCCCGAACTGGAGGCCTAATTGCGTAAAAGTGTCCTCGAAGAAAGTAAGAAGTAAGATGATGATGATGATGATAACTTGACAACTACCGCCATCTAGCGGCAGTTGCCGTATACACACATACTAGTTAACACATAGTCATCTAGTGTGCGCGTTTCCTCGCGATGTTGAAAGGTTTGTAAATATAAAAGAAATACATGCATATTCCCTGATATTCCCTATTCACAATTAGCAATCATTCAGTCATTTTGCAAAATATCCCTTGCATTTGGCATTTTGCCAAAGGGACATTTTGAGACCAGTGTACATTTTGCAAAAGGGATATTTTGTGATGAAGAGTCAAGCGTCATAAGTGCAGTCATACCTCGAAGACCTTATTGCCTAGCCTTAATGATTATAATGCCTCGTAGATTCTGACTGCACTTTTGACTCTTGACTGTACCTACTGAAAAATTATTGTATAATTGTATAAGTATTGTTGTGATCACTTGCTTCTGGTAAAGGTTATTGTTTAGGAAAACATCGTGAGAAAACCTGCACACTAACCTGACTGTTAGTTTACCAGTGTGAATGTATGGCAACTGCCGCTAGATTCCATGTCAGATGCTTTTAACCAACTTGAGAAAAATCTTTAACACCTTCCATAATAAAGAATCCATCCCTGGGATAAGTCCGCCATTCTGCATGTATTCACTGAGTATATTATGTAATTTTAACGTTCCTCAAAAGGTAGAAACTAAACCTTTACAAGATCACTTTGTTGTCCATCTGTCAGTGAAACTTTTTTTCTAGAATGCTTAAAGGAATCGAGTTGAAATTCATATCTATTACTAGGATCTACAGTTACTTTCAGCAATTTTTTTTTATTAGCTTTATTTCCACTCATCTTATATTTTTTTTTAATTTCATTATTTGCTGATGCATGGTCCCTTGTGGGTAAGCCTATCTTTTTCCATTTTTGTTAGTCTGAGGCAAGTGACTTTTAGCAGTTTATTTTTTTATTTTTTTTTGTTCTTTTATAACATACTGATAAGTATGTTAAAATTATTGCAATCTAGCCCAATAACAAGCTAATAAGTAATTTGACGTTAACCTAATTTATAAATAAATTGAATAAGAATGTGTCCATCGCACTTTTCTTATGTCTCTATTAAGGAGAAGTCACTTTGTTGTTGTGTCTTTTTCGCACTTTTATTGCACTATGTTATTCATAATATTCACTACACTAATTCGAACGGTTTAGTTCTTTTGAGCAGTCGACCTATGTCTGTGTTGTCCAGGAGTTGGATTGCCTCAACGTTTACTTGATGAAGCAGTCTATTCTCATGCGCTTCTGCAAATTTTTGTATGACTTTATCGACAAACTGCATATTCAGGTCCCGGTGCAGGTCTTCATTTCGTATATACCAGGGCGTGTTCACAATAGCCCTTAATATCTTGTTTTGAAATCGTTGGATAATTTCTATGTTACTCTTTTTTGGTACAGCCCCACAGCTGTATACCATAAGTCCATACTGGCACGAGGACTTGCTTATATATGAGTAGTTTGTTGTGGACTGACCGACTGATAGTGCGGAATTTCTCCCAAGCAACCAATGCATCTTATGGAACTTTAGATCAAGTTCCCCCCTTTTCTTTTTCTAGCGAAGCTTCGCATCTAGAATCACACCCAAATATTTGGCTGTGTTTTCATGTGGTATTTGCTTCTCATTTATATAAATTGGTTGACAACTACCATGTTTATTTGTAAAGTTCATGTGAATATTGACTTTGTTTCATTAAGTTGTATTCTCCATCGTTTCGTCCAGCTAAGAACTTCATTCACAGCTATTTGTACCTTTTCTGCTGCTTCAGCATGTGTGCTTCCAATGGCCATTATCTCTGTGTCATCAGCAAAGGTAGCGATAGTGTTATCTGTTTCTGGAATATCACAAGTATAGAGTAGGTACAGGACCAGACCCAATACGCTTCCCTGGAGTACTCCAGCTTTTTTATTTCAGAGTACTTAAGCATTTTCTTGCCTTACTCTTTTTTGGTTTCTATTACTGGTTATAGTCTTTTTAGTAAAAGTTTCTCAAACAATTTTGACATAACCGGTAACATTTAAGCAGTTAAAGTTAAATAATCAAAATTATATGTCAATGCTATCAGGATATTACTGTACATGTTGCGAATTTTCGCAAATTTTGCAAAAAGCAAGGTCTAGCACTACTTGTACAGGAATAAATCTGGAAAATGTAAGTATGTTGTTGGAAGTTTAAAAAAATTGTTACTAACTTATTTTTGCGCTCGATTCGGTATGAATCCTAGGGATCAAACTGCAAAGTTAAGTTTGTGTTTGAAACTAGTTAGTCTTTTAGTTAGGGCTATAATGTGAGATGGTTTGCATGTAAGGAACCCTCGGTGCGTGAGTTTGACTTGCACTTGGCCGGTTTTATTATTTTTCTTGTAACTGTGTACAATAAAAATGGGGTTGCTTTAGAATAGATTAAACTGATTTTTAATATTTTTTTAATTACAACAGATTGAGTTCTCTTTCATTTACACAAATTTACTAAAATTATAACTCTGAAATGCATTTTTATTTTGAGGCCAAGTCGGTTCTGGCGCTTCGGCGGCCGCTGCCGCGGCCGCGGCACGCTCGCTTTGCTCGCTCGTCTCGCGCATTTTGGTTTATGTATAACCTAACGCTCGTCGCTTCGCTCCTCGCAACCTATACTGTCTTTTTCAGCAAGGTCGCTTTTGAGTTTAATCCATTCTAAAGCCAACCCTAGGATTTTTTTGGCAATTTCGTTAAAGCCAACCCTAGGATTTTTTTGGCAATTTCGTGTGCTTAGTCCTATTAGTTATAAGAAATCCTTCAACTATGTAATATATACAAAATAATAAGATCAGAACATACGAAAGGATTTATAAAGCATGGATTCCTCATTGTTTACAAGCACATGAGTAGTTAAAAGGTACAAGTGTGACAACACTTGTGTAGTTAGCAATAATTGCATTCTATGTAATTTACTTGTAATTTTTTATGTTTACATTTTTAATTTAAAGTATATTTATATAAAATTTTTGATCCGAAATTACTAAATACATGAACACTACTTGGTAGGCCAGATATTCGAGTAAATAGGTACCTAGAAGGTAGGGTTATAGTTTTTTCATACACAATGACGTCATAACATTGACAGTCAATAAAGCACAGTAAACAATAATTTTGAACAAATTTTCATACGCAATAATAATAAACAAAGAGAATGCTATCTCAGAAAGGATTAGTTCATGACTTATGCTAAAATATTTACTTACTGTATTTTCATCCAGATATAAAGACTCGAGGAATATGGTTAACTGCGATCAGTAGTTGACAGCAAAACCAAATAACATGGCGGCATCTCGTCGCAGCCGGTGTATCAGGGCTTTAATATCAATAATAACATTCCACACTTGAACTTGCAATTCACTACACAACGCGCTGGTCTAGTTAAAATCACTCCCCAAAGCAAAATCAAAATAAATAAATCTGTATCACACACTAAAACCAAAATGACGTAACATTCTCAACCTTCACGGTCGCACAGTAGGTATAAAAAGGTAGGTACATGAAAATATTGTTTTTAAAAATAAGCACAAACTATGTTATGTTTAACTTGACGTCCACTAAAAGCACATTATTCATACACAACACTTTTTATAAACCGATTAAATTATGAAAACTCTATAACTTAACAACTATCGCGGTTTATTTTCTGATAGAACAAACGTGACACGCAGTCAAGCAAGCTCGCAGTTCACTCCTTTTTTCTGTCATTCAGTGTTGCCAAAAAAATGTTTTTACTACCATTGCGGGTTCAGAAAAGAAAGAATTCTATAGAGTTGCATATTTTGCGTATACCCGTACGTAAGGGACAGACTCATTGTAATACTACTAAATTGAAAATACACAATAACAATGGCTACCTTCTCAGTATTAACAACCTACATCATTTGGGTTGCTTGGTGACAAGAAGAGATAGAACAAGAAATGTTTACGTGAGGGGAAGTTTGAAGGTTGCATCTGTAACTGATAAGGTAAGAAGTAACCATGGAAGTAATAAGTACTTCAAAGTACTTATTACTTCCATGATTTTAACTACTTTGTTCTTACAAAGTAGTTATAATATCTTTGCTTTTTTGGAAGTGCTTGATCGTCATTTATTAATTAAAGGCATATATAGGCGAACGACCATAATGAACATTTTCAAAATAAAAACAAATATATACTGACACAAGTCAAATAGAATTGAAGATTCCATGACGCTTGTACAAAAACGTATTTGTAGATTTGTAGTAACTTTTTCTGTGGTAACAAAATCAAAACTCAAAAATCTAGACGCATTTGAAGCGTAACTACAGTTTATTACGCACTTTTTGCTTCTTAGAGTTTTATTTATTTTTACTCGTAATGTCTTTACCATGGCATATTCCACTGGAGGCTGCTCCAATTTATAAGCCAAAGCCATCTCCACCCGCACAGTCTTTATTACAACATTACTGCAACATGAAGCTGCATGATAACCCATGTGAAGAATTGCAAACTGGTTTAATGTGTGATATTGGAACAAGCAACAGAGATCCGGCAACTATACAAAGACTTATTGCATCTGGTATGACAGTAGCTCGTCTAAACATGCGAGATTTAGAGCCTGATGCTTGTGCGCAACTTATCCAAAGCATTCGCCAAGCCGTTTATAATTATAGTGCAGAATTAGAATACATTTATCCTCTAGCATTACTAGTAGATGTTAGAGGGCCTGACATAGTAACGGGTGATTTGAAAGGTGGACCTCACTCTGCAGTAGAGCTTATTGAATTTGGAACAATAAGACTCACTACAGACACTAGTTGGCGTGAAAGTGGCACTGCTGATTGCTTATATGTGGGATACGATCATCTTACAGAATTACAACCGAATGACATAGTCTATATCGATAGCCTTACCCCCGGAAAAATTAAACTAACTGTTTTGGAAGTAGGTGATGATTCTATTGAATGTAACATTGTGACTGGGGGCACCATAGGTCCTAAAATGACAGTTCGTATTTCTCAAGTACCTCGAGAAACTGATGTGCGTAGTAGACAAGATGATAGCTTACAATCGATTTCATGCAGTGACAACTCACAACAATCTTTTGAACACATGGAACAACAAATAGCTTGGGCAGTTGCTTCCGATATTGACGGAGTTTTAGTGCCGAATACACAGTGTGGATATGATATTCGCCAAGTAAGAAGTATTTTATCGGAAAAAGGAAAACACATTCTTGTATTTGCGTGTATTGATTCAGTATTAGGATTCGATAATATTGAAGAAATCCTAACGGACGCTGATGGAATTTATATTGACCGAGGGGTTCTAAGTACCGATTTACCAGTAGAAAAATATTTATTGCCCAGAAAATTATTCTAGCCAAATGTAATGAAACGGGAAAACCTTGTATAATCAAAGCCGTCATAAATGAACAGATACCAACATTATGTGTAACAGATATAGCTAACTTAGTGCTTGATGGGGCCGATGTTCTCTGTTTAGAACTTCATTATGATTCTCCTTTAAAAAATTTGCTCCTACTTATGACGCAATACGTATGGCTGAACATTGCATAGCTGCTGCAGCAGTAATCTGTCGACATTCGGAAAGAATCATTTGGCAACCTCGAGTCTATGGAAATGTAGAATTAATGCGAAGTCCACTTCAAGAGCCTACTAAATCAGTATGTGTTGGAGCTGTAGAACTATCAATGCGCTCAAGTGCTGTTGTTATTATATGCTTGACAAATTCTGGCCGAACTGCCAAAATTTTATCACACGCAAAACCAGCTTGTCCGATTATAGCTGTGACTAGAGCTTGCCATACTGCAAGACAACTTCGTTTCTGGCGTGGTGTAAGGGCCATACATTATTTCGAAGTAGCTAAAGGAAATTGGACATCTGAAACTGATGCAAGAGTTCACACTGCGCTAGATTATTGTAAAGCTAAACGCATATTACGCGCTGGCGATGCATATGTAATCGTTACTGGTTCACGGCGAGGAGTGGGATATTGTGATTCTGTGCGTCTTTTGTATGCAAGCGCTCGAGATACGGTCACTGTGGAATAATTTTGTAGTAAAAATATTCGCGAAATTGTTTCTTTTTGTGATTATTTTATTTAAAAAAAATATAATAACATCATCATAACATATAAAAAACAAAGTCCGCGGCGATATCTGTCTCTCTGTTTGCCATTAACTCAAAAACTACTGAACGAATTTTCATGCGGCTTTCACTAATAGATAGAGTGATTAATGAGGAAGGTTTCGGTGTATAATTTGTTTAGGTTTTGTGGATATTAGTTGAAATAATATGAATAATTGAAGAAATAGCAGAATAAATAAAAATCGCAACATTTATGGTAAGAACTCCTGATTGCGTTAACGTATAATTTTGATTATTTTTTTGCTGATAGAGACCGTGGATCCAAGTTTTCAATATTAATTTTAACTAGATACCTTTAACCGTTCCTGAGAAAAAAGTTCAGACAGACGGACAACAAAGTGATCATATAAGGGTTCCTTTTGAGGTATGGAACCCTTAAAAATAATCAAAATTATTCGTCAACGCGATCAAGAGTTATTACCGTAAATGTTGCAATTTTTTGCATATTTTGCGATTTCAGACGCCACACACATCTCTCTATTCTCGTCTTTACATTTAAGGTCTTGATACGACACGACGCCTGCCTTACATCAGTAGGGATTAAGGGGGGGGGGGCACGGGGGCACGGTAATTTCTATCCAACTGATTTTCTCCATCCTTCTCCAGCACCATATCTCAAACGTTTCGCATCCGTATAATGCTATGATATTTTAGCAGTAAAAAGTTTATTTTTGTTGGTATATGTTTTTTTCATGGAATTAATGTGTACTTATTACTTCCATGGTTTTTTTAGCTTGAGGGATTTTCCGAAACCCAAATTGAAAATAGTTCCAAATGAAATCAAAGGTGGTGCTTAGTAAAAGGCGAGACCATTCATTTAGCAAATGCACAGTATTGGCATTAAAAAAGAAACCTAATAAAAAAACATCCAAAAAGAATCAATATTGTGATTTGTGCAACTGTCAAACTGTGTGATTTTTTTCTGCCTCTGGCTGACAATAAAAAGCGCACAATATAGGTACAGCCATTATTACGACTCGGCTTTCAATAAAACGCCATCTGTTGAGACTTTTTTATACTGTTTTTTTTTTTCTTAATTTAGTTGTCAGAAAAATCGCTAGAGTTCTGTTGAAATTTTTGCCTTTTCTGTCAAAACTCTCGCCATGTTGCGGAAAAGCAATAGAACTAATTTCTTATACTGGCAACTAATTAAAAAACCCATCTGACCTCCGTGGCCTAACGGTTATCACGCTAGACTGCCACACCGGAGGTCCCGGGTTCGATTCCCGGTCAGGTCACAATGGAAATGATCTTTTTCAGGTTGGCCTGGGTCTTGGATGTTTATCTATATATGTATTTGTCATAAAATATAGTATCGTTGAGTTAGTATCCCATAACACAAGTCTCGAACTTACTTTGGGGCTAACTCAATCTGTGTGATTTGTCCGTATATATTTATTTGTATTTGTATATCTGTCATTTCTCCTGTCAAAGTTTGACATTCAATCAAGGGCGGATCCAGTAGGTAGGTATTTTTTTCTGGGCAGGGCACCCTTTTCCATTCTCGAGAATATTTCCGAGAAATTTTGAAAAAGTTTCCGCTTGTTCTTTGAAAATTTCGAGAACGGCACATCACTAATGGTAGCGGTTATCCGTTAGTTTCTTACAAGTATTTAAAAAAATATATTTTTTTTGGAAATATATACTTGTAAGAAACTATGACTACTAAACCCTGTTATTTTAACAACTCGAATCTTAATTTGATATGTACTGTTATAGAAGCTGGCACGTGACCCCGTGACCCTTTTATCTGCTACTGCTTTCAATAATGTTGCAATATAAAACGCATAAGTGCTGCCTCTAATTAAGGGTTTATATATTTCTGGTCAGGCTTTAGTATACTTCCTAATTATTTAAATTGTTTTGCTTGCTCTAGTGGTCTCCCATTAAGGTGTATTGGTTCTCTAACTGCTATTAGCGCAGTAAATAGTATATATATTTATATTATTGTTTAGGATGGTTGTAAGCATTTAAAATAAATATGGCACAATTGAATAGAATTTCCGAGAAAAAAAAATCCTTTGCCTTAAAAAAATATCATTTTTCAAACATTCGTCAATCTTTTTTAATTTAGAACGATGTAATCCAGTCATGACCTATTCTAGGAGAAAAAGTAGCAGAAAAAACATCGTAGGGAATTTAATTACCTGCAAAACACAATTGCATATTTCTTAACCGGTTGGTGAAGAAATATGCAATTGCGTTTTGCACTGCAAGGTGGAGAGTAAAACTAAACGATATAAAACTTTTTTCCAAAAAAGTGAACCGACTTCCATAATAAAACTTAAAATCATGAAATAACAATAAAGAAAAATGTATTAGCATGCTACCTACTGAATGAGGTGAAGTCGGTGCCAAGTGCAGGACTATGTAATTGTTTAGCTAGGCATTTTGTATATGTACCTACATGATTCTAATGTTAATTTATATTATTTAATATTAAATTTGGCACCGACTTCACCTCATTCAGTAGGTAGCATGCTAATACATTTTTCTTTATTGTTATTTCATGATTTTAAGTTTTATTATGGAAGTCGGTTCACTTTTTTGGAAAAAAGTTTTATTTTATCATTTTTAGTGCTTCTACACCTTTTCATTTTCTTTAATAAAAACTTAAACTTTTCTTTCACTGGTGGCCGAAAATAAAGAATTAAGAATTCGAAACTTTTTATGTCAGTTTGATTTGAAATGTCAGAACATGTCAAATTGTCTATTATTTTTGGCACATAATTAGACCGTGAGCACGCGACGACCAAACCTTCCTTATTTTAAAAATGCTGAATATTTCTCTGCGTGGTATATACGAGTAAAAAATATTAGCGACTAGGTATGAAGTTTGGATCGTAGTTGCTTATGCAGGTAATATGGATAGCAAGGATGATTTTTATAGGTATAAAAAGCACCCTTGGGGCCTTCCAAAGTAATACATATTAAATTCAGCTTTTATAATAAAACAAAAATTCAGCTTTTATAAATAACAAATTCAGCTTTTATAATAAAACAAATAATTTAGTAAAGTTACAATGTCTAGCAGGGGTTTATATCTGCACCAATTGCCTGATAATGGATGGCGTGATTTCTTATATTATTAGGAATAAAATCTTTAAAAATCTTTACTTTAAGGAAATTGAGTTACCACTTTAAATGTTATTGCTACAAATAATCTGCCTAAGTAATCATGATCCAACTTTTATAGTCACTAAATGTTTGGAACATACACAGAAAATCTTTAGTTTTAATAAAATAAGGAAGGGCATGCTATCGCGGGCTTTTGCTCTATAATGCAATGTTGGTATTTTTATATTTTGTTAGGTATCTTTAAAATTACCGAACAGATTCTGACGTGGTTAAAATGGGACCAACTTGGGTATATATCATTACGAATAAAAAAACAATTTCGGAAATCAGTCCACTGTAGGCGGAGAAATCGGCGAACATACATAAAAAAAAAACATACATACATCGAAACATATAACCTCCTCCTTTTTTGGGAAGTCGGTTGAAAACAACGGAAATTGTTTTTTGCTATAATATTTTACTTTTTACTAACTGAGCCTCGCTCCCATGGAAATTTCGGGATATAAAGTACCTTATGTGCTAGTTCTGATATTTTTCTACTAGTATACCAAATTTAATCGAAATCCGTCTAGTAGATTTTTGTGTGATTAAGCAACAAATATCACATCGAAACTTTCCCATTTATAGTGTGATTCATTGCAGGTGAGTAACCGCTACCTGATCGGGACACTGTAAAAGTGTCTGTGGACATTATGAAGTACAGATATTAGATAATATTTGCTTCATCAGCAATAAAGATTGGGAAAGAAACCCGATTTTAAAATAAAAAAGTTTGGATGTGATATCTCTCGCTCAATCATAAAAAATCTACTGGACGGATTTCAATAAAATTTGGTATGCTAGTTGAAAAATATCAGGGCTAGCACATAAGGTGCTATTTATCCCAATATTCCTATGGGAGTAAAGCCCCCGGGTGCAGCTAATAGACAATAAAATATGATAACAAAATCGTAATATTTTAACTTTTACTTTTACCCCTACTCCATAGGGTTGGTTAAAAAAAAATTACATATGTTTTGTAGGTAATTAAATCTCCTTCAAATTTTATTCCAATGTATATTTCTTAGAGTAGGCCATAAATGAATTACAGCGCTCTGAAGTAAAAAGTTTGACAAATTTCCAAATGCGATCAAAAATGCGATTTTTTTAAAGTGCACAACTCCATAACTATTAGTCCTAGAAATAAAATATAAAATGTACATTATAGGAAATTTATTTTTACAACATTGTGTAGAACTCTAATGTAGCTAAAATGCAACTAAACAAAGGTGAGAGCGCAAATCTGAATAAAGTGGCAATTTTTTTTGGTTTTTCCAACATATGGCGGGCTTGGAAGGAGGCAGAAATTGTGCCCCTTGCATTTTAAACACTTACTAACCATCCTAAATAACATATCAAAAATTCAGAACTATTGAACCATTCGTAAGTAAACCCTACCCTTAGCTCTATTTTGGTCTTTATTCAATTAACTATGGACGGATTTGTATTAAATTTGGTATACTAGTAGAAAAATACCAGAAATAGTACATAGGTTACTTTATATCCTGAAATTCCCATGGGAGCGAAGACCCGAGGCGCAGTTAGCAGAAAATAAAATATTATAACAAAAAAAGCAATATTCCGTAGTTTTAATATTGAGTTTTACTCCCCATTCTGCAGGGTTGGTTAAAAAAAAATGCAAATTCGTTTTGTAGGTAATTAAATTCCCTACAAATTTTGTTCCAATACTTATTCTCCTAAAATATGCCATAACTAGATTATAGCGTTCTGAAGTGAAAAGTTTGACAAATTTCCGAAAAAGAAGATTTTTTAAATTTTTTTTATGAGCACACATCTCGGTAACTATCAGTCCTAGATACAAAATGTAAAATGTAAATAATAGGAAATTTAATTATCTACAATATTTTGTAGAACACTTTCCTAGCAAAAATGCATCTAAACGAAAATATGAGCCTAAATCTGAAGAAAGTTTTTTTTTTAGTTTTTTTAAGATTACTGCGGGCGCGGAAACTTGGCAATTGTGCCCGTTTTATTTTGAATACTCACAACAATCCTACACAACATTTCAAAAAATTCACAATTACTGGACCGTATGTAAATTGATTCTCGTCTATTTACTACGCTATATTGTTTTATATGTTATCATAGTTTTTGTTTTTGATTTATTAATTTTTAAACCGAATTCTTGAAAAGTAAAGTAGTGTCCTTTAATTAAACAAATTGCTCTATTTCTTGTTTCGTAATACCTAGAGCCGCAATATCGTCTGCGAAACGAACTTTTTTTCTCCATTGACCTTGGCCCCCCCTATATCCGACTCCTTTATCTTTCATATTGCCTTTTCTACATACATATTAAAATCAACGGTGATAATGGACATCCTTGCCTTACTCCTTGTTTTATTGTTGCATGTTCCTCATCATCTCCTATTTTTATAACTCATCATCTCCTATTTTTGTAATCTAACCCAGTACTTCCCGTTGACCTAAAATTATGAAATTTGTACTTGTAAATCTGAAAGTTATAAATATGATGTTGAAAGTTTAAAAAAAAGTGTCACAAACTTATTTTTTCGCTTGTTGCAGTATGAGTCCTAGGGATCGAACTGCAAAGTTAAGTTTGTTTTTGAGTGAATAGGCTGCTTCTGGGTAAGCTCGCTACATCGTAGACCTCATCCCGTGATCTCATCTCTGTCCTCGTAGGCCAGTCGACAGGTGGTTTCAGATAGAAAAAGGTCGGAATTTAATGAAACTTGGAGATGTTGTTCTGGGATGGTTAATTAAGTAACATTTTGTCAAGTTTTGGACCTCGCGGACCCTGTGCAAAAATTTCGACCTTTCGTCAGTTTTTCGTCAATATTTTTTTCCTTACATCCTACTGCAAAAGCATTCCAGTACTTTTTTATAGAGCGTTAAATTTTCCATAATTGTCACTAAACAAACTTATTTGTAAATCAATTCGTTACCGAGATTTGGCGCTACGAAAAAAGATTTTTTTTTTTAATTCGCTAAAAAATGGCGAAAATGCAGTGGCCTGTGTAGTACTTGCACATTGCTTGCAGCTGCCAGCTCCGTTGCTTCGAAGTGCACAAAAACCACAGACATATAATATTAAAAAAAAATTTACTTCTGTGACAAAAACCGACACTACTCGGATCGCGGGCGAACGTTTGCCGCTAACGGCAATGAGCGATATTTCTGACAGCTAATAAAGAAAAAAAAATCAGTAAAAAAATCTCAACAGATGGAGTTTTATTGAAAGCCGAGTTGTAATAATGGCTGTACCTATATTGTGCGCTTTTTATTGGCAGCCAGAGGAAGAAAAAATCACCTAACTGTTTGACAGTTGCACAAATCACAATATTGATACTTTTTAGATGTTTTTTTTACAAAGTTTAATTTTTTTTTTAATGCCAATCCCGTGAATTTTTGCTTTTTGTATGGAACTTTTTTTTGTTTAAGCGCCATCTATGAAGTCATCTGGAACTATATTGTTTTTTTTTTTTTTGGTTTTCTGAAATTCCTCATTTAACACGAAACGGCCCAGTACCGCTACCGTTGGCCCAACACGTTCGCTCAACGCGTTGGGTCAACGTGTACTAGAGCCTTTATAGATTAGTAAAATATGTCTATTGGTTGCTGGACTTGGGCTGGACTGACACCTGACACTGACATCTGACACCTTGACGGTCAGTGACATTTATCAATTTTTATAATTTTTGAAGTAGGTCAAATGTGAGGAGAAGGAGATGCGAGGCATATAAAGTTTGTTTAGTTTGTGACTGCGAGATATATGTATTGTAATTATTATCTGGATGGTTTTGAATTTTGTTTGTGTTTGTTTGGTTTGCAAAGAGAATATGATATATATTTTTGTCATGTATATTTCCTTCCACCCAAAGGTTGGCTGGAAGAAATTGCATTTGCGATAAGCCCGCCTTTGCGCTCATTTTTGTATTTAATTTTGTCTCTTTTGTATGTTCTTTTGTAAATGGTGCAATAAAGTGTTGATCTATCTATCTATCTATCTATAATAATATAGGTAGGTACTTATCTAATATCACTACGTTTTATTTGTGTGATTGAAATGTTAGCTAGCTAGCGTGCTTGCTTTGCTAGTAGAGCTGGGCAAGTCGATCGTTTCTTATAACCCGGGTCAATCACGACCCGTAAGCGTGGTGATCGAGTCAAAATGATTCGATCATTTGGAAGGTCGATCATTTTTTGTAACCCGCGTCAATTACGACCCATCAGCATGGTGATCGAGTCAAAATCAATTGCTTATTCAGATTATTCGATCACTTTGAAACCAACTTCGTTCGCATTTGTGCCCCGTAGTACAACTTACGTAGTCTAACTGGTTGTACCACAGGGATTTTTTTTCCCGATGGACTAACTAATGCTTAGAACAACTAAAAATGTTCCCCGTGGTACAACCAGGATATTCTAGTACTGCAAATATGGATCAACATACTACGAAATGATAATATGGATAAGTTTGAAATGAAAATAACGAAATGTATTTAATGAGATAAAAATAACATTCATCGCAGCTTTTCTAAAGCGAATCCAACATCAAGTTTCTGTCGTATGATTGACTCGATTTCAGGATTCTCATATCCAAAGCAATGCAGGATTAGAAATAAAACAAAAATATGATAAAAAACAGAAAGTATTATTAAGAAACAAAATTGAAACCAAACCAACATGTTCATTCTGGAACACGCGAGAATGAGCGAATGACCTATCTACTTTATCTACTTATCTCTCTTCCGCATGCTATCGAACGAAAAAGACGGATATAGTTGTGAAAGTGCAAGGGGGCGGGGCGGGGGGGAGGGGAACGGGTCTTTTGCGATAGAATCTTTTATAAATTCGTGATTCGATCACTCGATCACGGGTAGTGATCGAATCATTTTAACTCGATCAATCACGATCGACACAGCTCTATTTGCTAGCCTGTTGCTGTTGTTGTTTGCTTTTGTGGGTTGTTGTACACCAGTGCAGATGGGGTTGCTCTTGAATAGATTTTACTGATTTTTTTATTCAATTATAACTGATTGAGTTCTCTCTCTCTTCACAAATTCATTAAAATATTGTAACTCAAAAATGCATTCATATTTTGGGGCCAAGTCGGTTCTGGCGCTTCGGCGGCCGTTGCTGCCGCGGTTCGCTCGCTCGCCTCGCGCGTTTTGGTTTTATGTACACTAACGCTCGTCACTTCGCAACCTTACCTACCTTTTCAAGAAGCTCACTTTTGAGTTAATCCCTTCTAAAGCCATTAAAATCTTCTCTTTCATCTTTATCTCATCAATATGGATGATTGTTAGTTAATCAGGTCTGAACCAGAGGGCCTGAAACAACATTCAAAATGTTTGAATCTCCACTTACCCTTGGTGGATTTTGAACGATATGATAAACTTAAAAATGGATGGTCATGGAAATCTGTGTGTCAGGGCGGGTAATGAGAAAGGTTTTGGTGTATAATATTCGTAGGGGTTTTGGTGTATAATTTTCCCAGTGGTTATGGTGGGCAAAAGCTGGTATCTTATCTTCTTAATTAACATGCAGGGTCCTAGGTCTAGAAATAAGTATTTCAAAAATGTGCAAAAGATTGCACATTTAAAAGCTTGTAAATAATAAATTATAATATTATGGATATAAATGTATAATGAAGAACCAATTCATTGATTTTGACATTTTTATTGCTACTAATTAATTTATTTAAAATAATTTGATCAATTTGAATTATCGTCATTAACATTATTTTTTTTGAACTGAGTATTGTTTTAAATTCACATTCTGTGCTGTTGCATTATGAGAGCTGTTCGTAGAGCTTCTGTGTGTGTGCAGAACACATTTTCACTTGTTATCAAAAGTAACAGAGATGTCACTTGAGATAAAGACACTGTAACTGCTACAATAGTTGTAAATTCTTAGGTATATTTTTATCTTTCTGATATAGTCCAGACATACAAGTTGAGATTTACTAGTTCAACCATATCACTAGTTCAACCATATTTTCTATTTAAAGTCATATATTCTACCCGTATACCAAATTGCATAGAAATCCGTCCATTAGATTTTGTGTGTTAAGTAAATTTTTACATTTATATGTAGAAATTAGGAGTATTTGATCCATAGTTTGTAAATGAATGGGTTTTAGGTTTTTTTTTTTCTACTTATTAGACAATATGGAGAATTTAGAAGGCACCATAAGAGAGCATTGCACGGGCTTGACTTCATCCCGAGCTAATGAGAGAAAGAAGAATGCAGAGGCCATAAAGGATTTACTATCACGTAATGCTCTGGGTGCTTTTTGTCAAAGAACACTTCTAGAAATGATCTATTTACGTGGAATAACCTTTTTGAATATATCAAAGATTACATATTAAAGGTAAAGCACATGCATATTTTCATATTAATTAAATATTTTACATTAATCACATACTATTTATATTTATTATTTTGAGTTTGGGTGTACCACCTAGTCCTCATCTTTGCTTCCCATCAGGAAGACTGAGGTCCAACACACTTAAATTTTTTTTATAAAAAAAAATAACCCATGTAAACCAATAAAATTAGATTTTTGTAAGTTCATTTATTTACAAAATCCTGTTATATTCTGTTCTATATTTTAATAATCTTTATTTTCAGGAGGCAGAAAACTATCAGACTTCAAAAACATATCAGGGAGCCATTGGGCCACTATGTGCAAGTTTATTGCATTTGTGTGTTGCCGGCGCGAATAAAGGTATAAGCATTATAGGAATTTTCTATACTATATGTACACATATCTTGCTTAAAAGCTGGTCTGGATGCTAAAAAAAGCATAAAGTGTGCCAGCTGCTTTTCTTCCTGTGCAGATTTGAAAAAGTCAATCAAGGAATTGGATATTAAAATGGGGATTCTTGTCATAAGCGATGGGCTAGCAACCTGTCTGTCTGAATTTCTGTTCCACCAATAAGCCTACTATTCAGATGGTGGTGTGGTGGCTTAGTTGGCTAGGTACTCGAGTTGCGTCTCAATCAAAGGCTGCAATTTGTCAAAATGCACCCAGGTCCCTTGGTTCAGAGGCAACTTGAGGCAAGAACTTTACCACTGCGCCGCAAAATATATTATGTTGTCCATTTTTGTTTTGTTTCCCTTCATTAATCTTTTTGCAGGCAAGGCGAATATCAAATGTGAAAAAATTATGTCTGCTTGTTTATATGTATTAAAAGACAGTAATTTGACGAAAGCTATTGGCGACGCGTATTTAAATCTGCTTTATAAACATATTCTACCCCATAACTACTACAGAGCAAATATGACCCCAGCTCATTGGGATGGTGAGTTAACTTTATCAATATTAGTTTTTATGAATCTAAAATGGATCCAAAGTGAATAAGAAACGCCTACAGTCTCGCCATGTCTGTCTGTCCGCGGCTTAGCTCAGAGATTTATTAGTACTAGAGAACTGATCCTACTATATATATGTACTAGCTGCTGCCCGCGGCTTCGCCCGCGTGAGTTTCCTTAGATGAAAAATCTTTTTGTGTTCCAAACTGTAGTAACCTAAACTCCAGTACTCAAAATTTCAGATATTTGGTTATCCCGTGTCCCGCGGGAATATATTAGGTACTCGTAGTACAGTCGCGGTGTTAAAATGAATCAAAAGTGATATTTCATTCAATAAACGATCTTCGTCTGCTCGTTATCTACAATTTCCCGTGTACCACCACTACCACCCAGAGTCCCTCTTTATCCTATCCCGTGTCCTGTCTATTTATACGTCAGTAGAAAATGCTCATCAGGTTGAACGACTTTTGCTAAGGCCCCATTTCCATTTTTTATAGAGTAGCTGGTCTCTTGGAGTTCTTCATCATATGTTGCATAAACTTAAATTTTTATACGTCAGCAGAAAATGCTCATCAGGTTAAACGACTTTTGCTAAGACGCCATTTCCATATACATATGTAATAGTGTAGCTGGTCCCTTGGAATTCTTCATCAGATGATCCTGATCTTCGATTTTTATACGTCAACAGAAAATGCTCGTCAGATTGATAAACTTTTCCAAAGGTACCATTTCCATATTTCTTATAGTTTAGCTGTTCTGTTAAGGTTCTTCATCAGGTGTTCCAGTTTTCAAAATCACTTATAGCCTATATGTTGCCCAGGCTTAATAGCTATACAACAAAAAAAGTTCTATCAAATCCGTCCAGCAGATATTGCGTGAAACGCGTACATACATATACAGATGGACAGACAGACAGACAGACAGACAAAAAATTCCAAAAAAATGTTTTTGCTTTCTGTTATTCTTTTTAAACTAAATGTACTGTACAGACAAAATATCTTTACTGTTTTATTATTATCCCACGACCCCTAAGCGCGAAGTAGAAATCACCAAAATTGCGCAGCGCCATCTATTGAAAATATTGAGAAATAATTTCAGCCTCATTTTATCAACGCCATCTATTGGATATTATTTTGCTTGGCAAAATCAGTAGATGACCGGAAATAAATTTGCAAATGAATTTATTCGTTTCATTTCAAAATTAAAAAAAAAAGTAAGAAATTAATTCTAGAAAACAAATAAAAAACGAAAACAGAAAATTATTGTTAGTGGCAGGATTCGATCCAGCTACTTCCAGCTACTTTTTGAAATATTTCCTTACTAAAATATTTAAAAAAATATAGAATTCTAAAAAACTAATACAAAACGCAAAAAAATTGGAAAAAAAGTCACATCTGGCAGGATTCGAACCCTGTACTTAAAAAAATAATCCGCGGCCTCTACCAATAGGCCAACATGCATTGCTTGTGACTGGCGAAATTTCAAATGGGATTTGTCTAAAGGTACGCAAATTCACCCCTTTTTTTGGACTGTAGGGTTGAAATTGTGAACAACCCTTTCTTATGTGGGCAGTATATTGTATAATGAAGACACTAACCAAATTTCACGTTTATAGCTTTTATAGTTTCGGTTTTGTGATGATAAATTAGTTTACCTCCCCTTTTTACCCCTTTAGAGGTTGAATTTCAAAAAACGCTGAAACACGCCATTGGTTATTTTTGTTGAGAAGCATTCTTGCCAAGTTTCAAGTAAATCAGTGAAGATTTTAATTTTTTCATACAAACTTTGCCCTCAATTTTAACCCCCTTAGGGGTCCTAATTTTTTGAAAAATCCTTTCTTATCTGAGCACTACGTATTAACATAAAACTTCGGTCCAAATTTCAAGTTTATAGCTTTTATGGTTTAGGCTGGGCGTTGATTTATCAAACACCCTTGTTCTTTTATATATATTATATATTATATATATATATTATATATTATATATATAGATAGATATATAGATATATTTATATTGGTGGGATATCCTGACTCCTAACTAATATTATAAAAGCGAAAGTGAGTTTGTTTGTTGTTTTGTTTGTTTGTTACCTCTTCACTTCATGTACTGAACCAATCTTCCTGAAATTTTGCATACACATAGTTAGAAGTACGGAGAAGGACAAAGGGTAACTTTCATCGGGAAAAAGCATTGTTCCCGTGGGAAATTCACGGGAGCGAAGCCGCGGGCGAAAGCTAGTAATATATATATTCCTACTAAAGTAATATAATTATTAATTGACCTACTAATCCTCCTAATAATATTATAAATGCGAAAGTTTGGATGTGAGTTTGTATGTTTGTTACTCAATCACGCAAAATCTACTGGAAGGATTTCGATGAAATTTGGTATACGGGTAGAAAAATACCGGGAATAGCACATAGGGTACTTTTTATCCCGAAATTCCCACGGGAGCGAAGCCCCGGGGCGCGGCCTTCTCTTTAGTCGTATTTCCTCATGACTGAGGGTCGTGATCATTATATGGAATGAAATACACACCACGACTATCTTGGCAATTTAATTTTAATGGACTGGTTTGCCATTGCCTTCTCCATTTCACACACTAGCTGATAATCATCAACCAGAGTGCAGGTTTCCTCTCGATGTTTTCCTTCACCGGCAAGTGGTGGTCGATGAAGTGTAAGATGGGTATTAGGGTGTCCCTTATTTTCGAAGTCAATATTTTTTTACGCATAGGCGAAAAGTTATTAATTTTAGTGTTCTACCCTCAAATGTATCGATCAATACAAAAGTTTTAACATCAGATTCAGAGTACGTTAACAGATTCGTGCAGACTTCGCGACCACTCGGAAGGTATTTCATGCACCCAAATTGCGCTTTGGTACAATGGTTTGACAGTACTTTGACGCAATTTATTAGCCTTTCAGTATACGCAATATTTGGTGTTTTTTTTTTCGAGTTATCTTTGATCTTTATTCACGTTTGTGTATGCGAAAATTTTGCATGAAGTCTCTAAACAGACGCCGATATTTACTTGAGTTGGAGAAGTTTAATATCAAATAACTAGGCGTAGTAACATAAAACTACGGTCCAAAGTCAAATCAACTTTTATGGTTTAGGATGGTGTCAAACACCCTTGTTCTTTTATATATATTATATATTATATATATATATTATATATTATATATATAGATAGATATATAGATATATAGATATATTTATATTGGTGGGATATCCTGACTCCTAACTAATATTATAAAAGCGAAAGTGAGTTTGTTTGTTGTTTTGTTTGTTTGTTACCTCTTCACGCTTCATGTACTGAACCAATCTTCCTGAAATTTTGCATACACATAGTTAGAAGTACGGAGAAGGGACAAAGGGTAACTTTCATCCCGGGAAAAAGCAATGTTCCCGTGGGAAATTCACGCGAGCGAAGCCGCGGGCGAAAGCTAGTAATATATATATTCCTACTAAAGTAATATAATTATTAATTGACCTACTAATCCTCCTAATAATATTATAAATGGGAAAGTTTAGACGTGAATTTGTGAGTATGTTTGTTACTCAATCACGCAAAATCTACTGGAAGGATTTCGATGAAATAACTACCGGGAGTAGCACATAGGGTACTTTTTTCCGAAATTCCCACAGGAGCGAAGCCCCGGGGCGCGGCCTTCTCTTTAGTCGTATTTCCTCATGACTGAGGGTCGTGATCATTATATGGAATGAAATACACACCACGACTATCTTGGCAATTTAATTTTAATGGACTGGTTTGCCATTGCCTTCTCCATTTCACACACTAGCTGATAATCATCAACCAGAATGCAGGTTTCCCACGATGTTTACCTTCACCGGCAAGTGGTGGTCGATGAAGTGTAAGATGGGTATTAGGGTGTCCCTTATTTTTCGAAGTCAATATTTTTTTACGCATAGGCGCTTATTATTTTTGTTCTACCCTCAAATGATTCAAACAAAAGTTTTAACTCATTCAGAGTACGTTAACTCGTGCAGACTTGCATCGGAAGGTATTTCATACAAATTGCGCTTTGGTACTGGGAACATACTTACGCAATTTATTTTTCAGCGCAATATTTGGTGTTTTTTTTTTTCGTATTTTGATTTTATTCACTGTGTATGCGAAAATTGCGAAGTTCTAAACAAGATATTTACTTAGTTGGAGAAGTTTAATATCAAATAACAGGCGAGTAACTACTACGTGAAGTCAAATCAACTGATGGTGTACCTTTTCAAATTAATTTTAAAATATTTATCGGGAAAAGCAAAGGATAGAACAGCTTCCTAGAAGCTAGGAAAACCTACAAAAGCACTGCCTAATTTTTCTTTTTGCTTGCCACTATTATATGTAGGAGCTCGTATTGAAATCTGTTCAAAAACCTAAGTCACCAATAGCCCGGACATACCACTATTTAAAAAGTTTCAATCCAACTAGGAAAACATAAATGGCCGTGATATTTAACTATTTAATGATTTCACACAACAAAGTAACAATACTGTACCTATATATAATACGGATATTCAGGAGATGGTATCAGTGTACAAATAAAAATGAATGGAAACCATTATCAGGGATGATTATCGGGAAATGGTTGAACTTTTCATTATATCCTTGGGCGAGGACGAAGATAAACCGCTTGACATCAGGCCACCAGCAGGTAAGGTCAATTTACTCTCTAGAAATCTGTTTGTTACATTCTCAAACTAGCATTACAGATAAAGAAAAGCAGTCAGCTTAAATAGGCTATACATCGTTTAAAAATTAGATTTTCTTCTTGCTACAGCTAAACATTACAGAAAAGCATAAACATTGGATGTCTTCGTCACAAATGTCCTCCTCACCAAAGTAAAAACGTTTTTCGAAAACTAAGGTATCCTGTATGGAAGGAAAATACTACAGCTGTGCATCCTCAAACTAATAACCGTTAGTGAAGAGCAAAACTGTTCCTACAGCATTATGTGCTGTATCATAGAAATATCTACCCCCGACTGCAAAAAACCGTCATTTAAAAGAAAGTATCCAAATTAATTAAAAATTAGTTTAGAATCGAATACATGTTTTTCTTCCTAATTTTGGTTATTTTATTTATTTGTAACATTTTGAGCTGGGTCAAAAGTGCCAAAACCCGTGCAATAAAATTTCAGTTTTTATGAAAACTTTGAGCTCAAGTCGGCACGGGTTAATGACGTCGTAAAAAAATATTTTGCACACAGATACTATTTGATAATACGAAAAAAATGCGTTTCGATAGGTATCTTAAAAAAAAATTTTATGGTTCATATAAGGGACACCCTAATGGGTATACAAACTCATGTAGCACGGGCAAGATTCGAACCTGAAACCTTCGCAGCCAGCACAGGCGGGCGCCCTACCACTCGGCCACCACCGCTTCAACATACCCTACATGTAAAATTGGGGGTGTTTTTCTTTAGATTGTCCCATAATGTGGGGTGTCATTTATCATTCAATATTATAAATGTGTGAAGACCTCTTTTAAGGTTCAATACCTCAAAAGGCAAAAACGGAACCCTCTCGTATCACTTTGATGTATGTCTGTTTGACAAGACCTTTATGTCAGCATTCACGCATTGCTGTATCAAGTTTAAAATATCAGACACTTGGGCCTAGTATACATACGTTATTAACATTTTGATTTTTCTTCACACATAGGTATATTTTTATACATATATTTTTTGCTTTATTTGCCATATTTCATTGTGTATTTATCCTGAAAAAGCTAAATACACAAGGAAATAATATTTTGCTACCACATATTGTATTTGTAACAATTTTATAAAAAGGTACTGTTTTCAGAGTTGCTTCATGTCTGCATGTCGATATTACACTCAAATCATTCCAAACTTGATGGCTTCACTAAACTCCGGCTTTTTTGGATGATTATCAAAAATGGTACATCATCATGTCAACTTACTATACCGTTAAGAGATTCATTGTCTAAATTAAGGGTTTTTAGAACATTTACTGACCGAAAAATATTGGAGGTGGAGATTGACATTACTATTTTACTATTGGAAATGGTAGGTATTTTCTTAATCATGTTTATTGACTGTTTCTAATTGTGATAGTCATGTTACTGTTTCTAATTTCTTTATCTTTATTGTTGCAGTTGGCACCAGAGTATCGGCTGACCATGTGTGAATTTACAGAAACTGTATTACTATCATTATTACAGTTCTACGAACAAAATATCGACCAAAAGAAAAAGGTAATAAAAAAGGATTTCCTTGGAAATATTTTTCTTTTCAGGCTTTAGTCTGTACTAACTGTAATTTAAGAATAATATTATGACTACTTATTAGGGGTCTTCATAGGACCAATTTTGCTCTTATCAAATTTATTATGTTATCACTGATAACACACTACACTACAAAAGTGGCTGTACTATACAGGTCACAGAACATATAAAAGAGGTTAGAATGGCTACAATGCGCCGTTTCTATAAGAACCAGTGTCGCCTAATCCGCCCCACCTTTCACCGTTACCACACATTTGCCATAATGAGTACGAAGCTTCGCACACTCTTGCAATTTCCAATCTAGCCAATCATAGCGCCACGTCATCACGCAATTTCAAACTGAACCAATCATACGCAAGCACGCAATCGATGTACAATTAGTGTGATTGTGTTTGTAAACTACGCTAGTGCTTGAATAAACTTTAAATGACTTAATTATCGATATTAAATTTTGTTATTAAACAATAACATAATTCAAACAACAATACTGTTACATAAAAAAGTGATATAGTAAAATGGAAAATAAAACAAATTACATTTCTTACAATATTATATTTATTGACCTTGGAACAAGATATATTTATTAAGAAGATGTCGCTTGGTTTGTTTTTCTAAAGAATTTTTTAGTAAAAAGTGTAAGCGAATGTTTAAATATTTCTCAATAACCACTTTAGTTAGATCCGTTACATGGTTCGATGTTGGGAATTCACCAAATTGATGAAATGATATGTCATCAAACAATGTACTGCCAACAAAATGCCGTAATATTTTCGCGACTAAAATATATTTTTTTTAATTTTTTTAATCTATTCGTGTACTGACGTATAACAGTTTCAAAAGATAACTGGTTTTTAAAATTCAGTTGCAAGATTCCACCCGGACAAACATACATACATACATATATTGCAAGTTAAATAAAAGCTTGTTATAATAATAATTATTCGTATTACTTAATTTAGTCTTTCCACATTAACATTAATTTATAACATTTATAAATATATGACTTTGAAAGACGATATCGATAAATATCGTCTCTCACTACGCCCAGCACTAGAGCTAATGCCACGTTGTTGCCGCGCACTCCACTACGCGGTACGTTTGACGTTGCAAAAATAACAAACGCATGCAGACAGCAATGTATATTTTTTGGAGAAAAAAAAATATTTTAATGACCTTTGAAAGATTTTGACTAAAATGTCGTATTTACTAGAGGTTTTTTTACTTACCGATGATAAGAAACGCATCCTTTGTTTATATTAAGCTCTTGGCTTCTCGCTCGACAAGTAATTACCGCACATGAAGGCATTTTCGTACAATTTTGTAGCAGCGCTTCGCAATACTTACTCCGCTAGAGTTCGCGAGCGACTAAACGGCGCGGTCACGTGTTTTTGTAAAGATACGAGCGGTCGCTCGCATGCTTGGCGCGCCGGCCCCGCCCACAACTCCTTTCTAACCTCTTTTATATGTTCTGTGGTACAGGTACTGGCTGACTACTGTTTAGTTTAGCTTAGTGTTTGGTGGAGCCGCTAGACTGTTGTCGTGTACACTATAGAAGTTAAATGGCCGTAGTAGTTATCACACTTATAAAAATGCGAAAGTTTGGATGTTTATGAGTTTGTTTGGATGTTTGTTACTTAATCAAGTAAATTTTGATAGAATTTGATACACGGGTAGAAAAATATCGAGAGAATATAACATAACAAATTAAAAAATAACATAACCTAACATTAACATTGGGGAACTTATTTTTCCGAAATTGCCACGAGAGCGAAGCTCCGGGGCGTAACTTGTATTTCACAGTTTGTTCGCAATCCATTTTAGGGTTCCGAAAGAAACAAAGAAACCTTTTAGTTTTGTCATATCTGTCCAAGGCCTAGCTCAGAAATTATTAGTACTAGAAAACTGTTATTTGATTTTTGGCTGCTCCTGTCTTATTTTGGAAGGATAAATTTAAATATTTTTTTTTAGAGTTCATTGTTCAAGTTACTCGAACTGACGGTAAACATTCACCACCCAGAAGGTCGATATCATAATGAAGAAGGCAGTTTGGCTCATGATTGGACTATTTGGAATAAACATTTATACAATACACTAGAAATTATGTGTATGGAAGTGTCCTTTTTACAGAAACCTCACAAGCAACTAGATTTATCTGTCAGTAATTGCGGACAGTTTTATTCTTTATCTGCAACAATATATTATCAGGTAAGTGTACTGAAATGTATTAAGAAGTTAGTGTGCTTTGCTCTTAAAGGCAGCTTTATCACCTGCTTATGAATTGCATCAAAGAATTTAATATTTTTAAATAGCTCCAAAACTAAAAATTGATGATAATCCCAGGTTGATTAACCATCAATTTAGGTGGCATGCACACTATTTGCAGGTTTTTTCTAATACCACTCAACTGTTGAAATTTCTATCGTAAAAAATAAAGCGCACAATTAATCGCATGGGGAGTATATGCTATTTCTGATTGGTAAATTTATATATAAATATTGTTTTTATTTTTCAGATTTTTAATTTATTGGAAATTTCTGAAAATTCATCTGATAGGGGTAATACTCCAAAAAGGGCTAGGGTAGTTTTAAACAAGATCAAAAGATTTTCGGATCTTATACTCGAGCTTGAACAAAATCAGATTCCATGGTAATATGCATTTGTATTTCTTTCGAGCTTCAAAGTGGATTAACAAGGTCAAATTATAAATTTGCTCAAAAATCAGCTGTCATTATAAATGCCTTAAATAACCAAAACTTGTTACGAATAGTCAATTAATTAATACACTTGATAGCTAAACAAAGCTAGGTCTAACTAATAACTAAAGGGGTCTTTGCTAATGAAAAACCAAAATTTCAAATAATAACTTTAGTAGTATGTACCTAGTCAAATAATAATATTAAAATTAGTACATATGGACAAACAAATTCTATCAAAAAATCTTAGTTGGCGAGTCGGCACTAAGGCGCCAAACCCAAACTACGAATATTTGCTTAATTAGCGCGCAAAAGGATTGAAGATTTAATGCATTTCATATTTTAAATTTTTCCAGGTTGGGTATAATTCTGTCATATTGCAAGAAATATGGCAGCACAGTTGAAACATCAAGCTTTTTATCCTTAATGAGCACTTTGAATAATTTCATAACAAATAATATCAGTATTATTGACCAGGAGAGTTTCACTGACATTATTTTATTGACTGTAAAGGAGTTATCCCGGCGTTTAGATGATGTGAAAAAAAGGAATGAAGACTTTATTTTATTATGGAACTCTTGTGTTAGGTATGTGTGTTAGATATGTTTTATCTAGTGTAATTAATTTATCTAATATATAAAAAAATATTAATGCATTGTCATTTACGGGATTGTCTTCTTCAGATGAAAATGGGTAATATTTTGTGTGTAGTTCTGGTTAAATTACCATTTTTCATTTCACATTTGACGTCACGGCCCACACTCTGTTTTGGTTCTTAGCGAGACCTATATTTAATGGACAGCTTCTTACTATCGACAACAGCTACTTAGTGCATAATTAAAATTTATGGGTTTTTCTTAAAATCAAATATATTTTCAGACATTCAGTGGCAGTAAATTCATTGCTAAAACCAACTCATGAAATTATGCAGCTTCTTTTGTCTAGCACGGAGTTAAAATATCAAAATGTACAACCACTATTAAAGCTCTACTTTGATGGGAGTATGCCAGTAAATAGTTACAGTGTACAGACATTGAATAGAGTTTTACAAAAGTTTTTCAATAAATGTGGTACTTTCGAAGAGAGGTTGAAATTCTTCAATTGGTTCAAACAAGGCCAAGTAAGTTGCGTGGACACAGTTCAAGCTAGAGAGTTAATACTAAGATTGATTGTTAAGGATAATATCAACACTGTGCAAGAGAATACAGTTCAAGATATTGACGACGACAACGTGCATAGAATAATATTCGGTTCAATTGAAAAAAGTATACTTTTTAGCGAATTTGGAATCAAGGATATCGAACAACAGCAGCCTTCTATCGAGGCAAGTTTTAAACATAATTTCGAAAGTAACGACGAGATTAGTAATGAAATATGTGAATATTTAACGCTAAAAATAGTGGAACATGTTAAAAATATTAAAGCAAACAGCAACAATCTACAAGATTTCATTAATTTTGTACGGGTTGTACTAGCTTACATTGACATAGTGTTGCACTACAAATTTACGACCGAAGACGTCGTCCAAACAACAGAAATGTATTGCCGTTTGAAGACATCTCTAAAACTTATGTATATGAGTGTAGCGGTAGCACTAAAGAGCGACTCTAATAATTTTATAAAAATCAAATTACTGAAAAATGTTCAAGACATTTTAGTTTTTGAATACGATTCTCTTCTGTGTGTTGAAGTACGTCGATGTATCGACGAAGATTTCTTTCACTGCGTTAATAACATTGTCAATAAAGAGAATTCTCCTGACGAAGAATTGGATAATTGTGATGATGAGTCAAGTCTCTCGGCATTGAGATGCCATTGTATTCTTTTACTGGCAGCATACTGTCGAAAAGTTGCAAATTACAGAACAGAAATATTGGATTTGGTACTAGATTACAAACTTTATGACTTTAATTCATATTGGGATGTCCAGTGTGTTTTCAGATGTATTGAGCAACTTAGTGATTATACTGTTGCCGATCCTCCATTAGGTATGAGCTTAATTTTTATTTTTAAATTATATATATTTTTGGATTTTTTTAAGCAAGACGAAAAGCTAAATCACATAAAATATACTTGCACGCACACACTGTGGTCCAAAGCTTTCGACACAAAATAATGGAAATTAAATAAGATAAATGTTGTAATGGAAATTATTGTTGTTTCAGATGGAATATTTTCTGTCATGATGTCTATGTGCAGGTACATGTTTCGAGGATCGGATGAAACTCGAAGATTACTTAAAATTTTGCTTTTATTACTCGATAAAATTTGGGTATGCGATAATATTAGACAAAATTGCATCATTATGATCAAGGGATACCTACTGAGATGTGGAAACTTATATTATCCGCCCCGAGTGGCTGCTTTTGTGTATAAATGTGCGGCAAGGATGGTGGCGCTGAGTCGAAAGCGAGGTGGCGATGATCGATTAGATGAGGATTATTTTATCAAAGCAGTAATTTATGGAACCAAACAAGGCACGCATTGTCTGCGATTGTATTGCATCTATACCCTAAAACTATTGTTAGCTGATTACACTGACAGAGAAATAGAACAATATGTTACTGACTTGGCGGACATATTCATTGTGGAAGTATGTACTCGTAATTTATACATTTTTTTTTATACTGTAAAGTACATACTAATTTGTTTTTTTTTCTGATTTATTTTAGATGCCAGAAAATGAACTAATCGTGAAAGACGAATCAGCCAACAGAACGGCTACTTTGTTACATAGTTATTTGGCATTGGCTCAAACTAAAAAAACACTGATACATCAAATAGTAACATCTATTCTACAGATACAGAAGGAAAAATCATTGGATGAAAATCTTGTAATGAAAGTGTTAAACATTATATCACGCTCTATCACCAAAGACGATATTAGTGTTCATTTAAATAATAATATATTATATATTCTCAACTCTTGGTTTTTAAAAAAGAATAACATGAATGATTTGCCGATCAGTTTATTTGGTATGAAAGATAAACAACAATTTCTTAAGAAGCATATGAGGTGGATGATATCCGCAGAACTATTGTGGGCTAAAAACGGTAATATTTTCAGTAGTGAATTGTTGAAAGAAACGAAAAGATCATTGAATAAAACGGACCAAGCTATATTTGAGGTAATTTTGACTTGAATTTTTTTGAAGTATGAGGGTGAATTTTAATATCTGCTAGTTTCCGAGCCAGACTTTTATATTTCAGGAATGTTTTTGCAATTTTGTGGTACTTTGTTTGCCGTACGTCGTCGCCGAAAAGTATAATCTAGAGCACTCGGGTTTGATGAAACCAAACTATCAACAGTTACGGACCAACGCGATCAAAATGTTCCAGCTGACGAGGGAAGTGCTAGAGAATGAGAAATGGAGTAACTTGTTTGGGGAAAATATTGCAGAGTTGTTGTTTTTGGCGGCAAAACATCTGAGCGACGCGGACGACGCAGGGAACATGTTCCAAGTGGAACTTCCTCAGCGTACTGAAACTTATTATTATCCGAAGAGTATATTTTTATCAATTCTCGCTTATTTCGGAGTAAGTTCCTTTCTGTTTGTTTTATTGTGTGTGTTTGAATCGTACATTTGTGTATTTAATATCCGTACTTACCTTTTTTTAGGAATTGACAGGTGAAAATATTATGCAGTATCTTTGCGAAAACCAGTCAGTTTCAATATGTAAAGCACTTTTCAAGTTATGGGACAACGTATTGAAGGAGTGTGTTTATGAATTCAAAGCGTTGGCTTTACACGCATTTGTTACCTTCGTTCAAAGTATTCCATTAGGATACACTTCGGATGCATTTATATGTAATTTTGTGTGCAATAGTCTAACGCAAGCCATTAAAGATTCTGCCGACAAACGAGAGGTGAAAGTATTAGCAAAAGCTTTAAACTTAATTTTGCAAACTTATTTACCTGAAAAAGTAAATCATCTCCGCATTGCCGCATCACATCTGCTGTCAATTTTAGTAATAAAAAAGGAGGAAGGATTTCAAGACGAATGTGCTTCCCTACTCAGTTATCTTGTGGAGGATCAAAAAGACTGTTTGAATGATAGTGAAGATGTTGTAGATTTCATTCATTCCCTATCTCAGGGTACCGTTGATAATATAATTTGCACGTCGTATCTACAGTTTTGTCATAAACTTAAACAACACAAAACAAGTTTAAAATGTCCAAGGTAAATCTAAACCATGATATATAACACATCTTAAATATTAACTCGTCCGTATGTACATAATTTCAAGAATGATTATATTTTTTTCAGCCACGAAAGCCTGGTCAACTTGCGAATGTTTTTGACAAATAATCAAAAATTTGTGAATTCTCTTTGCGATGGAATTGATGGAAAAGGATTTTCTGAAAACTGCGAGTCAAGCTTGATACACCAGATAACTTACTCCTTGAGCAGCATTCTGACTAAAGTTACGGACAACAAGGTATATTTAAATATCTAGTGTATTTTTTCTTTGCTTAAGTGTTATTAAAATTTGCAAACCTCTTTGTCGCAATCCTAACTAATATTATAAATGCGAAAGTGACTTGGAAGTGAGTTTGTTTGTTACTTCTTCACGCTTCATCTACTGAACCAATCTTCCTGAAATTTTGCATACACATAGTTAGAAGTACGGAGAAGGGCATAGGGTACCTTTCATCCCGAACAAAAAACACTGTTCCCGTGGGAAATTCACGCGGGCGAAGCCGCGGGCAAAAGCTAGTAAATAATAATTATATCGGCCTGTCATTTTTTAACGCATTTCTCGTCACAATCATTTGATTCCACTTGTAGAGAATAATTTAATGTAATGTGAGGTTTATGAATATGTTTTTGAATCAAGAAAATGAATGTATCTGGTTGGTTTCGATTTGATAGTATTCACATTTAATATTTTTTTATTACAGACGATTATCGAAGCATGTAACTGTCTGTCGTTAATTGGGACCTACGATTTGAAAACTTTGGTCACTGTGTCATCTTCCAATCCATCTCAAATAACAAAAATGACACCAAACTCCTATTTCACTACAATCGTGATGAAAACACTTTCAAGTGTAATATTTGAAGAAGGCCCGAATCTAACTAAAAAAGTAGCAAAAGCTTTAAATCAGTTGTTAAAATATCGTGACGGAGTTGATGCATTGAACAGGGAAGGTCTGTAGAAATCTATTATTCTTACTGTTTTATTTCAAGTACAAGTACTTTTATTCATAAGAAAGTGAATATCGAAATCAAAATTCTTAAACAATAGAAAAGAGTTTCAAGTCAAAAATTAAAAAAAATAAGTTTTGTTTTAGATGTTGAAGAAGCCAAGCAAATACTAAAACCATTTGAATCAGCGGATGCCAACTTTGTGTCCAACTTTCAAGTTAACGATGCCAAGTTCAATTCTTTCAATCAGTCTCCTAACTTCTGGTTACCTCTGGATGGCGAAAAGCATTGTAACTGGCTAACACGTGTGACTGTTACAGTCATTAATATATTGACGTCGTCTACTAATTATTTCAAGGAGCTACAAGAAGTATGCACTGCTAAGGTAAACGAAGTTCCTATAAGTTTCATCTATGCAAAAATAACGAGTTTTGAATAAATGTAAATAGAATTACTTCGAAACCAAGCGCATGTTAGCATACTTTCATAAAACATTTTACGTGAGGTTGGAGCGAGGGGAGGGGAATTTAAAAGGAGGATGTTGTAAAATCGCTAAAATCACTTCACATAAAGTTAATAAAATGTAGCTTCTAAATCATTTATGTTAATTTCAGCCCAGCGTTTGTCAGAAAATCTTGCCATCACTGATTGGTTTGTTACTTGTGTGTGGCAATGAAGAGTGCGAACAGACGGTCACTATTCATATGAATAATTTCTTTAAATATATTTGGGACATAAGTTTTGAATACAGAATTGAAAATAGTGGCGACAGTAGTCACAGCAAGAGACCCTCGAGCATTGTAGATCATGATCACAAAATGATTATTCAGTACGTGTTGAGTGTAGTCCACTTTGTGCGTCTGCAAAGTTGTCATTATGTCTCAAGGCAAGTACTTTGACATTTTCATATGATTTTCACAATATGATCTATTGATTAATTCAGTTCTATACCTACCAGTTCAGTTATGATTGTGTTTATGCTATTGTGTCTGTTTATCTGTTAAATTACCTAGTGTATTTTGTAATTTGCAGACGTTCACGCGCATCAGCTCTGACTCTGAATTACTTGCAACTGGAGTACGATAAAGTGTCGTGGGCGGCGACGGTGGCCGACCAGAATCTCGCGGCGATCTACTACGGCGAGCTGTGGGCCATGGCGCAGAACGACCGCGTGCCCCCCGCTTCCCCTGAGGCCACCACCATGCTGGAAGGTGGCAAAAATATCCAACGGATATTTAGAAAGGTAACGTGGTTTTAATTTACTAAATTGTATCGGTTGTCTCCTCGTGGCCAGAGCTCTAAATATGTTGAATTCCATATGTCAGGAAGGTGATGTAGACATATTCCACTGTTCGTTGGAGAAATTCACAGACAAGGCATTATTATGTGTACCAAATATATAATTTTTTTATATGTTTTTAGCGATGTTGGAGTAGGTTAAGCCTGTAATGACACGCTGTATAAAATGAAATAAATAAATAAATAATAAATAAATTTTGAGGAATGATAGTTTAGCCAAGTGAAGTTTTGTGTATGTTGCTTCCTGGTTTCAGGGCCCATAACCAGTTATCAGATTGTTTTCGCATTTTTTTGCGTTTATTAAAAATCTGCTTTTCAAAAATCGAACTTATCTGAGCCGATAAATTTCAAGCGAACTAGGTAATAATTTTTGAAATCAACTGCAACAATCCCTTTATTAGACTTCTCTCTTCACCCCAATGGTCGATTGTTAGATAATGCTTTTGCCAGCTCTTGTGTCTTTAGGTACTATTGTATTTGTGCAATAAAGGTTACTTTAAATAAAAATAAACTTTCAATATTAATAAATAAACTGCATACTAACGAACATGATTTCCAGTGTTTCGTGTCGATCGGCGAGATGGACGCGGTGGACGGCTGCGGCACGGCCCACCTGACGATGGAAGAGGAGCGGCGCCGCCACCTGCTGCACACGGGCCAGTACACGGCCGCGCTGCTGCTGCACGACATCGCGCTGTCCGGCGGCGTCACGTGCGGCACCCTGCAGCACGGCACGCTGCGCTCGCTGCAGAAGTCCGGGTTGTTCCATCTGGCTGTCCAGCATATTAAGTCGTTGCCAGAGAACGAGCAACTGAATGATATCAAGTACGAGTGTTTGGCGGCTTTGGGTGAGTTGCTTTTGTCCAGAACTTGAATTGCCATATTCTCACGGAAGCGAAGCCCCGGGGCGCGGCTAGTATAATAATATAATATATTGGGAAGAGAATTTTGGGATAAAAAATACCCTATGTGCTATTCCCGGTATTTTTCTACCTGTATACCAAATTTTATCAAAATCCTTCCAGTAGATTTTGCGTGATTGAGTAACAAACGTCCTTACATACTCACAAATTCATAAATTCACTAAGTCACATCCAAACTATCGCATTTATAATATTAGTAGGATTATTTTTTGAAACAATATTATTCATGTGTTCCAATCCAAACCAATCTTTATCTACTTTGTAGGTGATTGGAGTGAAGTGATTGACACTCGTGACTTGGAGAATCAGGTGAACACAGACGCTTGCAACCCTCGGTCCATAATAAAAGCTTTCCGCTATGCGTGTCTCAAGGACTGCCTCACGCTAGACGCCACTCCTAACAACGACAAGCTCCTGGTATCCTTGAATAGAGCAAAGTTGGCAATTTCGCGGTTGTGTCAGGACCTCAATATGGAAAACTGTCAAAACGTTTACAAGGTCGTAGCGAAACTACACCTGTTCAGCGACATTGAAGATTATTTTGCCGTAAGAATGCGCGACCGTCAAATGAATGCGTTGCTTAGTAAATGGCAGGTTGAAAATTTGCCCGCGTTTCAAGATTTTAAACATCTAGAAGACCTGATATCTCAGAGGATCTTGATGCTAGAGCATGCAGCAAAGGTTCACACGAATGAATTTCAAGATATCATGAGCCTACAACTACAATATGCTGGTAAGTCTTTCATGCAGGGCCGAGTCATCAAGAATCGTGTTACATTTTTTCGTTCAATTCAATAATTTTTTTTTATTTATTAAATCAAAACATCCTACAAAATAAAAATTATTTAAATGCTATCTTGAAATCACAAAGGTTTGTCTGGATGCACTGCGATCAAAAATGACGTAGTTTAAGGACCACTAACGATCTCTGGCGGCAGAAAATGTCCCTAACCATCATTAACACTTATAGGTTTTTTATTCGAACGACGCCTGATAATCATGGATATTTTATCTCGAAAAGAAGTTAAGAATATGAATGGTGGTATTAAGTATTCTAACACCTCCCGATGTTTACTTTTAGAACTTGGATTAGAGAACGAAAGGGTGCAACTCGCTCAACGTTTCTTAGCAACAGTGAAAAAGTTGCGTTCGTCCGAGGAGGTGGCGCTAGTAGAGAGCAAAATATCTTGGGCGCGAGGGCATACCGACATTGCCCTTTCCTTACTACGTAGTATTGTAGCTAACCATTCTACTAATGATAGTTTAACAGCTAAATCGCTACGGTACGAGTTTATTTTTATTTTTTTGAATGCTTTTTCTTGACTTTATCGATGTAAACTTGCTACATATATGATTTATATTTCTCGAACAGTAATCATTTTTCTTCAATATATTCCTTCAATACAATAATGCTAAGTTGTATACCAATAAAGCAAATAAATAATAAATAGGTAATTAGCGTGTCTGCACCTATTGTAGACATGGCAGTGCCAATAATAAATGGTTTTATTCATATTCTATCATTATATCTAGGTTTCTTGCTAAAATTTAGGCAAGAAATGCACTGCGCACTTATGATACATGCTTATGCACCTATATTACATGAGACCGAAACTAATAAAAAGGTTACTTTTAGGCAATATGGCTTATGGATGGCGGAATCTAAATGTGACAGTCCGAAAGATATAGTCAATAAATATTTGAAGAAAAGTCTCGACGTTTTGAGTGATACTCGTGACGAAAAAACAAGGTTGAAATTATATAATGATATTGCGAAATTTTCCGACGCAGAATATAAAAAGGTTTGTTATGTTTATTAATTCAAGTCTTAATCTTTTTAAGTAGAAGTGCTTGACGCTCTTCAATATATTGCAAGGCCTACAAATTTGACAAAGGATGGTGCGATATAGCCTTACATCGAGAGTCTTAGAAGAAGGAGAGGCCTTTGCCCAGTACCGAGATAAAGATGGCTATTAAATAATAATTAAATAAAGGCCTGCTTTAATTTTACTGTGTTTTATGGTCCCATGGTTCAATCTGAATAATAATTAGTAAAGATACTTTAATCAACGAAGTAAGTAATTGTCTAAAATAATTATGAACAATCCCATCAGGTGGTGGCATACATGAACTCGCCAGTATTTCAAAATAAAGAGGAGTGTCTAAAGAGGATGCAGCATACGTATGCTTCGTCGCAGCAGACTCAAGAACCCATGTCTACGTAAGTTTAATTAAGGACATTAATTCAATCGTAAAGTTGGTTGCCTTTAGAAAAATGTATCACGTGTTGTTGTTGTTCCTTTTAATTTAACCAAATTATTAACTTTAGTCCTAGATTTGATTCAATATACAATTAAAAGCAGTTTGATGACCCTAAAACTCATTTTGATTTGATTGATTAAAACATTCTGGGCATACGTCTACCACAACGGACAATCAATTTATTATTATTTTTTATTTCAGTGACGACAGAATAGCGTTGAACACCAACAATAAATTTATGCATTTAGAAGAGGCAGAGATTGCTAGTACTAAAGCGGAAAAAGAAATCTTCTTGCATTCTGCAATGAGGTAATGGATGGGTCCATGTATTTTTTAATGTATTATTTACTAGTTTGTGGCAGTGGTTTCGCCCGCGTGAATTTCTCACGGGAACAGTTCCGAGATAAAAGGTACCCTATGTCCTTTTCAGTACTTCGAACTATGTGTAAGCGAAATTTCAAGAAAATTGATTCAGTAGGTAAAGCGTGAAGAGGTAATAAACAAATAAATAAACTCAAGTTTGCATTTATATTATTAGTTAGGATTTCAAAGAATAAAAAACATTTAAAAATATAAAAAACGAGGGAAGGATCCATCGGCTCCAGCCAGAGGAATCTCCTCACAATGAGGGCCGTGTCCAAGAGTTCGAGTTATTCACACTCACATGTGAATAACTCGGACTCTTGGACACGGCCCTCATTGTGAGGAGATTCCTTGAGAAATACACTAAACATATCTCGGGGGGAAATTCCTGCCGGGAATGGGGACTGCTGGACTCGTAATTATTGTCAAGCAATCCCTAACTTCCCGGCTTCTGCAGTAACTATTATTGATTTGCAAGAGTTTACTTGCCAAAGCACTATGGCGCAGTGCGAAGAGAACAACCTATCGATCTTCCGCGTGATCTCCCTCTGGCTGGAGAACCCATCGCTGGGTGCGGTGGAGCAGCGCGGGCTGCAGCTGATGCTGGACGGGATCGCGTCGCGCGAGTTGATTTGCCAAAGTGGTCCATGTCCTGATATGTTTTCAGATACTACCTGCTGTCTCTGGCGCAGTGTGAGGAGAACAACCTATCGATCTTCCGCGTAATATCCCTCTGGCTGGAGAACCCCGGCCTAGCGGCGGTGGAGCAGCGCGGGCTGCAGCTGATGCTGGACGGGATCGCGTCCCGCAAGTTCGTGCCCGCCTTGCCGCAGCTCGCCCCGCGCCTCTCTGCTGACTCCTCCGTATTCGCTGATAATCTGCGCAGGATCATAGGTAGGCTTGCGATCTGGCTGTTGTTCAAATGAGGTCTTTTTTTGTTGTGTTGTATTTAACTCGTTTTTTCAGTCTTCCTATTATACGTGTGATTACGTCTTCTTGGTGAAGAGATTCCTACTAATATTATAAATGCGAAAGTTTTGATGTAGATGTGAAGATGATTGTAACTCAATCACGCAACATCTACTGGACGGATCTCGATGAAATTTGGTACACGGGTAGAAAAATACCGGGAATAGCATATAGCGTACTTTTTTATCTTCTGAAATTCCCAAGGGAGCGAAGCCCCGGGGCACAGCTACTCTTCTAATAATGTAGGGAGAAATTCAAAGATAATTCCGTCCGTCTCACTAGAATCAAAATCACTTGTTCATTTAAGGATTAGACCTTCACAGGCATCTTTTTTACATAAATATTATTTACTAACCTTGCCATGCCATGAATTTAGCTAAACTTCGTTGACAATACTAAATATCACATTACAGAGAGGTGTGCCAAGGATCACCCGCACCACACATTGCCCATCCTGTTCAGTCTGAAGAATTCCGACAAGGACATGTATATCCTGAACAGCAGTGCGAAGGCGGCGGCCGCGCAGTCCAGACGTGCGCAAGAGCCCCGCGTCGTCACCGCGGAAGCCATAGTGAAGTCGCTGGCTAACGATCCTAAATTAGCGCTCATTATTAGTCAGATGGAGAAGTTATGCGATGGTTAGTTAAAATTTCATTAAAATAATAACTATTTAAAAATACTCTTTATGTTTACTTCACTAAAAAGAAATACTTTTACAGCAACCATCAGTTTTGCTAACTTCACGGTGAAAACAAAAGCTTCCATGAAACAAGAGATACCTGCAGCGGAGAATATCCACAAATTGAGCAGATTGGATGCCATTCCCGTACCCACCGTCACCATACCCGTCAGGCACGATTGTAATTACGACGATTTGCCCAGTGAGTATACGTCTAAGCGGTCACGGGAATTTTCGGAACGATCAGGAAAACGGATAGACTTGCTTTTATGGGTTGTAGAGTAGTCCCCTAATGTGAATGATGTCGGTCTGCCGGCTCTCAGTGGTAGCTTCTTCGAGCTATAGAGCCTGGAAGGTGCTTCATTGTTGCGAAAAAAAAACTATCTGAGAAATGGTTAGTTTTAGTACATATTCAAAGTATGGCATCTCCGCATGTGAAACAAGTTGGTCTGCCGGCTGTCAGTGGTTGCATTTCAGAGCTATGAGGCGCGCAAGTCACTGCATAGTTACAAAAAAAAAAATGATAAGAGAAATGGTTAGTTTTAGTACCAATTGGAAGAATGGTGTATCCACAGATGAAATGAGTTGGTCTGCCGGCTGTCAGTGGTTGTATTTCAGAGCTATCATCGTTCACGTAAGTCGCTTATTTAAGGAAAAAGTCTAAAAAAACATTGAAAAGCGGGAAAATAGGTGAATTTTTCTAGTTCATGCCAGCCGCTGTCGTATCTGCGTATGTTTGACCCAACCTCAAACTTGCGCCGCGCACCACCGCACTGTGGGGAAAAAATCGCCTCTAGAGAAAAAAAGGTTTTCTTCAGAAAATCTACATCGATTTTGGTAAAAACTGATTATGTATTTCATTTTTGATCTTAATAAGAAGACTTTTTATTAATACTATTTTTGCTAACATTGCATTATTTTAATAGGTACTAAAACTGACCATTTCTCTTACCGTTTTTTTTTTCGTAACTAAGCAGTGACTTTCGCGCCTCATAGCTCCGAAATGCAACCACTGACAGCCGGCAGACCAACTTGTTTCACATGCGGAGATGCCATACTTTGAATATCTACTAAAACTAACCATTCCTCAGATCGTTTTCTATTTTTTGCAACAATGAAGCTCCTTCTAGCCTTAATAGCTCAAAGTGGCAACCACTGATAGCCGGCAGACCAACTTGTTTCACATGAGGAGATGCCATATTTTGAATATGTACTAAAACTAACCATTTCTCTGATAAATTTTTTTTCAACAATGAAGCCCCTTCCAGGCCCTAGGTATAGCTCGAAGTGGCAACCACTGAAGGCCGGCAGACCAACTTGTTTCACCTGTGGAGACTATTCTTTCAATAAGAACTAAAACTGACCATTTCTTTTACCGTTTTATTTCGTAACTATGCAGTGACTTTCGCGCCTCATAGCTCTGAAATGCAACCACTGACAGCCGGCAGACCAACTCCTTTCACATGCGGAGATACCATACTTTGAATATGTACTAAAACTAACCATTCCTGAGATCGTTTTCTATTTTTTGCAACAATGAAGCTTTTTCTAGCCTTTATAGCTCAAAGTGGCAACCGCTGACAGCCGGCAGACCAACTTGTATCACATACGGAGATGCCATACTTTGAATATATACTAAAACTAACCATTCCTCGGATCGTTTTCTATTTTTTGCAACAATGAAGCTCCTTCTAGCCTTTATAGCTCAAAGTGGCAACCACTGACAGCCGGCAGACCAACTTTTTTCACATGAGGAGATGCCATATTTTGAATATGTACTAAAACTAACCATTTCTCTGATAAATTTTTTTTCAACAATGAAGCCCCTTCCAGGCCCTAGGTATAGCTCGAAGTGGCAACCACTGAAGGCCGGCAGACCAACTTGTTTCACCTGTGGAGACTATTCTTTCAATAAGAACTAAAACTGACCATTTCTTTTACCGTTTTATTTCGTAACTATGCAGTGACTTTCGCGCCTCATAGCTCTGAAATGCAACCACTGACAGCCGGCAGACCAACTCGTTTCACATGCGGAGATACCATACTTTGAATATGTACTAAAACTAACCATTCCTCAGATCGTTTTCTATTTTTTGCAACAATGAAGCTTTTTATAGCCTTTATAGCTCAAAGTGGCAACCGCTGACAGCCGGCAGACCAACTTGTTTCACATACGGAGATGCCATACTTTGAATATATACTAAAACTAACCATTCCTCGGATCGTTTTCTATTTTTTGCAACAATGAAGCTCCTTCTAGCCTTTATAGCTCAAAGTGGCAACCACTGACAGCCGGCAGACCAACTTTTTTCACATACGGAGATGACATATTTTGAATATGTCGGAGCCATTACATTAGTTAATTTAACTGTGGTTTATTTTGTTAGTTAATCAATGTTTTAAAAACAGTTTTCAATGACGGTAGACGGTACGCGTCAGAAATGTGACATTTGAGTTACCCTCACTTTGTAAAAAAAATCAACGTGCTATCGATATGACATTATAGCAGGCAGTCTTCCTAATGGCGCGGTACGGACATGTCGCCCGGTTGTATTGAATTCTCTGTAGCTTTGTAGTCAGTGATTGAATAGTGTTATTGTCGTGTTACTTAGTGCGTTAACGATGTGACTGTGTGTGATGGTGTTATCAGCGCGATATTGGAGATCTTCGTTGTTGGACAGTTTTGATGGTTAAACTGTGTTTGGCTAGTTAGCACGGAAGACCATTCAGTAGAACTCACTGGTTGAAATGGATTGATCTGTGCGTGGTGGGGCACGATCCTATGCCGTGGGTAGGTTAGGGCACGGACCCTAGCCGTGACACATGGACCAAATGAGAGGTTAGTGCTAGGTGATTTCTTAATCCGTTAATATCCGATGAATCCCTGGATGCTTTGGGCTGTAACTTGAGATAGGAGTTGTTTACCCTGTCTATTAAGAGCTGTGCATGTTATTTTGGAAATACCCTCATCCTGACAGTTAATATTTTGATCTGAGTTTTGTGCCCACATGAGTTTCCGCGTGAACCTGTTGTTAAAGTACCTATACTGTCGTGTTTACCGCTCTGGTCATCGAAATCTGAGCTCGGCCCCCCTGAACCTATGATTATCTGACAATTCTGATGTTGTGATGATGTGCTCCATTCCGACAAATATATGTACTAAACCTAACCATTTCTCTGATAATTTTTTTTTGCAACAATGAAGGCCATTTTCCTCAAGGCAATTTTCCAGGCCCTAGGTATAGCTCGAAGTGGCAAACACTGAAGGCCGGCCTTCATTGTTTCAAAAAATATATATATCAGAGAAATGGTTAGTTTTAGTACATATTTAAAATATGGCATCTCCGCATGTGAAACGAGTTGGTCTGCCGGCTGTTAGTGGTTGCCACTTTGAGCTATAGGGGCTGGATGGGGCTTCATTATTACGAAAAAATAAACGATAGAGAAATGGTTAGTTTTAGTATATATTTAAAGTATGTCATCTCCGCATGTGAAACAAGTTGGTCTGCTGGCTGTCAGTGGTTGCATTTCAGAGCTATGAGGCGAGAAAGTCACTGCATAGTTACGAAAAAAAAAACGGTAAGAGAAATGGTCAGTTTTAGTACCTATTGAAAGAATGGTGTCTCCACAGGTGAAACAAGTTGGTCTGCCGGCCTTCAGTGGTTGCCATTTCGAGCTATACCTAGGGCCTGAAAGGGGCTTTAATGTTGCGAAAACAAAAATTATCAGATAAATGGTTAGTTTTAGTATATATTCAAAATATGGTATCTCCGCATGTGATACAAGTTGGTCTGCCGGCTGTCAGTGGTTGCATTTCAGAGCTATGAGGCGCGAAAGTCACTGCATAGTTACGAAAAAAAACGGTAAAAGAAATGGTCAGTTTTAGTACCTATTGAAAGAATGTTGTCTCCACAGGTGAAACCAGTTAGTCTGCCGGCCTTCATTGTTTCAAAAGAAAAAAAAATATCAGAGAAATGGTTAGTTTTAGTACATATTCAAAATATGGCATCTCCGCGTGTGAAACAAGTTGGTCCTCCGGCTGTCAGTGGTTGCCACTTTGAGCTATACCTAGGGCCTGGAAGGAGCTACATTGTTGCAAAAAATAGAAAACGATCTGAGAAATGGTTAGTTTTAGTACATATTCAAAGTATGGCATCTCCGCATGTGAAACAAGTTGGTCTGCCGGCTATCAGTGGTTGCATTACAGAACTATGAGGCGCGAAAGTTACTGCATAGTTACAAAAAAAAAACCGTAACAGAAATGGTCAGTTTTAGTACCTATTGGAAGAATGGTGTCTCCACAGGTTAACGAGTCTGTCTGCCGGCTTTCAGTGGTTACCACTTCGAGCTCTAGAGCCTGGAATCATTGTTGCGAAAAAAAATGATCAGAGAAATGGTTAGTTTTAGTACATATTCAAAGTATGGCATCTCCGTATGTGAAACAAATTGGTCTGCCGGCTGTCAGTGGTTGCCACTTTGAGCTATAGGGGCTGAAAGGGGCTTCATTGTAGCGAAAAAAAAACGATCAGAGAAATGGTTAGTTTTAGTATATATTCAAAGTATGGCATCTCCGTATGTGAAAAAGTTGGTCTGCCGGCTGTCAGTGGTTGCCACTTTGAGCTATAAAGGCTAGAAGGAGCTTCGTTGTTGCAAAAAATAGAAAACGATCCGAAGAATGGTTAGTTTTAGTATATATTCAAAGTATGGCATCTCCGTATGTGAAACAAGTTGGTCTGCCGGCTGTCAGCGGTTGCCACTTTGAGCTATAAAGGCTAGAAGGAGCTTCATTGTTGCAAAAAATAGAAAACGATCTGAGGAATGGTAAGTTTTAGTACATATTCAAAGTATGGTATCTCCGCATGTGAAACAAGTTGGTCTGCCGGCTGTCGGTGGTTGCATTTCAGAGCTATGAGGCGCGAAAGTCACTGCATAGTTACGAAATAAAACGGTAAAAGAAATGGTCAGTTTTAGTTCTTATTGAAAGAATGGTGTCTCCACAGGTGAAACAAGTTGGTCTGCCGGCCTTCAGTGGTTGCCACTTCGAGCTATACCTAGGGCCTGGAAGGGGCTTCATTGTTGAAAAAAATATATCAGAGAAATGGTTAGTTTTAGTACATATTCAAAATATGGCATCTCCTCATGTGAAACAAGTTGGTCTGCCGGCTATCAGTGGTTGCCACTTTGAGCTATTAAGGCTAGAAGGAGCTTCATTGTTGCAAAAAATAGAAAACGATCTGAGGAATGGTTAGTTTTAGTACATATTCAAAGTATGGCATTTCCGCATGTGAAACAAGTTGGTCTGCCGGCTGTCAGTGGTTGCATTTCAGAGCTATGAGGCGCGTAAGTCACTGCTTAGTTACGAAAAAAAAAACGGTAAGAGAAATGGTCAGTTTTAGTACCTATTAAAAGAATGCAATGTTAGCAAAAATAGTATTAATAAAAAGTCTTCTTATTAAGATCAAAAATGAAATACATAATCAGTTTTTACCAAAATCGATGTAGATTTTCTGAAGAAAACCTTTTTTTCTCTAGAGGCGATTTTTTTCCCCACAGTGCGGTGGTGCGCGGCGCAAGTTTGAGGTTGGGTCAAACATACGCAGATACGACAGCGGCTGGCATGAACTAGAAAAATTCGCCTATTTTCCCGCTTTTCAATGTTTTTTTAGACTTTTTCCTTAAATAAGCGACTTACGTGAACGATGATAGCTCTGAAATACAACCACTGACAGCCGGCAGACCAACTCGTTTCATCTGTGGATACACCATTCTTCCAATTGGTACTAAAACTAACCATTTCTCTTATCGTTTTTTTTTGTAACTATGCAGTGACTTGCGCGCCTCATAGTTCTGAAATGCAACCACTGACAGCCGGCAGACCAACTTGTTTCAGATGCGGAGATGCCATACTTTGAATATGTACTAAAACTAACCATTTCTCAGATCGTTTTTTTTTCGCAACAATGAAGCACCTTCCAGGCACTATAGCTCGAAGAAGCTACCACTGAGAGCCGGCAGACCGACATCATTCACATTAGGGGACTACTCTACAACCCATAAAAGCAAGTCTATCCGTTTCCCCGATCGTTACGAAAATTCCCGTGACCTCTCGGTCTATTCCCATCACGTGAAAAGGACGCTGGTAGGGTGAGGAGGGGGTGAAACTTGCGCATGGGTACGACTGACGAACCAATCGCACCGGATGAGACCCGCCCGACCCCCGCTCACCGCATAGACCCAAATATCGCCTACTGCGCAGCTTAACCGTCAGCGGCCTTTTTAAGTGACGGCAACTATACTGTACAGTACATATTAACAAATAAATTCATATACACCAGTTACCACACCATACGCATTGTCGCACCCATATTGTCAAATAGGCTGTGCCCCGCGACATCGCTTCCGCAATTTCCGGGAATTTCGGGATTCTTATTAGTCTTCCTCAGGAATGAAATAAATTTTCAAATCCCACTGGTAGTTTCAGTGATCAGCGCGTTTCAACGAACTCTTCAGCTTGTACTAGCGCTAACTAAGTTACTTTACGTATAGGTATGTTTATTGAATTTTTAAACGTTATTTGTTGCAGCATTGATATCTTTTGACAATTACTTCGAATTAGTTGGCGGCATCAACTGTCCAAAGAAAATAAACTGCATAAGTTCTGATGGTGTTCGGAGGATTTTATTAGTAAAAGTAAGTAGTATTCAATTAAATTTCCCCTTTATTGACATTAAATATAAATTCATATAATACGATGAATTATTCGCCAATGTGTGCATCATCATCACGTAAATCGTGACATATCGTATATTTACTATGTATTTTAGGGTAAAGATGATTTGCGCCAGGACGCCGTCATGCAGCAAGTGTTCAACATTGTCAACACGTTGCTAGAGAAGAATGCCGTCACAAGTCGCAGTAAATTACTCATTCGCACGTACAAGGTAAGTACAGTACAGCTTATATCTACAAGGTTCATACACTTTATACGGACTGTAAACGGATATAGCAATCACAACAATTAAACTTCTTTTGTGTCTCCTTTACTGTCCAGTAAAGTCATAAATTCTTTTATATGTGATCAAAGAGTAAAGTGTTAAAGTAACATTTAAATTTTACCAAATGTTACATTGCATTTCTTTATTATGTTTATTGTTTTTATTTTACAATTTGTGTATGTGTAGTAGTAGTGTATACAATAACCAAAGGATATATGTGGGTGTGTGGTACTTTAGGTAGTGCCTCTATCGAAACGGTCGGGTGTACTGGAGTGGTGTGTGGGCACCATTCCTATCGGCGGGTACTTGGTCGGGGCCACGGGAGCTCACGCGCGTTACCGTCCTCAGGTAACACAAACATCGCTATTTTTTATATTTAACTGCTTTTCCTGATTTCTTGTATCCTTTTTGAGAATCACACCTGCTAATCCCTCCCTTTATATTTGATAATAGATATATATGGATATTCTGTTAAGATATTTAACTGCTTTTTCTATTTTCTTGTATGTCCTTCCTTAACTCTTACCTGCTAATCCCTTCTTTTATATTTGAAAATATTTTATTCTTTTTAACAGGACATAACATGTGAGGCTGCCCGGAAGACCATGTCCAAGTGTCATGAGACCGGGAAGAGTAACGAGGAGAAACTGCGAGTATTCAAGAAGATTCTCGAAGCTTTCAAGCCCGTGTTCCACTACTTCTTCACGGAGCACTACCTGGACCCTGTGTCCTGGTACGAACGACGACAGACGTACACTAAAAGGTAACATGCATTTTATATCTGCGCCCCGCCCCGGCTTCGCTCGGGAGGGACATACATAAAATCTAGCCTATGTCACTCAGGTGTAATGTAGCTTTCTGTTGGTGAACGAATTTTTGAAGTCGGTTCAGTAGCTCCGAAGACTACCCCCTACAAACAAATCTACAAACACTTCCTCTTTATAATATTAGTGTGATAGTGTGAAGTGTAATAAACCATCCAAACCGGCTTGCCTCACTCACAACTCACCATCTCAGACTGAAGCCCCGTAGAGTCTAGAACTAAGGATTTCCTTCTCTTATAGATTGTATAAGTAAAAGTTATTCCTACTGGAGAACAACTTACACGCTCTCGCAATCACATAACATATCATCATAGCCAGACAGGCTGAACGCAAGATTCAACAAAAAGATACTATAATGTCGACGACGAAGAAAAATATTGCATGTTTTGGATTATTATGGTGATGTACTGATAACTAATTGTTACCAAAATTTCAGTGTTGCTGCGTCGTCGATGGTCGGATATGTAATGGGCTTAGGCGACCGACACGTGCAGAACATTCTCATCGACAAGGGAAGCGCTGAAGTGGTCCACATTGATTTTGGTTAGTATCATTCAACAGCGCGTCTTCCTCTTCACATTTACGTAGGGTCGGCAAAGTATGTCAATTCCTTTTATTTCACTCTATCGGTTGCCATGTCATTTGATAGACTATTCTTATAATGATTCGTTTTTGACACAATCAATCTCTTTTTGGGTCTTTTTTTATTTTTTTCGTCCCTTTACGTTTCGACAGAGCGTTTTATTAATTTAAATAACTGTATCTTTTGGAAATTGTTCTTTTTAGGATTTGCATTCGACCAGGGCAAGATTCTTCGCACGCCGGAGACAGTGCCGTTCCGTTTGACACAGGACATGATCGCCGGTTTCGGGTCTTGCGGCATGGAGGGAGTATTTAGAAGGTACGATCTGACCCTGAAGAGCATCATATTTTTTATACTGCTTATAAATTGATAACAGAATATAGTGTAAGCTTCTCTGTTTATTTTAGCGAGTAAAAATTATGTGCTTATTCTGATTAATAAAACTAGACTTTTGTTTTATAAAAAAGCTTATTAAGTGTCTCATTGCTGGGCCTCCTTTTATACGATTAAAATTATGTTCTCATTCTGACTGATGAAATTAGCCTTACTCTTTTTTTTAAAAGCCTATTTTGTGTTCCATTGCTGGGCCAAGGCTTCCCTTTTCTGCTTACATAATTCCTTACTCCTAAAACTCAGACTCAGACTCCTAACAGAGTATTTGTACACGCTTAACCTTTCGAGCGAAATTGTAGGTGCTGTGAGAAAACAATGCAGCTTCTGAGGGACAACCAAGAGACTTTGCTGACCATACTGGAGGTGTTGCTGTATGACCCTCTGTACTCGCTGACCTCCTCGCGACAGACTGCACCATCCGCTTCACGAAATACTGTCATTGGTGAGTTCGTATTTCTCTCTAAAGCATAATCTGTCTAAATGGGCCTTAAGTCATAGTTTTATTTAGAGTTAAAAAATATAATATGTTGCTAAAAATCCTGGTAATGTTATACGACCCTTTCTGTACGTTGTGCACAATCTGTGTTCAGAAACACTGCAGTCGATGAGTTTTTTTATACACAGCTAAGTTTTGATAGCTAAGCGTATACTACAGACAAACAAACGTATTGACTTTGAGAGCAAATCTATAAGAACAATAGGTTGTTTTGTTAGTGTAAAGTCATTTTTTATAATTGTCCTATTATGTAAACAATGTTAATGATTTTACAACATTATAAATTAAAATAGACTTTTAAGGAAATACTTTCGTGGTTTAAATGTTTTACTTTAGAATGTTTAGGTTTGAACTAATATTTGATTTATTTTCAACAAAATGTACTGTAAAGATTGTTTACATAATAGTAAAATTATGAAAAAATGGAGTTTAGAGTTGTTAATGTGCGGGTGTTGCAGGCGCGGGCGGCGGTGACCGGCACCACCTGGCGGAGCGCGCGCTGCTGGCCGTGAGCAGCAAGCTGAGCGGCGCGGAGGGCGGCGCGGCGGGCGGCGTGGCCGTGCCGGGGCAGGTGGCGCGGCTGCTGAGTCAGGCCACTGACCCCGCCAACCTGTGTCGGCTCTTCCCTGGTTGGCAGCCCTATCTCTGAAGCAGGAGGCTAGGCTAACATGTGAACAAATTAACGATACAAAAGTTTCTTGTGGGTGCCGAGCGTTGAAAAATTCGTTACTGAGTCAAAAAGTGTAAGACTTGTCTTAAATAAGTATAAATGTAAATTTTTATACAACCTACTTAATTTTATTTTACACTCAGTGGAAAAATAATTCTTTCGATAACTTTACGAAAAAACAATAATTTTATGTTTGTTAAATCGGGACTATATGATTTCTGACCTGGGGCCCTACTTTTGAAAGTGTGACATACCGCCGAAAACGAATAGACTATTATGTCGCACTCGTCCTACTATGTCACTTAAAACATAAAAGCCGTATATTTGAAATCACTCGTCTAGCAATGTTGCCAGTGATATGAAAATAATGTGAGAAATAATTTCTGCTACATTTTACGCAACGAAAACTGAATCGGTAACGAATCGTAAAAAAAATGTTCGTAAATTTTCAATCAAAGAGAACGTAAGCGTTAAACGGAACGCAAAAATGAACATCCTAATCAAGGAAGTTATATCCATGGAAGCGAAATAACGTTCAAGTTTGCGTGGCAATTCCCCCACTCTTTCGGCGCTTAAAATGGCTGCCGCTAGTGACGGGCACTGTCGATAAACTTTATTATCGTTGAAAACTTTCGGGCAACTTATTGCATAAAAAAAATCGTTCATTGACCCCGACTCCAAAAACACGTAACACTGTATATTGATGCTAAATATTTATTTTTTAAGCAACAATAGGTAACAAACATAAATTTAGTATTACAATTTCAATATCACACTAATATTGTAAAGAGAAAGTGTTTGTATTTTTTTTTGTTGGGGGTAATTCGGAACTACTAAATCTACTACCTAAATAAGCGAGTAGTTCGTATTTGTAGTAGTTCTTATTCTTTATATATATATACAGGGTTACTTGTAAAACATCAATAACCTCTCTAGGGGTGAAAGTACTCGTGAATATGAGCAACTTTTTGTATGGGACCGACTCTGAAATCTCAAAAAAAAAATCCGCTGTTCCATACATTTTGGCCGAGTAGGTATTGTAAAATGTATGGAACAGCTGATTTTTTTTTGAGATTTCAGAGTCGGTCCCATACAAAAAGTTGCTCATATTCATGAGTACTTTAGAGAGGTTATTGATGTTTTACAAGTAACCCTGTATATTCTCCAAAGATTTAAATATATTCTCTAATTTCGGAATAAACAATATCCTATATGCTATTCCCTTTATATTGGTATTCCTATATTATTGGTATTTTTCTATCCGTGTACCAAATTTCAGTCCAAAACCGTCCAGTAGATTTTGCGTGTTTGAGTAACAAACTCTTCTTCTTCTCTCAGCCGAAAGACGTCCACTGCTGGACAAAGGCCTCCCCCAATGGGGGGTTTTGCCGTAATCGCCACGCTTGGCAGGCGGGTTGGCGATCGCAGTGTGATGGCATAGTATGCGGAAAGATGCTGCTGCCCATCCTCCGGTATTTTAAATCCCTTAGTCGCCTCTTACGACACCCACGGGAAGAGATGGGTTGGTGCTATTCTAGGGCCACACCACAGGCCGTAACAAACTCACAAACATACAAACGTCGTAAATTTCGCATTTATATATCTACAACCAAATGTTTATCGATATAAGAAAATACACATCACTATAACGAAAATGACTTGGGTAAAATAATGAAAAATACAACAAACTAAGCTACCATGATACAAAAAGTTCGTTTTATTATTATTTTCAGAAGCATCAATTTACGTTGTGACAATCGTTAATTTCGAAGTAAAAACCGTGTAAAAACTAAAAATTGTTTGCTAACCTAAAAATGGTTACTTGAGGCTGATTTTGAGCACGACATTGCATTATTGAGCATCTAAGCATTTTGTAACGTAATTGCCCTATCACACTATATAAAAAAGGTATTTATCAGTCTTTATCTTCAATAAACTCAATATAAATAAAAAAAATAATTCAAATAACAAGAACACTTGACAGGTTATGTACTACTGTATTTACGTTCGCTGGCTCTAACAATGGCGATTTTTTTCCACGCGTCCTAGAAACGGTGACGTCATCGCGAAATGTTGCCAAAAATAAGAAAAGTTAAACATCCCACTATCCTTTTTTACTTATGGCGTGATACTGAGGTTAAAAAGAGACAAACCTATTTTTTCTGATTTGGCGTCGAAAAGCTTCATATTTGTATAATGAACAGTTTATATATGTTGAATGGACCACTTCCATAGATATAACTTCCTTGATCCTAATAGACACCATCTATATCCGTATCCGGTTGTCTATGTCATTCCAGATTTTGACGTAAAAAACGTTCGACTACCAAATCATACGAAACCGAGTGGTCTAGAACACTCGTTGCGAATTATTCGACATAGACAATTCAAAAATACGGAATAATGGATAACGAATGAAAAATCATTCGGCTCACGCTTTTTTGGTGAGTCACACTTTCAAAAATAGGGCCCCTGTACTTTTTATTCAAATACAAATGTGATAAGTTTAAATGTAGGATGAGAAATTAGTGCCAAGAAACACAGGAAACCTATTATAAGGTGCTAAATAGCTACCATTGGCATTGTGATGTAGTTGTATTTCGATGATTGTGATTGTCTTATTTTTTAAGAATCGTTGATTGCGAGTGAAACTCGCCACAAGTGTAACAGTATAAATCTGTGTTAAAAAAATTGTATTTTTTTCCAGTGTTATACGTTTGTCCCCTACTGCAAAGTATGTTAAATTCGACGAAAAATGAATATGCAAGAAATAAATAAAATTAAAATTTAATACACCGTTTTTTTTCGACTATTAACTTGATGTATCTGTAAGTAGAATGTAGAATAATGAACAGCGCTGAACTGAAGGTGTTTTTTAACGCGTTACGTACTAAATATGGTGGGTCACGTAGAACAGTATGGCCCGCCCCGGGCGGCGAATTTTAAGCTACGCCACATAACAGAGATTGAGTATTGTTTCGCGTTAGTGTATTTTTTCTTTGGTATTGTATAGGTGATTTATGCAAATAAACTGAAGATTCACCACGTCGTCTCCCACACAGAAATATTTTTTTTAAAACTAAGGTCTTCCGATTAGCAAAATGGGCCAGCTATTTCGCTAAGAAGTTCTTAGAGCAAGGATCTTCTTTTTTCCATGGGCCAGCTTTGAAATAAAGACTCGCTCCAAAGAGAAACCACTATTCGCTCTCTCGGTCGATAAAAACAAAACTACTGCGATTTTCAACAATGCACTAGTTATATGAGGGACGTGGTTAGTTAGGAGGAAGGGGATAGTTGTTATAGTAATTGAAAAGAATTACTATGTAATTAACGCGGGCGAAGCCGTAGGTACAAGCTAGTACCATGGAAGTAATAAGTACTTCAAAGTACTTATTACTTCCATGGCTAGTATACAATAAAATGTATGTGTGTGGCTTGGCTATGTGTAAAGATGGGCGCTTGGATAAATTTCGGGAAGGTAAAAATGGGAAAGAATGGGTAGAATGGGTAAAAATTAATTTATACCCGATATTTTTTGTTTATACCGGGAAGAAATTAAAATGAAAGTAAATTATCCTTATTTTATTTAATACTTATAAAATAATAATTAAAGTATAAATATTAGGTGTGTTTTGATTATAAGGAAGATAAATAACTAGTTGTTTTCGGTTCAAATATTAAAAAAACAAAAACAACTGATTTAAGATCATATGAATTCAAATAATATTTTGAAAATAATGATGCATATTTAGTATATGGCTGTTTAAAGTAGAATTAACAAAAAAATCAAAACATCTTCAATTGTATTATGGACTAACTTTTGCCCGCGGCTTCGCTCGCGTGAATTTCCCACGGGAACAGTGCTTTTTCCCGGGATGAAAAGTATCCTATGTCCTTCTCAGTACTTCTAACTATGTGTATGTGAAATAGGAAGATTGGTTGAGTAGATAAAGCGTGAAGAGGTAACAAACAAACTCACTTTCACATTTATAATATTAGTTAGGATTTGGAGGTAAGTTCGCAATATTTTTCTATCGAGAAAAGTTTATGCAAACGTGTTTTTGAGAGAGTTAGTAATTAAGTTCCATAACGACCTGTCCTGCGCTGCCCGCATCTGGTCGTTATGGAAATCTTTGGGGGAGGCCTTTGTCCAGCAGTGGACGTCTTTCGGCTAACAGAGAGAGAGAGAGTAATTAAGATGGCTGACATTCGTGTACGGCGGGCCTTACGATTCGATGATCGCCTAGCCGTTCAATAGAATTCCGGCATTTGGCAAACTTGTTCGTCGCCCCGGCATAACATTTATTGTCTAAAACCAGTTGGCTGCGAATGAGTCAGAATAAAGATACCTATATCTTGTCAGGTCTTTATGTAACCAAAACGTAAATTGTACACTTTATAAGTACTTTTTTACACAGTACTTAATTTAAAAACTAAATATGTGCTTAAACACTTTATTTCATAATAAATCGTTACGATATATTATAAAATATCGTAATTACAAACATTTTAATTGATTTTAATTTTTACCCGGTATAAATTAAAAATTCCTGGGAAAAAATGGGTATAAAGTATAAATTTCCGAGTCTCGGAAATTTATCGGGTCTATCTCTAAGGTGCTATCTGCCAAAATCATGAAAAAAATTACTGTCAAATGCAAATGTCTGTCATTGTCATTCAGTTCGTTACCATGGTTACCAACATGTAAACAATATCGAAAGACTTATTTTTGCGTGTTTTTCTGGATTCAGCAGTGATTTCGAACAATGTTAAGACTTTCTATAAATGAGAACAATTTAAGGAATATCTCATGGCAGAATTGCATATTATAGGGCATTTACGGAGTGCTTCTAACTTCCAAGAAACATCTTCATTGTTTTGTCGATATTCATTCCAAAGCGGTTCGTATTTTCTGCGGCAAACCAAAAAACTTTGAATTGGTAAATTATATTGAGACTACTGTGTATATTTTATTTAAGGGCCTAACTGGACGGTCATCTCAGGATTTCCCGAAGGACAGACTATATCTGGCAAACCAGATCACAATAACATAGTAGTTTGGACACATCCGATTGATCTACATTATATCACAAGAGGAATTCAAGGTATATATCGAATTTATTTGATTCTAATCATATAACGTAACAAAACAATTAAAAGTATCTTCAAAGAGTAGTCAATCTGTCTGAAAGTTATACAAACCTCATAAAAGGCGTTATGGAAGTTTGTACCAGGATGTATGGCTCTACGTCAACTACTTTGCTTTTATTAGTATTTGAATTCCTGCAGGTGAGCGTACAATGACCGTAACCATGTGTGAAGTGCAAACTCGTATTTTCATTGTATAAGAACATTCATTAGACAATTTGGAAAGGTTTATGAAGTTACTTTAGAATCAAGTTGTTTCAGGTTGGCCAAAGCTGGTGCTACAAGTCAGTTGCTTGGACACATTTGGTCGGTCATGGATAGTGGGGTATAGTTGCTGCTCTTTGCCTGTCACTCCAGGGCACCACACACTACATGTGCCGTGTTGGGCTCCAACTGCTACAACCATTACAGATAGAGTCAGACAGTTATTCCTTGGAGGATCTCATCAGCTTCTTCAAAGTGACATTATAAATCTTGGTACTGATAGGTAAGCACAGAAATGTAAATTTAAATAATGTGTAAGTCTTAGGAAAATTAATAAAGCTATTGTACTCGTATCATACTCAACACATTTCATACTTACAGTCTATATTTTAAATTTTATAATTATAGATAATTTTCTTGGAATTAACAAATATTAATTGTTTACAGATTTAAATTGAAGACTCAGACCAAAGGAAACCTAGTTTTAAATCTTGATATTATTTTAAGAAATTTCTCTCAATTTGGTGTAGAATATAAGTAAACATGAAAGTCATTACATACCTTGGTCTCACATTGCTGGCCATCCTAGTACAGTTCACAGAAGGGAAAATAAAAGGCGACACTGATTCAGATGATCTCACAATTTCTAGTCTAAATGATGATGAAAATCCTCATGCATTATATTATCGCTCACTGAGAAGTAATTTAAAAGAAAATATTTCACCATCAACAACGGAATATCTGAATGTAACTCTATTGCAAGCTGTAACAGATACAACAACGGATCTTACCACTATTGTTATAGACGAACTGTATGATGAGAACACATCTGTAGTAGGCACCACTGATGTAACTTACACTACCACTGAATTTGAAAATGTCACTGAAATTAGTTTGTTTGATAATAAGAATCATTCAAATGTAAAACCAAATATCACACCAAAGAAAACTACCACAGAAGATTGCAGTTGCAATTTATTGGTAATAATTTAAGTTTCTACTTTTAAACTTTCGCGTTGCATAATAAAATTAAGTGTAAATAAACAGGTACCTAACTTAATTAAACGTGCACTACCTTTTTAATTTCGTTGACGTTTAGGTCTAGTTACAAAGAACCGTGGTCACCTATTGACTCAGCAAGTTACTGCTTCGTACGGCAGAATGCATTATTTTTCCGCCAAGTACCATCACAAAATACACTGACAGCATCCGTTTCTCTGATGTTGTTGTCAACATCTGTGTTGTTTGTTGTCAATGTGTTGTTGTTAAGGAGATACGTGCGCGTTTAACACCTGTTTATATACATTTACTAATTTCAAAGTTTGATCCATTAAGATTACTATTTATTATTTTTCAGTTAAAAATATGTGACATAAACTGTTGCTGTGATAATGATTGCTCAGATTCAGATTTAAAAATGTTCAAATGTGGTGAAATGACTGCTATAAACATCAACCAAGATGATGTTTCATGCCTCACTCAATTATCATATTCATATAGGCAATATGGCAATGAAATGATGGACATGTTTTGCATTGCCAAAACTAATTTGCCTGAAAGACGAAATGTAAACAGAGAAAAAGTAAGTAAGGGACTGCTCACAAGACAAAAACAAGTAGTCTGATTTCTTATATTTCTACAGTTTTTATGTCACCTATTTATAAGGTAAAGAAATATTTCAGATTGACCGCAAAATGCTGGACAGGACTTATAAATGGCACTCTGAAGAGAAAAACCAATCTCCCAACACATTCAAAAGGAAATCATACACATATGGTGATCATGTATGGGTGTTGAAAAATGGGTCAATAAAATACATGGGTAATTGTTTTATTAATGGAACAAAATAAAAATCTTAATAGTCTTAAAAATATGTATTGTATACCTAATAAATAAGTGTTTCATTCAAATATTACAGATTTACCAATGCCAGTGTTTAATGATTATTGTACTGGAAGAAAACCAATAACATTTTTGAAAGAAGAAACGATCAAATGTAGCGTGAAACTGAAAGACCTTGAAATGTTCGAAATTATAAAAGCTTCTCGGGAAGCCACACTCGTAAGCGTCATCGACTCTACTAGCGGTACATCTACAATGGTGAGGAAATAGATAAATCATAGGTCCTGGCAGAGTTTGAATTTGTAAAATCTTATTTCCCGTAAACTATATCTATGCAATAGTTTTGCTGTACACGACGCAAGTATATCGTTATTAATAAAAAAGCAAGGATTAATGGTTAGAGCTTTAGGAATAAGCCAAATTAAATGTGTTGCTCAAGTATATTTTTTATTTACAGAACTGTTCGACACTGCACTGCACAAATTGGACAATAATCGTTTGCGAAGGTGCTAAGTGCGTTAATTACAACAAAAGTATTCACGAACCTTCGTGTACCGATATCAATTGTACAAATCTGGCACTTGATTTTGATTACATCTTCTATTACCATGATGGCAAGATATTAAACGCCACGATAAAATTACACACTCGAAATTTTTTAAGCATAATGCCGTTTATGACTCAAAGAATTAATGTCAGATTTGTTATAGCTAATGAAACAAATACCAACATTGTGGCAATGAGTGGGAATCCTGGATACTTGGATGGTTTGCCTGTGATTGTGTCATATTTAAAAGAAAATCACTCTGAGAATTTTTATAACAGCACCTCTACAGACAAATATATCGTGCACCCTGAGAATCATAATGGAATGTGCAGAATCACTAATGATATTGATAATTACCTCACTTTTAATACTAATAAAAGAATGAATTGTAGATTTCAATATGATAAGACGATTAAAATACACAATGACACAAATGTCTGCAAAAATATTAATAAGGATATCTTGGAATTACTGGGAATAAATAAAAACCTTTTCGTTTCTCCATATGGAAACCCACTTAACGTGAATGATAAAGACTGGATACCATTGTCGAATGATATTCTGAATAAAGAACCCATTTATGGAGAATATAATGAGAGACGATCCAAATTACACTGTTACAATATAATTACTCGCATGTCTTATGTTTTTACTTTCGCTGATATAGGGGAGAATAACAAACGGAAAATGAAAATACTAACAGCGAAGATCAATTTGGTTGCTGGAAATGTCACTTTTAACATTGAAGATCTTTCGACGGTTTTAACTATTGATACTATGTTTATTGATGAAACTAAACCGTGTCTATATGAGTACGCCGCGGGACCACATCTGAATATTCATTTACCTAAAGATTTCTTCTTCCCATTCCATGATAATGGTTCAAATAACCGTAAGTGCAATGTTATAATAAGTGTAGTATTAACGTCTGTGTTTATTATTCAGCAAATAAAATAACTCGTGATAATAACTAATAATTTTTATTTCGAAATAATTTAAATACTTTTGTTACTTCTATCACTGCTAACTTGGCATCCACCATTCAAGGACTTAACGAAGTTGAGTTTTCTGGCCTGAAAACAAAACCTATTTTATTCTAACTCAGACCCTTATCGAATGAACGGGTAAAACGAATTGAAAGATAGAATTACAAATTAAGATTTTAATCGAATTCAGGAAACGAGAAACACCATCGTAGGTACATACGCAAAGTACATTCTAAGGCTACCGCTATTTACAATATTTTTTATACAGATGAAACCGTCGATCTCGCGATTAATCCTAGGTTCATTAACAATATTTGCGATAAGGGATGTTTCGACAAGCGGGGCGGGGGTGGGGGTGGGGGGGTAGGGTTAGGGTAGATGCGAACCTATGCGACGTAGGTGTAGACTTTGCGGTCGTCGGGCGTGCGCGCCAGGTACTCGCGCTCGATGAGCCCCTCGATGCGCTTCTTGATGACCACCGGCGACGGCAGGAAGCGCGCGCGCAGCTGCTCCGTCACCTCCGCCACCAGCAGCGTGTGCTAAGGACAACATCGGTACCATAATAGTACAAGTACAGAAGTAAAGGAATAGCGACTCTCGCTACGATACAATTAAGTGCAATTCAGATCGCACAACGCTAATAACCGACCGTTATATTCACCTAAACGTTCCATCTTTTTCTATTGCATAATGCTTACATTTTCTGGCGAAGTAAGGGTTGTCCACCTGCCCTTAATTTGGCAGAGGGATAAAAGTTGCAGATTGATATTTCTTTTGTTATTATGTGTCAAAGGGACACCTAGGGACATCTAGAAAAATAATAAAAAAAACTTAGATCTATACTTTTTTAGAAAATGAGTGTTCGCTGGGGCGGACATTGCCAAATATGTAACAAAATAAAACATCGCGATTTAATAGAAAATAATATTAATAATAAATATAATAACATCAAAGAAAAATTCAGACAAAAACCCAAAATTATTTCGTGTAAAAATTAAGAAAACAGTTGCGACTATTTTGGCCGGTTATGAAACAAAGTCGTACATTGCATTTCATACTAAACACGACTATCTTTTTTTGACAAAACCAACAATTTTCTGATCCAGATCTATAGATCTGAATATTCAAACCTTCAAGCGACCCAATGCCAGGAGCGGGAGAAGATGAGCAATTAGTATTACTTCATACATTTCACATTCTGAATCAGATTTTGAATCACTGTTTGCATCGGATGGAGCATGCTCTTTTGACGATATTTATTTGACTACGACTGAGCTGTTGACAAGCAAAAATAAAACAAAAGTAAGCATAACCAAACCCAAACCAAATTATCCAACACCAAATTATAAAGCAAAATAAATAAAACATAATATTGAAAAATGTTAAAAATAGTGCATAAGAAAATTATTATTAATTTGTTAGGCAATTGGCAATGTCCGGCCCGCCGGACATAGCAACTTTATACCGTAATTGACAATATTCGCTGCATCGGACGAACAACATTTTGCGCAAAAAAACAACCAAAACCGAAGAAAAAAACAGAAAATCACATGCTATCGCCTTTATCATTAAGCCTCCAATACACTAGGCAACATTTGACGCGCAACATTTCATTCTTTCTCGCTCCGTACAATTTACATGAGTGAGAAACAAGATGTGCTATTTCACTTTGTTCAGTAGGAGTAAGTGAGATAGCATAATATGTTGCGCGTCAATTGTTGCCCAGTGTATTCGAGGCTTAATTATAAGGCATAATTTAGTAAACCTAATAAAACCGTAGTCATTTTTATGAAATAAATATAACAAACACCTTGAGCAGAACAGATGACATGCGGCTCGCCGACATTTTGCTTCGGAATGAAGGATATTGCTATTACGCAATAAATATTTTTTTATTAATTTAGTAGGATTTGTAGAAACTGTAGGTATCAATAAAATTTACTTTTTATGTTTCATTTAAGTGCAGGATTTTCATAATCTGAATGTCCGCCCCACCGAACAAAATCAAATTAAGGGTTAAATAATAATTTAATCTGAATATTTAATTACCATTAGGTATTTGCCTGTTTATTAGGTACTCTACTTTTGTGAACAAATGACGTTTAAAATAAACCTAGGCTAGGTCTTAGTAGTATGTAGGAATGTAGGTAGGTCAGAAAACTATTTTATTTTTACAATGTCTGCACAGCTTGTTTGTTGATTGTTGTTTATTTTATTTTTAAGTTCCTCCATTTATGAAACAACGATCGGATCCTTGTGAGGCCCTATCGGTTAGCCACGCCGGCGGGGCCGCCGTATGTTGAAAACGCAATTGCGTTTTCAATACCTACCGCGAAGTTTGACAAGCCTGATACGGGTAGAAAAATGAATAACAAAAAGAAGGGTACTTTTTATACCGAAACCACCTTGCCACTGTCTAGATCACTGTCTGTATCTATCTGTCTATCACTCACCGCCATCTTCTTCCTGGCCTTCATGATCCGGACGATGGCGGCCTCGATCTCGTGCTTGCGGTCCTCGTCCACCTTGTTGCGAGTCTCGCGCCGCTCCGGCTCCGACTCGCCCTTGGCTGCCACTGTCTGGATCTTCACTCTACACACATAATAAAAGTACATTTTTTAAATAGTATACTAGCTGTTTCCCGTAAAAATATCTACAGTTTTTTTTTAATTTAAACTTTGGAGGCTGACCTCGGGTCTGTAATTCTATCCGATAGTCTACTTTCCAAGATGTTTGTAATTCAGTTTCCAAGATTTTACCACTTTAGATATGGGTTCACAGAATAGTTTACTCAGCGTTGTTTTCTTGGATAAATAATAATGGTTAATGATAATAAAATGAAGCTTTAGTGAGCACCTATACAGTTTAGACGTGAAGGCGTCATTGACGTAGAACTGGTGCGAGGGCTCGATCTCCTTGGTCTTGGGATGCTTGATGAGCACCCGCTGCGTGGGCTTGCCCATCGCCAGCGACTGCAGCTTACCTATACAGCTTAGACGTGAAGGCGTCATTGACATAGAACTGGTGCGAGGGCTCGATCTCCTTGGTCTTGGGATGCTTGATGAGCACCCGCTGCGTGGGCTTGCCCATCGCCAGCGACTGCAGCTTACCTATACAGCTTAGACGTGAAGGCGTCATTGACATAGAACTGGTGCGAGGGCTCGATCTCCTTGGTCTTGGGATGCTTGATGAGCACCCGCTGCGTGGGCTTGCCCATCGCCAGCGACTGCAGCTTACCTATACAGCTTAGACGTGAAGGCGTCATTGACATAGAACTGGTGCGAGGGCTCGATCTCCTTGGTCTTGGGATGCTTGATGAGCACCCGCTGCGTGGGCTTGCCCATCGCCAGCGACTGCAGCTTACCTATACAGCTTAGACGTGAAGGCGTCATTGACATAGAACTGGTGCGAGGGCTCGATCTCCTTGGTCTTGGGATGCTTGATGAGCACCCGCTGCGTGGGCTTGCCCATCGCCAGCGACTGCAGCTTACCTATACAGCTTAGACGTGAAGGCGTCATTGACATAGAACTGGTGCGAGGGCTCGATCTCCTTGGTCTTGGGATGCTTGATGAGCACCCGCTGCGTGGGCTTGCCCATCGCCAGCGACTGCAGCTTACCTATACAGCTTAGACGTGAAGGCGTCATTGACATAGAACTGGTGCGAGGGCTCGATCTCCTTGGTCTTGGGATGCTTGATGAGCACCCGCTGCGTGGGCTTGCCCATCGCCAGCGACTGCAGCTTACCTATACAGCTTAGACGTGAAGGCGTCATTGACATAGAACTGGTGCGAGGGCTCGATCTCCTTGGTCTTGGGATGCTTGATGAGCACCCGCTGCGTGGGCTTGCCCATCGCCAGCGACTGCAGCTTACCTATACAGCTTAGACGTGAAGGCGTCATTGACATAGAACTGGTGCGAGGGCTCGATCTCCTTGGTCTTGGGATGCTTGATGAGCACCCGCTGCGTGGGCTTGCCCATCGCCAGCGACTGCAGCTTACCTATACAGCTTAGACGTGAAGGCGTCATTGACATAGAACTGGTGCGAGGGCTCGATCTCCTTGGTCTTGGGATGCTTGATGAGCACCCGCTGCGTGGGCTTGCCCATCGCCAGCGACTGCAGCTTACCTATACAGCTTAGACGTGAAGGCGTCATTGACATAGAACTGGTGCGAGGGCTCGATCTCCTTGGTCTTGGGATGCTTGATGAGCACCCGCTGCGTGGGCTTGCCCATCGCCAGCGACTGCAGCTTACCTATACAGCTTAGACGTGAAGGCGTCATTGACATAGAACTGGTGCGAGGGCTCGATCTCCTTGGTCTTGGGATGCTTGATGAGCACCCGCTGCGTGGGCTTGCCCATCGCCAGCGACTGCAGCTTACCTATACAGCTTAGACGTGAAGGCGTCATTGACATAGAACTGGTGCGAGGGCTCGATCTCCTTGGTCTTGGGATGCTTGATGAGCACCCGCTGCGTGGGCTTGCCCATCGCCAGCGACTGCAGCTTACCTATACAGCTTAGACGTGAAGGCGTCATTGACATAGAACTGGTGCGAGGGCTCGATCTCCTTGGTCTTGGGATGCTTGATGAGCACCCGCTGCGTGGGCTTGCCCATCGCCAGCGACTGCAGCTTACCTATACAGCTTAGACGTGAAGGCGTCATTGACATAGAACTGGTGCGAGGGCTCGATCTCCTTGGTCTTGGGATGCTTGATGAGCACCCGCTGCGTGGGCTTGCCCATCGCCAGCGACTGCAGCTTACCTATACAGCTTAGACGTGAAGGCGTCATTGACATAGAACTGGTGCGAGGGCTCGATCTCCTTGGTCTTGGGATGCTTGATGAGCACCCGCTGCGTGGGCTTGCCCATCGCCAGCGACTGCAGCTTACCTATACAGCTTAGACGTGAAGGCGTCATTGACATAGAACTGGTGCGAGGGCTCGATCTCCTTGGTCTTGGGATGCTTGATGAGCACCCGCTGCGTGGGCTTGCCCATCGCCAGCGACTGCAGCTTACCTATACAGCTTAGACGTGAAGGCGTCATTGACATAGAACTGGTGCGAGGGCTCGATCTCCTTGGTCTTGGGATGCTTGATGAGCACCCGCTGCGTGGGCTTGCCCATCGCCAGCGACTGCAGCTTACCTATACAGCTTAGACGTGAAGGCGTCATTGACATAGAACTGGTGCGAGGGCTCGATCTCCTTGGTCTTGGGATGCTTGATGAGCACCCGCTGCGTGGGCTTGCCCATCGCCAGCGACTGCAGCTTACCTATACAGCTTAGACGTGAAGGCGTCATTGACATAGAACTGGTGCGAGGGCTCGATCTCCTTGGTCTTGGGATGCTTGATGAGCACCCGCTGCGTGGGCTTGCCCATCGCCAGCGACTGCAGCTTACCTATACAGCTTAGACGTGAAGGCGTCATTGACATAGAACTGGTGCGAGGGCTCGATCTCCTTGGTCTTGGGATGCTTGATGAGCACCCGCTGCGTGGGCTTGCCCATCGCCAGCGACTGCAGCTTACCTATACAGCTTAGACGTGAAGGCGTCATTGACATAGAACTGGTGCGAGGGCTCGATCTCCTTGGTCTTGGGATGCTTGATGAGCACCCGCTGCGTGGGCTTGCCCATCGCCAGCGACTGCAGCTTACCTATACAGCTTAGACGTGAAGGCGTCATTGACATAGAACTGGTGCGAGGGCTCGATCTCCTTGGTCTTGGGATGCTTGATGAGCACCCGCTGCGTGGGCTTGCCCATCGCCAGCGACTGCAGCTTACCTATACAGCTTAGACGTGAAGGCGTCATTGACATAGAACTGGTGCGAGGGCTCGATCTCCTTGGTCTTGGGATGCTTGATGAGCACCCGCTGCGTGGGCTTGCCCATCGCCAGCGACTGCAGCTTACCTATACAGCTTAGACGTGAAGGCGTCATTGACATAGAACTGGTGCGAGGGCTCGATCTCCTTGGTCTTGGGATGCTTGATGAGCACCCGCTGCGTGGGCTTGCCCATCGCCAGCGACTGCAGCTTACCTATACAGCTTAGACGTGAAGGCGTCATTGACATAGAACTGGTGCGAGGGCTCGATCTCCTTGGTCTTGGGATGCTTGATGAGCACCCGCTGCGTGGGCTTGCCCATCGCCAGCGACTGCAGCTTACCTATACAGCTTAGACGTGAAGGCGTCATTGACATAGAACTGGTGCGAGGGCTCGATCTCCTTGGTCTTGGGATGCTTGATGAGCACCCGCTGCGTGGGCTTGCCCATCGCCAGCGACTGCAGCTTACCTATACAGCTTAGACGTGAAGGCGTCATTGACATAGAACTGGTGCGAGGGCTCGATCTCCTTGGTCTTGGGATGCTTGATGAGCACCCGCTGCGTGGGCTTGCCCATCGCCAGCGACTGCAGCTTACCTATACAGCTTAGACGTGAAGGCGTCATTGACATAGAACTGGTGCGAGGGCTCGATCTCCTTGGTCTTGGGATGCTTGATGAGCACCCGCTGCGTGGGCTTGCCCATCGCCAGCGACTGCAGCTTACCTATACAGCTTAGACGTGAAGGCGTCATTGACATAGAACTGGTGCGAGGGCTCGATCTCCTTGGTCTTGGGATGCTTGATGAGCACCCGCTGCGTGGGCTTGCCCATCGCCAGCGACTGCAGCTTACCTATACAGCTTAGACGTGAAGGCGTCATTGACATAGAACTGGTGCGAGGGCTCGATCTCCTTGGTCTTGGGATGCTTGATGAGCACCCGCTGCGTGGGCTTGCCCATCGCCAGCGACTGCAGCTTACCTATACAGCTTAGACGTGAAGGCGTCATTGACATAGAACTGGTGCGAGGGCTCGATCTCCTTGGTCTTGGGATGCTTGATGAGCACCCGCTGCGTGGGCTTGCCCATCGCCAGCGACTGCAGCTTACCTATACAGCTTAGACGTGAAGGCGTCATTGACATAGAACTGGTGCGAGGGCTCGATCTCCTTGGTCTTGGGATGCTTGATGAGCACCCGCTGCGTGGGCTTGCCCATCGCCAGCGACTGCAGCTTACCTATACAGCTTAGACGTGAAGGCGTCATTGACATAGAACTGGTGCGAGGGCTCGATCTCCTTGGTCTTGGGATGCTTGATGAGCACCCGCTGCGTGGGCTTGCCCATCGCCAGCGACTGCAGCTTACCTATACAGCTTAGACGTGAAGGCGTCATTGACATAGAACTGGTGCGAGGGCTCGATCTCCTTGGTCTTGGGATGCTTGATGAGCACCCGCTGCGTGGGCTTGCCCATCGCCAGCGACTGCAGCTTACCTATACAGCTTAGACGTGAAGGCGTCATTGACATAGAACTGGTGCGAGGGCTCGATCTCCTTGGTCTTGGGATGCTTGATGAGCACCCGCTGCGTGGGCTTGCCCATCGCCAGCGACTGCAGCTTACCTATACAGCTTAGACGTGAAGGCGTCATTGACATAGAACTGGTGCGAGGGCTCGATCTCCTTGGTCTTGGGATGCTTGATGAGCACCCGCTGCGTGGGCTTGCCCATCGCCAGCGACTGCAGCTTACCTATACAGCTTAGACGTGAAGGCGTCATTGACATAGAACTGGTGCGAGGGCTCGATCTCCTTGGTCTTGGGATGCTTGATGAGCACCCGCTGCGTGGGCTTGCCCATCGCCAGCGACTGCAGCGCGCGCACCAGGTCCTTCTCCGGGATGTCAGTCTCGTTCAGTATTTCCTGAAATTGGTCATTGTGCTTCACTAGTCTGCGAGTCTGTTAAACTGGGGAAACCACAACCGATTGCGTATAATGGTCTCAACATGTTGCGGTGTACTTTTTACGACTCGATTATGGTAACGTTTTCGCAGTTGAGGAGTTGGTCATGACAAAATTTAAGTTTCCAGTTTCCTTTTTTGTTCAAACAGTTATAAGTAGTTCCGCTATCATGCTAATAATTTCGAATTAAAACATTAGTTAGAAAGCTGATGATATTCAAGCAGCATATTTAAACAGATGTTCTGAAATGATACTCCTCGGTAAATATATAACAACAAAAGTGACGCCTCTTCTCCACTTGCGCTTTGAAGGCGGTAGTAACCTTAGCTTTACGTAATTTTATGTCGTTAACTAACTAAACGATTTAAAAGTGCAATTTTTTAGCCCATTTAAATAAAATAATTTTAATTTGAACCGACCTCGTAAGTGAGCCGCTCGCGCTTGTTGAAGAGCAGCAGCACGCACATCTGGAAGGGCGACACCTGTATGATGTGTCGGCGGGGCGCGGCGGGGGCGTGCGGCGAGGGGGGCGGGGAGGCGGGGCCGCCGCGGAAGGTGGCGTGCAAGTCCACGTTGCCCAGCTGCGGCTGGAGGGACAGCTGCCGGCCCGAGTGCTTCGCCAGGTAGAAGCTGCATGTATTAGATTTGGAATCAGGGATTTTGTAATGGCTTGTAAATTGTAATGGCCCTATTTTTATTGCATATAATTTTTATTTATTACAAGCTCTTGCCCGCGGCTTTGCCCGCGTAAATTTCCCACGGGAACAGTGCTTTTTCCCAAGATGAAAGGTATCCAATATCCTTCTCTATACATCTAATAATGTGTATGTGAAATTTCAGGTAGATTGGTTGAGTGATAAAGCGTGAAGAGAGAATAAACAAACTCACTTTCGCATTTATACTATTAGATAGGATTATTAAAAAAAAAATTATACACATTGACAACTCGAAAAACATTTCATCAGATGTACAATTTCTTGGTGATAAAATCGGACAATGAATTTCGGTTATAACTTCATACGAACGTAGAAGCATGACTGAATCTTCTCATTTAAAAAAAGGTATCAGGTAACAACTTATCTGGGTCTATTACCTACCAGCTACCTAGTATTTTTCTTCTCATATTACTAAAGAATTTATGAAAAGAAATATTGAAAATGCCCATGAGAACCACGAGACGCAGCGATCTCCGCTAAAAATGAACTAAAAAAAAATTCGATTTCAAAGAAATCCATCGACCTTCCGAATGCCACTACCCAGCAAACATTTTTGGTCGAAATTACCATAAAACTACCTACTCATGGTTTAAATAGGTAATTTTAAGATAATTTCGACCAAAAATGTTTGCTGGGTAGTGCGGTGTAGGTGTAGTGTCAAGTCTCACCTCCGGAACACCTCGAAGGCGTTCCGTGGCGCGGTGGGGATGTTGCACTTGGGCGTGACGCTCTGCGTGGGCCACAGCCCCGTCGTCAGCACGCGCACCGACAGCTCCACGCCGTACAGGTTCGTCTGCAACGCACAGGACCATTCTCACACCTCCACATGGTCATTTGTTGTTTTTTACACGACTGACCAAATAAGAAGTGTTATGTTTTCAGAGTTCATGTATGTAAGTTTCTTTATTCACCATAAGTCCTGAACGGCTGAATAGATTTTGATGTAAAAGGTATTTTTAGATTCCTTGCATTCCTCGGAGTGACACAGGATATGTCAGTTGTCAGTCGTGTTTTTTTATTTTTCAATATAGCTTGTTTTTTAATAGAAATTACCGGTAAAATAAGAAGGAACAAATTACCGGAGCAAGTTTTCAAACAAACAAGGATTTGACGCATAATGTGCACTTCTCCATATCACATCACCAACACAACACAGTCAATTAAATCACAATTTAATCAAAATTGTTAACAATTAATATAATTACTTTACTGATATAATATTTTTTTAAACGATTAATTTATTCTTTGGTTGGTTGTGCTCTAGCACTGAACCGACATAAAATATTTTTTTTATTTAACTAATATTGTCCCACTGCTGGGCAAAGGTCTCCCCCACTTGCTTCCACCTATCCCTGTCCATAGCGACATTCGTCCAATCCGACATAAAATATTAGTTCAAAATAAATGCAACAAAAAAGAATACTTACGCCAGAGGAGAGTACATGCTCTTTGAACTCCTCCATAATAGTGTTGGACACCGTCATGTCCTTGAACATGCCTTCCAGCTTGGATGTGAACTGACTCCCGCATTCAGTCTGAAATACATATTGCATTACAATCAAAACGTAGATGGCGGCACCAGCACATACAGTAAACACCCGTTGCTGTCATTTGTCGTGCTTTCAAAGATTTGTCAATGTCAAAATACTCTGTTTACTCTTTATGCTTGTGCTGCCCACTGGCGTGATGACATCGCAGTTATACCAACTTTTGTTATACTAACACCTTTTATACCAACTGCTGAGCAGTGTCACTACTATAGTGGCGGATATCCATAAAATGCTACGGGCAAAGGCTTAGGCCAGAAATTTTTATTTTTATGTATTATGTCTAAAACGAATGGCTTTACTTTAAACATGAAACTCATTTATTTGTTACTGTATTATTTTGAACGCAAGGATTTTGAAATTTCTTATACCTAGGTTGTTAAATACAGATTAACTACATATCCACTAAAACTATTTACATATTTATGTTCCTAAATATAATAAAAAAGTACTCTACATCAAACTAATCACGACAACAGAATACTAAAACATCCTGCTTAAAGTCTGCAAAATTCTTTACTTGTTCGTGTACTAAGAGAAACAATAAAACCCGATTGGAATGGGAACAAAGCAAAGAATAAAGATGAAAAAAAAATCGAGACTTTAAGCAAGATATCGTCTCACAGAACTAGGAAGAAATGTGAGCACTCACAAACCGGTTCTATTGGTAACGGTAAAGAATTTTGCAGAACGTGTGGAGTGTCGAGGGGCGGGGGGGTTGGGGGCGGGTCACTGTTCACCGATCGTGTTCTCGATTAGCGAGACGTCTCCGATTATACATTGGAAGTCTCGCGGTTCCACGTCCTTTATCAGACCTTCTTTCTGGGAAAGGCGAATTGCTATTTTAGGCAGTCTGCTTCGTGCGCATTACGCCTTAGCACGTGAAGTATGTACTGTAGACTACTGTGGAGACATGTCATAGGTACTTATATCATGCTAGGTTAGCGGTAAATAGTATAGCTATAGAGATGTTAGATTAGAGAGAGAGATTCTATTTGTGAGGCCTTTGTTAGGCTTCTTTAGTTCTTAAGTGTTAACCTATTGTTGTATAAATGGCTGTTGGTCTTCCTAATAAATAAAAAAAAATAAATAAATAAGTATGCCAACTGTCAAATGATCATAATTCGCAAACTCTAAATATCTCGAAATTCCAACAAGGTCGAAGCCCTTTTATAGTGCGTAGCTCATCATCATCAGCCACATATGTCTCCACTGCTGGGGCACTGGCCTTCCTTATGGATGGAAAAGGAGGATGGGGCAAGACCCACCACGTGGGCCAACTGCCCATTGGTGGGCTTTAACGACTGAATACAGCGGCATTCCAAAGCACGGAGAAGCTCGAGATACGCCGAGCTCCTCATATCAGCGCGTAGCGTACTATACATTCATAATTCATTAAAGGTCCCCAGTTCACACCAAGGTTTACAACATGTTCTTGTTTTAGGCTCTGGTCAACCGAGGCGAATCCGCGCGCAAATGGCTCGCGAGCAAGATAAACTTATAAGTTGCTCTAGGGAGTAAGCGGAATACACATACACAAATTTCGCACGCGGTGCGGAATTCGTATGTCGGTCTGTCCAGATCATCATGTAATGTTTTAGGTATTTTGCTCACACCCGATACTGTATAACACTTGTTGTTCAGCTTGGCCAAAAATGCTTTGGTATATCTCTAAGTGTTCTCCTTTAGAGGATGCATTTCTCAACCGATTCCCGTGAAATTTTGGTAGCAGGTTCCATAAACATATGAAAATCGATAGACGAGCCATTTTTGGGAAATTATTAAAAATGGCGGAGTTATAAAGATTTTAATATTTCATGAAGAACATATGGTGTAAAAAGTTCCTTTGATCTGCAATCTCTATAAGCTCGCGAGTCTACAGGTCACAGAGCCAATAGTTATAGTTTGTACACACGATTCACAACATCCACATTATGTTTTTCTGGTGTGAACTCAGGGCAACAAAAGAGTCGAACACAAGTGACACACAGACCTTGAGTTTGGAGATCATGTTCTTCTCGCTGTCGTCGGACACGGACTTGTTGAGCAGCAGCCGCTTGGCGAGGTGCTGCTTGTAGTAGCGCTCGAACACGTCCTTCTCCTGCAGGAACCGGAACAGCACCATCGTCTTGTCCAGCACCGCCTCGATCTCTTGTCGAACACAAGTGACACACAGACCTTGAGTTTGGAGATCATGTTCTTCTCGCTGTCGTCGGACACGGACTTGTTGAGCAGCAGCCGCTTGGCGAGGTGCTGCTTGTAGTAGCGCTCGAACACGTCCTTCTCCTGCAGGAACCGGAACAGCACCATCGTCTTGTCCAGCACCGCCTCGATCTCTTGTCGAACACAAGTGACACACAGACCTTGAGTTTGGAGATCATGTTCTTCTCGCTGTCGTCGGACACGGACTTGTTGAGCAGCAGCCGCTTGGCGAGGTGCTGCTTGTAGTAGCGCTCGAACACGTCCTTCTCCTGCAGGAACCGGAACAGCACCATCGTCTTGTCCAGCCCCGCCTCGATCTCTTGTCGAACACAAGTGACACACATACCTTGAGTTTGGAGATCATGTTCTTCTCGCTGTCGTCGGACACGGACTTGTTGAGCAGCAGCCGCTTGGCGAGGTGCTGCTTGTAGTAGCGCTCGAACACGTCCTTCTCCTGCAGGAACCGGAACAGCACCATCGTCTTGTCCAGCACCGCCTCGATCTCTTGCTCGCTCATCTGGGTTGGCCACATTATAACGTTACATACATTTAGAGATGGGTAACCACCCGGGTTAAAGCCTGGGATTGGGTTAAACCCCAGTTACCGCTCATTTCAGTTAATAGATTGAAATGGGTGATAACTGGGTTTTAACCCGGGTAGACCCATCACAACATACAGCTTGGCAAAAAGTCATGAAATGGAACTAATAAAAAATGTTCGCTGACACGTTTATAGACGTAGTAGTAAGTACGTATTGTGTCATTTCGTAATAACGGTTAATCGTTACTAGAAATGTTTTCTATTTAATTTTATTTTAATTTAACAAAATTTTAATTTCAAATTTATGAAGATGAGTTTGCGTACCAATCTGACTCATGTATGGTAGTTTTCAAAGCCACTTGCTTCCGGTGAAGGAAAACATCGCAAGGAAACCTGTACACTAGCTGACTGTTTATTTTACTAGTCTGTATTGTTTAGTTGACAACTACCGCTGTAGATGCCAAGTCATATCATATGCCTTTAGGCGGCTTGTGAACAATCTGACACCAGTGTTATAAACACTCGATAAAAAAGATGAAAAAGTATTTTTTTTTCGCTAGCCTGTTCCACTGCTGGGCAAAATCCTCCCAATTAAAGTAAAAAGTAAATAAGCAAAATAAATGACATGATTTACACATCAAAATTAAAAAGAAAAACTTAAAGAATAGAATAATATTTTTCACACAATCGCTGATTCAAAGAGTAGTAAAAATCATAGAGTTAAATTTATTTTTAATGAGACCTAAGTATTTGACTTACTCCTTTTTCTCCCTTCTTCAGCTTTCCATCGATGAAGAGCGAAAGGAACTCGGGCGACTTGTTGTTCAAATTGAGGAAGTACTCGAAGTCGGAGGCGATCATATGTTTAAACAGTTTGTCGTTGTTGAACGAGTTCTGCAGGAAGTGGTCGAACCGCGCCTTCAGGTCCAGGAGGTTCTAGAGAAAACAAAAGAATATTTAACCATATTAACATCCTACTCCTTACTAACCCAACTGCTAATAATTCTATATATCCTAGCCATCTCTCGTGTAACTTTGAGCTCATTGTATCCTACCATACCGAGCACGAATAAAGGCGGATATATATACGGGTGAAACGGGTACACATTATACAGCCTCAAGTATAAGTTTCTCACAAACTTGTTGTGTATTCTTTCTAACATGAGGCTGTATTTGGTTTTGTGTGGAGACCATACTACTGCGCGGCTTTCTAAATGGCTCCGTACCAAGGCATTATATAAAATTTTAATAGCCGCAATACTTTTAAAATTCTTAACATTACGAAGAACGAAACCTAGGTTCCTAAAAGCTATCTTACACACCTTTATAATATGATCTCTGAAATTGAGTTCAGCATTAAAAGAAACACCCAAGTCCTTCACTTTTGTTACTCTGCTCATCGGGACATCTGCGATTTTATATTGGTACTGAATCGGGTTTAATGCGCGCGAGAAGGTAATGGTTGAACACTTATCGATGTTAAAGTGAAGCAAGTTATCCTTACTCTACTCCACCACCCTATCGATGTCCCTTTGCAGTTTTTCGCAGTCCGTGGGCTTTGAAACTGGAAGGAACAACTTAAGGTCATCTGCAAATAGTAGGCATCCAGCCTCACCCACGACTTGGGGCAGGTCATTAATGAACAGCAGGAACATTAACGGGCCGACATTACCGCCTTGACTCACTCCCGATCTGGTGAAGTATGGCTTCAACGTACACCCTCCGTATTCCACATACTGCTGCCTGTCTTTCATGTTGCTGGCAATTAAGGTGAGCAAATGCGGGGTGAAACCGAGTCCGACCAGCTTTATTAACAGCCTGTCGTGATCGACTAAGTAGAACGCCTTTCTAAAGTCGAAGTAGCCAGCAGCGTTAACTTGCCCCCCGCTGTAGACAGCGGGTAATGGTAGACCATAGGCTGTATTTCAGACATATAGCATAGAAGATTACTGGTGGTGCTCCTGCCTGGTCTGAATCCATGCTACTGATCAGTAAAGTGTACACTGACCGAGTGACTTCCAACGGCCCCGGCGGGCCGGCCCCTCAGACGGGGCCGTTGGAAAAAATAATTCCAACGGGCCCGGCGGGCCCGGATTTTGAGTTGACAGGGTCATGGAAAAAAAAATTATCAACGGCCCCGGCGTGTTTTTTAAATGGGACGGATAGCATACAAATTTATAGCATACGCTCCGGTAGTGTTTAAAAGGGGGGAAATTGTGTATTATTTTGTAGACTTTAAATATCCCGCCAGGGCCGTTGGAAGTCACTCCACTGACCTGTACATAGGTGATCGCGTTGGTATTGTTGTGCAGGTCGGTGACGAGCGCGCGGCCCTGCTCGCGCAGATGCGCGGACACCGCGTCCGCCACCGTGCGCAGCCCGTCCGGCACGCGCGACAGCAGCTTGTACACGCACGCCAGCTCGCCTGTGCGCGTGTGCATCAGCATGTGCACCACGCCTGAGTTCTCCATCTTAAATATTAAATAGTACGTTATGAAACATGTGTGCTGTGTTGGTCATTACGGTTTGGGGCGATATTGGTGCGCGCGCCGAAAGCTGCCGCGATAATAAAGAAGAATATAGATTACGGCACTTCTTTGGTAATGCTTTTACGCATTACCGAAAAAGTAAAAAGTACGAGTGCGCAATAGCAATATATGGGATTATGAACCTAAATTTAATTAAGACTTACTATTACAAGTGTGTTAAAAATTAACAATAAATAAATATGGAAAATCATACAGATTGAGTTCATACTCACTCAATGATACTATATTTTGTAACACATATATATGTTTCTATAAACATCTAAGACCCAGGTTAATCTAGAAAAGATCATTTTCCGCCTTGACGCAATCGGGGATCGAATCGGGACCTCTGGTGTGACTGTCACACCGGTGGATAGTGAGGGGCTCATTTTTAGTTAAACGGTTTAATTATTTTGTAAATACGATGTTACCTCGACGATGGTCTTCATGTGCTGCTCGATGAGCTCGTGCTCGAGCACGGCCACGACCCTGGGCTCGGTGGTCTCGTCCAGGTAGTGCCGCGCGCGCTCCGCCTCCTCGCTGATGTATGTAAATACGATGTTACCTCGACGATGGTCTTCATGTGCTGCTCGATGAGCTCGTGCTCGAGCACGGCCACGACCCTGGGCTCGGTGGTCTCGTCCAGGTAGTGCCGCGCGCGCTCCGCCTCCTCGCTGATGTATGTAAATACGATGTTACCTCGACGATAGTCTTCATGTGCTGCTCGATGAGCTCGTGCTCGAGCACGGCCACGACCCTGGGCTCGGTGGTCTCGTCCAGGTAGTGCCGCGCGCGCTCCGCCTCCTCGCTGATGTATGTAAATACGATGTTACCTCGACGATAGTCTTCATGTGCTGCTCGATGAGCTCGTGCTCGAGCACGGCCACGACCCTGGGCTCGGTGGTCTCGTCCAGGTAGTGCCGCGCGCGCTCCGCCTCCTCGCTGATGTATGTAAATACGATGTTACCTCGACGATAGTCTTCATGTGCTGCTCGATGAGCTCGTGCTCGAGCACGGCCACGACCCTGGGCTCGGTGGTCTCGTCCAGGTAGTGCCGCGCGCGCTCCGCCTCCTCGCTGATGTATGTAAATACGATGTTACCTCGACGATGGTCTTCATGTGCTGCTCGATGAGCTCGTGCTCGAGCACGGCCACGACCCTGGGCTCGGTGGTCTCGTCCAGGTAGTGCCGCGCGCGCTCCGCCTCCTCGCTGATGTATGTAAATACGATGTTACCTCGACGATAGTCTTCATGTGCTGCTCGATGAGCTCGTGCTCGAGCACGGCCACGACCCTGGGCTCGGTGGTCTCGTCCAGGTAGTGCCGCGCGCGCTCCGCCTCCTCGCTGATGTATGTAAATACGATGTTACCTCGACGATGGTCTTCATGTGCTGCTCGATGAGCTCGTGCTCGAGCACGGCCACGACCCTGGGCTCGGTGGTCTCGTCCAGGTAGTGCCGCGCGCGCTCCGCCTCCTCGCTGATGTATGTAAATACGATGTTACCTCGACGATGGTCTTCATGTGCTGCTCGATGAGCTCGTGCTCGAGCACGGCCACGACCCTGGGCTCGGTGGTCTCGTCCAGGTAGTGCCGCGCGCGCTCCGCCTCCTCGCTGATGTATGTAAATACGATGTTACCTCGACGATGGTCTTCATGTGCTGCTCGATGAGCTCGTGCTCGAGCACGGCCACGACCCTGGGCTCGGTGGTCTCGTCCAGGTAGTGCCGCGCGCGCTCCGCCTCCTCGCTGATGTATGTAAATACGATGTTACCTCGACGATGGTCTTCATGTGCTGCTCGATGAGTTCGTGCTCGAGCACGGCCACGACCCTGGGCTCGGTGGTCTCGTCCAGGTAGTGCCGCGCGCGCTCCGCCTCCTCGCTGATGCGAGCCTCCACGCGCTGGATGTACACCGCCGCGCTGTTCTCCGCTAGGAATTTCTGAGATTCCATCTGTTCAATATTTGTCAGTGTTAATATTAAAACTAACTATAGAAAACATATAAATCGCGGACCGATTTAATACGTAATACAAGATATAAATCTCGAAACTGTGAGGCCCAATTTCTAGTCAGAAACAAAAAGTCTACCAAATCAGTACTGAACCTGGCGCCAGGTACTAAACGGCTATTGATGTTAGATGTAACAATATTTCTTCCATCAAATTCGCATTGTTCAATACACTATTTTCATTCTAATTAAAAAGTTATCATAATGAGACATTGACTAATGGACAAAATTAACAGCAGAGTGTAGTCAGTCATAGTACACCAAAAGATTAAACTGCACAACTTTTAAAGTTATTCCCATGAACTTGATAAATAAGCATATATGTCATTGTCTACCCACCCTATAAAATTCTGCAGACTGATGGAGGAAGGGCGTCTCGAAGTCTTCCTCGTAGACGGCCCGGGAGTTGATCCCCAGCACCATGAGCATCTGGCAGGCATTGCGGATGGCCAGTCGGTCCACCACCTCCCCTCGGCGCTCGCGGGCCACCATTTCGAGCAGCGTTTGTCGGAGGTGGTCCCGTATAGAACCATAGCGGACAACCTGCAAGCACAGAATAAGTAATCGTTCTAACATACAAAACGGCCACTCACCACTCACCGCCGTACTCATTTCAAATACCTCACCCCACCCCGCACTTAGTTGTAGACATCACTGACACTGGATCGAGGGCTGGCTCGTAATCAGTGCACTTTTCGCGCCATTTTGATTGATAACCACGACTCGCAAGCAGCATTTTATCTTTTTTAGAATGTCCGAAAATTAGATTTTACAGAACACATGTAGTGTTTAGGTGCTTTATCAAATATTTGAATTGAAATAGCTAAAGTTGATATCATACCTGATCTCTGAAAATGATGAGTCCCAGATTGTACACATTGTCCACTTCATTCTGTTGTACATAGACCCTGTCCATATACATAAGTATATCACGTATCATAACCATGCTTGTTTGATGATCAGTCCAAGCATTGTTCAGAGTTTGGAGGAATCCATTGTTTAAAGAGTGGATGACATCTTTTCTGACCTAAAAGTTAAAATTGGTATCTCCTACTTCTTTTTGGGCTACACATGAGCATAGCATACTGTTTTTAACTTATTACAGTTGTTTTTCAAACATATAAATATATAATAACAAATACATGTGACTCAGACATGAATACGATTTCATCTGCATGCATATACACTATTTTTTGATGTAAAATATCATTGGCAGTAAAATTGACTCCAATGCTTCGATGGAAAATGGCACGATGCATCTTGCTAGATGCTCATTTGTTTTACATCAACTATAAATAACAACCTACAGTTTAAAAACAAATAAACTGTGTGGGAAGTCTTACACAACAAAAAAAAATAAGTACACACTACATATGGACAGATGGTTCTTTCTTTGTATACCACTGATAAAGGCTGAGATACACTGCAGGTGAGCAGCAAAACAGAAAATCAACAATTTGAAAAGAGACAGACAGTGATGAAATCTTACTTGCTTGCTCCTAATAATAATTACCTATTGTGAAAAGTTGTGAGGATGGAAAAAATTCAAAGGAAAGTAGTATAATAAGAACATATTTTGTATCATAATAAGGCTAATAACAATAGAATATATTTATTTACCTTAGTTTCAAGATGATTAGTGACAACTTCCTTCAAACCTGTGTATAATCGTTCACCATGTTTGTGAAGAACCATAGTGTATGCATTACGGTATAGCTCCTCAAAAGAAAGCCCAGAGTTATTTTTCTTTTGTATCTCTTGTATAGCATTCTTTAGTAAGCTCCATATACTCTCCACATACTTCTCATCCATAGTCATCTGAAAAATTAATATTTGTAGTAGTAGTGTAAGTATAAAGATAATATCTTATACAATAGCAGAAATAAATTTTTTAATGACAGATGTGCCTAAGTGGATAGCTTATTAGCTTGAAATCTTGAGAGGTTCTTGGTGGTTTTTGTTTTACATGTTTTTTTGATGATAATGCTAAGTACGAACCCATGTATCTGGATACATTTGGTAATATGGTTCGGAGTAGTTCCACACTTGGAATTTTCTAGTCATTTTGAATACTTTTAATGGGCTTCAAATTCAAATAAACATTTTATAAAATTAAAACAGAAGTAACAAAGCATTAAACAACAATTATATAAAAATAACAATAATATTATTCTTTTGATTGATTTTATACTCCTGTCAAAATAATTAAATTCATGACATATTCAATACAAAAATTTTGTTCCATCAAAACTGACTTTTTTCCATTTTTAAATGTTATATAGTTGAATATTGCCATATATTTGTAAATAGGTTCTGGTATGTAGGAAAGAGATTTAGTAGGCAAGTCTTTGGTAGTCAACAAACTTTCTAGGTATTTGTGATATTCTCATTTTTTGTGGTTTTACGACAACCACAAAAGATGAGAATATCACAAAATTAACTTAATATTTTGATAGAATTGCTCTTATCTTTTCCAACATCATAAGCTGATGCAAATTAATTTTTAAAAACAAAAAGGGAAACAATGAATTTTAACTTTATGACCTTGGTATACTTCTAATTAAAAGGCTTAAAAGACGAATGAATACGAATGCAGGAGAATATAGATTAAACTGCTTGATGGCTTAACCTGAAATTGTACAAAACTTACGGGAAAAGCTCTGATTCTCATCTTGCCAGGTTTGTCCTTTGGCAATGCACTCTTCATCATTGTAGCTTTATTCTAACACACCAACAAAACACTAAACGGATAATATTTTTTGCTTCAGTGTTCATTTGCAGTTATAATAATACTTCATTGTTGCTCTCGTATACATCTGAAATTAGAATTTAGTTTATACATTGTGAAAAGGTAAACGTCATTGGATTGATAAACAGACACTATTTTGGACACTTACTTGTATATGAGAGCTACCGTTTATTATATTCTAGTAGCTATTTAAATAATACGTATGCATAAGATACTATTTAACTAAAATATTTTTATAGTATCGATACCAAATTATAATAAATTATAGATACGACACCAGTCATTACAAACGAGAATAAAGACGACCGACACAAGTGACGTTGAGTGACAGTGACAGATACTACATCATTCGGCCATCTCTTTCATTTCAGATGCGATTATCGTTTACTTTTTCTTAATTTAGAAAAGATATTAAAAAATATATATAGCAGTTTTAAACATATACAATAAATTGAAATTAATTAATTAATGATAATAAATTAGTTTGGTAATTGCTTTACCATTCCAATGCTCAAAAAGTACTCTAATTGTTTCCAATTTTTTTACGGATATTGATGGACATAGACTAATCTAATATAGTTTTTAAAATTGGGTTGCCATGTCAATTTATATTAAAAAATTAAGGGATTTTTACACTACGCTAAAATATATTTTTCTAGTACGGTCTATCCTGGGTCAATTACAGATAGGGATAAATATAGTAAAATTACAAAGGTACAAGCTAATTATTTAAAAATAAAAAACACGACTGACATCTTACATAGCCTATGTCATTCGGGCTAATGCAAGGAATCTAACAATACCTCTCACATCAAAATCTGTTAAGCCGTTCAGGACTTATGGTGGAATAAAGAAATTACATACATACATACATACATGAACCCTGAAAACATAACACTCCTTTTTTGGTCAGTCGTGTAAAAATACGGTAAAAAACGATATTTTACGTGCCTAATTTTTCGTATTTTACGGTAAGTTACTGTAACTTTCAGTAAAAATCGTATTAACGTACTAGAATTAGAAATACGGTAATGAATGAGTATTTGCATGTATTATTATAATCATAAATATTATGCCAACAATTAAAATATTACAGTAGGTATGTATGTATGTATCTATGTAATATGTAAGGGATAGGAAAAATCTAATCTTTTATTTCGTAAATTTGTTTATTATTATTGGAAATCGCTAGTCTCTGCCTACCCCCACGGGAAAAAGGCGTGATAATATGTATGTATGTATGTAATTTTTTTTATTTAGTATCAGTTCCCAGGATCAACAATAATGTTAATAACAATATAAACAATTTATTAGTTATATATAACAAGGGGTCTATAATTACATCTTCTGCGTATGATTCTTCTACGTCAGTACTAAAATCAAATATGTGGGCTTCCGCGCATAAGGGTAGGGTTTATGCGCGGAATCCCACATATATCCATTTCAACAATCTCCATATCAAGCTTCAAAAAGTGACCAGTTTTTTCTTAGGCCCAGGGTTGCCTGACGCCGACGACTTGTCCTCGTTCAGGCATGGTTGAAAAATCTCGTACTTTGGCATAATTGGCATCACAACCTCGTACACGTAATTTATACATATACAGGGTTACTTGTAAAACATCAATAACCTCGCAGGTGTAGATACCTACCACCATATCCAACAACGTTTGTTCTACGACTTTTGATAATTTATTGTTTTTCACTATCATACAAAAATTAAAACATATTTTAAATTCCGCGTGAATGTTATTAACTCTATGCGCAATACTATTATTTAGGTAAACGAACCCTGAGCAGGGCTTGAAACCGGTTAATAAAAAACCTAAAAAATAAGTGTTTTGACCTGGTTACGCAATAACGCTCGGGCCATTACGATCGAAGTGAAAACCCTTTTGAATCGGTCTCGCGAGCGGAAATTACCTGGTTAATCCCGCGCGGGCGAGTGACAAGGACGGGTATATCGCTCAGCGTTTTATCTCACTTACGCATTTGCAAGTCTCAACGTGTAGATTGGTTAGATTTATATCGAGCGAGAGTGAGAAATAATCATAGTTAGAGCGAGATAGAACACGATCGTCGAAAAGAGCGAAATGTTTTGGGTCTTTCCGGTATTTTGAACAGGAACTGAAATGATATCGCGCTTTGAACATAACCAGAAATAATATATGGTTTTGCTCAACTGTAACTGATTTAAAACGCTCTTTTTTTAAATGTATGGCGCATCGAGTGAGCTGGTTTAGAATTTTAACCAGGTTAGCAAGCCCTGACCCTGAGCCGCGCACCGCGCGCGATCGGCGCGTCGTTTCGTTTATGAATGAAACATAGACTTAAAATTTTCGCGAGAGAACATTGAAAACTTTAAAAATTATTTTAATTAAATTTAATGACTTATATGAAAAGTCGTAGAACAAATGTTGTTGGATATGGTGGTAGGTATCTACACCTGCGAGGTTATTGATGTTTTACAAGTAACCCTGTATATATATATTTTTTTAATTTAATTGGTTCGACAACATTTAATAAACAAATACAACCGCGGCGAGCACACACACGTGAGCAATAGCCATTGCTACCAACATAAAAACTTTAAATTTGCGAAAGAGAATTCCCAGCGGAAGAGTACGATTGCCGAAAAACGGTACAATGCTGCTTACTGCTTATAACTCTTAGTGGAAGCAGCAATGTATGTATGTACCTCTTTACAATTAAGGTGCGTTCCAAGGTTTGTTATCCATGAATTAAAATTATTTGTACCTATCAAAAAAGGGTTTCTTGAGTAGCAAGCAGCAAATTACTTAGGATAGAGATAGATGGAGAGGAGAAGGGAAGGCCTATGTGGGACGCAATATCTGGCTATTAACAAAAAAAAGACAAAGGATCCTATCAATAAATCTCGTACAATATTGTACGAGGATGGATGTAAGCTCATATCTCGTACCAGGACCCCTAAATCTCGTACTTGTACGAGAAATCTTGTACGGATAGCAACACTGCTTAAGACGCAGATGAAAGCGGTACGCTAAGCAGACGACTCGCTATCGTACTAATTACTTGTGAACGACCGTAAGAGTGCCACCAGTTTCGTGGTTCTACTACCTGACAGCCTGGCACACAACTCCACATCATATCTATTTTTGGATTTTTGAGCATCTCAGATGCAATATTAGTACTAAAGTACTCTCATATAGAAATAAGATATGGTGAAAAAATTCCATGCGAGCAGGACTTGAACCCGCGACCAGGTCTTTATACGACCTTGCTCTTCCAACTGAGCTATCACATTTCAATCCTGCACATCGAAAATCTTCACCATATCCAATTTCTATTGAAACGCATTAGGCATGCGTAACCTAACACCAATACCGATACGAGAATACGAGTAAGGTATTTGATTTAACCCATATTCGATGAAGTTGAAAATCAATTAAAGTGTAGGAAGCCATCAATATTTATTTTTGGATTTTTGAGCATCTCAGATGCAATATTATCCACATCATATCATTAAAATAAATCCAGTCCTTGACATGAATTCTGCAATATTCGTCGACACTCTAGTATTATCCAAATCGTAGCGAGAGTGCATATTTCTTTAAGGCTATACCCAATCAGGATTTTCCGAAAACGTACTGTGTTTTAACGTCAAGTGTGAATCATAGGTTAAAAGTACTGAAGCAGGAAAAATATCCCGTAAAGAGAAAATACTAAACTAGAATTATACCGATTCAAATTACAAATAAAATTAATAAAGCTAGATAAAAATAATAATACATAATCCTGTTTTTTTTTTCCTTTGTCGTCGAAAATTACCGTAATTTAAGCGTAAACAATAGATTTTTTTAAAAGAAACAAATAAAGGATACATTTATTTACAACGATACCGGCTTATTTTTAAAATATGTTTAGTGTTTTATCAAAATTAAAAGAAAACCTCTAAAATAATTACCCTAAGAGCCTGACGGAAACTCGCTAGCAAAAACACAAATTATAGAAAATTCTAAAAGTAACCTTATTGTGTCTGCTTTAAGGCGGTGCTTACTTACCACCCCTCACCCCCTCTGATCAGCCTTGGGTATGGCCTTAATTGATTTTGCAGAGTGAATCTTCCGTACTTGTATTATTTTATGTAACCTGTGTAAATTATAGGCTTCAAAACTTACTAGATTTTAAATAAATTATTGTACTAGATCACCATTATTACTTTTACTACCATAATTTTTATTATCAATACCTATTTTTCTTAATTTTGTAAATAAAAATATTAATTATAAATATTAGTACCTATATGTTATATACCTACTTAATTGTAATAGATGAATTAGGTGTATTTGCTACTAATATTAAAAAGATTAAAATAAATGGACATTGTGATTTTCTAATCAGCCATTGCGAATTAAAAAAACCCTAGAACGTGGAGGTGGCGGCGATAACTCGCTCTAGGCCGCCTGGTGATTCCATGTACAAAATTTGAAAAAGACTAAGTAGGTACAGATATTTATTTCATAAGCTGTATCGAAATCCAAAATCTCGGTTTTATTGCCTATTTTTATAGTGTTTTTTTTGTGAATGTTGTTTACGGGTGAATGACATCAATTCATACTTACTCGGATTATAGCCACCCTCGCTGCGCTCGGGCGTCTAAACACCTCGTATGCTATTGATGTCATCCGACCCTAGTAAAGCAATCTACTAAGTATATTTTATTTTATTTGGAGAACATTACAGCTTTGGAATATCTATAAATATTATATTATTATACATATATGATTGGTAGATAGCCAATTACATTGTTACATTTGTACGTTCTACCTACCTACTCAGCGTAACACACTCTTTGTAATAATAATAAGCTTATTATTAAAAAATAATAAACACGACTGACAACTTGTAACGCGGCGACGACGCGTTCATCCTCTTTGATCCATTTATGCGTGCGCTGGCACATACATACTTATTTCACCTGTCATAAATTTTAAATTGTATTCATACACATTCGATTCTACATTTTGATATCATTCTTGACTCAGTTTATGTAAATCATTTATCGTCTAATATTATAAAGATAAATAATATATCTTAAATATATTTAATATTATATAAATCAACATAGACCCTTATCGGGTATGTATTATTAAGTTTTATTGGTTCTTTTGGAAGTGATTCTAAATTTATAGTGAAGTGTGTTTATTATCTTTTTCTAACCGTTATTTATATTTGTTTTAGGTCTTATGTTTACCAATAAATTTATTACAACGACCCTGAAGATTACTTTTATTATTATATGGGGCTCACGCTCCAAACTTACATAGTCTATGACACTCGGAAGAATGCAAGGAATCTAAAAATACCTCTCACATTAAAATCTGTTCAGCCGTTCAGGACTTATGGTGGAATAAAGAAACTTACATACCTACATACATACATGAAAACATAACACTTATTTTTTGGTCAGTCGTGTAAAAAAAGGGCATGTGTTTAAACGCCTACCAAAAATGTATCAATTTTACTATTAATAAAATTCGAAATGCTCACTAAAACGGATAAATGATCACCAAATGGTGTTTCCTGAAATATTATGAAAAGGATATACTTAATTAATATTTTTATTCAATGCCTTAAAAATATATGTGTACCTTTTAATTCATTGAATTATTTTAATTGCATTTCTAAACAAATATGTCATATTGTCACCAAATAGACAAAGGTAATATGAAAATAATCGTTTTATTATAATGGTGTTAAAACATTAAGTTTGTAGCAAGTAAAAATATTCTTGTCATAGATCTAGAGCCATACTACAGAAAATTATCTAGAGTGTTTGTTCTATAGAAATCGTTTTTCTAGTTAATTTTATCTTGACGCCATTTTTATTGCCTACTAGCTTTTGCCCGCGGCTTCGCCCGCGTGAATTTCCCACGGGAACAGTGCTTTTTCCCGGGATAAAAAGTAGCCTATGTGCTATTCCAGGTCATTATCTACCTCTGTACCAAATTTCATCGAAATCCGTCCAGTAGATTTTGCGTGATTGAGTAACAAACATCCTCACAAACTCACAAACTCACAAATTAACAAACTCACAAACTCACATCCAAACTTTCGCATTTATAATATTAGTATGGATTAGTATAGATAGATTTTTGTTTCAAACGGTTTTCGTTACATATTTTAATGCTTTATGGTTTTGTCATTAAATAATGTCTAATTAAACATTTAATATGTTTTAAATCAATACATTTTATATATAAACTAGCTGTTGCCCGCGGCTTTGCCCGCGTAAGTTTCGCTTAGATGAAAAATCTTTTTGTGTTCCAAACTGTGTAACCTAAACTCCAGTACTCAAAATTTTAGCCATTTGGTTATCCCGTGTCCCGCGGGAACATATTAGGTACCTACTCGTAGTACAGTCGCGGTGTTAAAATGAATCAAAATTGATGTTTCATTCAATAAGTGATCTTCGTTTGCTCGTTATCTACAGTTTCCCGTGTACCACCACTCCCACCCCGAGTCCCTCTTTGTCCTATCCCGTGTTCTGTCTATTTATACGTCAGTAGAAAATGCTCATCAGGTTGAACGACTTTAGCTGAGGCTCCGTTTCCATCTATATTATAGAGTAGCTGGTCTCTTGGAGTTCTTCATCAAATGTTCCATAATCTTCAATTTATATACGTCAGCAGAAAATACTCATCAGGTTGAACAACTTTTGCTAAGGCGCCATTTCCATATATGTAATAGTGTAGCTGCTGGTCTCTTGGAGTTCTTCATCAGATGATCCTGATCTTCGATTTTTATACGTCAGCAGAAAATGCTCGTCAGATTGATAAACTTTTGCAAAGGTACCATTTCCATATTTCTTATAGTTTAGCTGTTCTGTTATGGTTCTTCATCAGGTGTTCCAGTTTTCAAAATCAATTATAGCCTATATGTTGCCCAGGCTCAATAGCTAAACAAAAAAAGTTTCATTCAAATCCGTCCGTAGTTTTTGCGTGAAACGCGTACATACATACAGACAGATAAGAAATTTCAAATTTTTTTTTGCTTTGTATTATTCTTTTTAAGTGTCCCTCTATCCATTTCAGTCAAAAATACTAAATGTACAGACAAAATATTTTTACTGTTTTATTATATGTAGTAAGGTTGCCTTAGTCGTACCAGCGCTTAAGTCGTACCCCGTCCATATCTGCGCACTCGTCTTGAAAAAATGACATCTAGCGGTGCAAAATGGTTCTACTCAGTCGCACGGGTAAACAATAACACGCGGCGGCTTGTTGGATTTCGCGATCGAAAAATAATGAAAAAGTAAGTTTTTGCACAGTTTTCACTAATATTTTTACGTCAGTCGTAAGTCATTTCACGTAATATTATGATGAAATAATTATTTTTCTCATTCCTGACTGTTTTTGTAGTGTTTTCTGATTGATGTGAGCAAGTTCAAACGCTAAACGGTTTTTAGGTTATGTTATTAATTTTGATTTATAACTTTGTGCACCCCACTGCTTAAGTCGTACCTGTAGAAAATTCCTAAATCTTACTGGTACGACTTAGGTGTTATGGAAATATTTTTCTAATAATTAGTACTTTTAACTATTATTATTATAATGAAGAAGACCGAAATTGATCTCGTAGCATATAAGTCTACGCAATTTATTAATTGTCGAATGTCTTTTACTTGAAATTAGATATAATTACTCGAAGTACGACTTAGGCTATACGTAGTACGATTAAGGCAACCGGTAACCTTAATCGTACCGAAGGAAGGTTTTTGTAAAATGTTAAGAACACAATTTTATTAAAAGATTTTTAAATGTCTATTAATGTTTTATGTTACGTTAATAAACAAAGATTTTATATGTGCAAAGATTTTTGTTTTATTTAAATTATAATAGAAATTATAGTGATTTTTCCTGAAGTGGTACGACTAAGGCAACCTTACCCTATAGATATAGATGAAGTAGTTTACACATTAAAAATGCAATTTAATATTTACAACTCTTAACTTTATCTATTCATGTTTCTTAACTCATTCTTATGAGAAGGGATAAGGTTGTGCCCACTTTTACTAAACTATGTCTTTATGCGATCTTGAACATTACTTGGGAGATATTTTACTCCAATAAAATTAAATTCTATTAGATATCAAATAGTCCGTTTTTAGACGCGATTGTGTTACTTGGGCAGGGACGACTGTGCGTCGCTTGCTGGTGCGGGTTGCGGGGTAAAGGAATAAAGGAAAGCAGTTGTAATGTTAGTCTTACATTTAAAAAAAATCAGTTTATTACTTTTGAATGACAGTCAATCGAATTTGTAGTATGGTTTTAGGTATTAATATTAAAATTTGGTGATCATTTATCCATTTTAGGAAGCAAAAATAATATTTGAACAATGCATGCAATTATTCTGATGTCTGTTTATTTATTTTGGTCCATAATGTAGTATATTTTAGGATCCTCTTTATAAAAGCATTTTTTTTTGGAGTCATTTAGTTTATTTGGTACTTAGGCTTAGGGTTAAAAAAAAAATTCTGGTGAGCGTTTAAATTATACCCTAAAAAAGTACCATAGTAGTCGGGGCTGTGAATTTTCAGTTATATGGAGGTGGTCACATTAAATCCTACGATGGTGATTTTTATAAACTACAAAGATTATGATACATACAACTGCAAATTTAAGTGCAAAACAAAAATAACCACCGCCGTTTTTTTTAAACGCTATTATAAGACTCATATTGTTATAACTCTCAAACAAAAAATCCTACCAGGGTGATTTTTTGTTACATATTTCCTTACGAATAATAAAAGCTTGATTTAAAAAATCACCAATAAATAACAATCCGAAATGGATTTTTTTAATGAGTTGTAATTTTTATACTTTAAAAACATCCTGTACAAAAACAAAAAATCCAGCAATGGTGACTTTTATATATTATTCGTATACTATTGTAATGAACCATATCCTCAATTTTTATAAGGGTGACTACAACAGTTTTTTTTTATTAACTTTTAATTTTTTTTTTAATTCTACAGTCGAGAAAATTGTATATTCGTACGTAATGTGAATTATTCAATCTTAATTTTAAAAAACGACTCATGTTTATGAACCCGATTTCCTGTAATTAAATAAAAACCATATTGACATTTATAACGTTAAAAATACATTTTATGACTAGAAAGCCTTATTATAAACCGGCCAACTTTTATTTACAGGTAAATGAAGTCTTATTAATTAATTGTGAACAGTAATCTATATTGTAAACTTTTTTGTTTATGAGCAATTCAGTATAGTTTATTTACCCCTCCCATTTCATATCGGATCATCAAAATTCTTTTTTTTTTATATAAGGATGTCTAAAAACATCAAAATAATGTTAAGTACCTATAAGAATCATGGTTGTAGGAATTTGTCGGTTAAAAAAATTTAAATTCCCCGCCTATAGAGCAATACGAACCTCCCACCCGCGCGCGGAAATCCGTGTTGCTCGAAGTCGACAGGACTTCGAGCAACACGGATTTCCGCGTGCGGGTTTCCGCGTTCGTCCGAAAAACAAAAACACATCAATCATCATTAACTCTTATTTTTATTTAAAATTTCAATTTAAAACAATATGATAAAATCTAAAAGATAATTTTATCTAAATTTTGTAATTAATAAATAACAATGTTACAAAATTAGCTAGGATAAACTGTATGTAAGTTACGTTAGACTAAATAGGTAGTAAAATTAAGCCTCTTTCCACGTGATAAGTAGTTCTATAAAGTCTTTAATACCTACCTACTTACCTGCAATCTATTTTAAAGGCGATAACTGAAGAAACTTGTTTTCTTTTTGTCCTTTATTTACCTATCTGCCTATCTCGTTATATTTTATAACATTGGTTATATATCGTTCCAATACTGTAAACTGCTGCAACTTATCCAACTACACACAAATTTGCCTATTTCATTTGAATTACAATATATCGCATTCGCTTACTTTATTCTCGTTTTCTACCATTCTGTAGTAACTATTCATTATTTGGGCAACATATTTTTCATTTTTTATAATTGTAACTCCATTAATACTCTGTCAGTTGTGCGACAAAGATCGGTGGGTGAGGCAGCATTTTTTTTGCGCTCCAAAACTTTTGAATTTTAACTATGAAAAAGCTGTGTTTTCGCACAGGATTAACTGCCTAAGGTGGGATAATATTGTCTTCTTCTAGTATTACCTACTTGTTTTTTTACGCAAAAGATTGTTTTTTACCAAAAAAAACTTAGAAGGCAATCATGTGTAGTGTTTTGAAAACTTGAGTGACATAACTTTGCCTGGGTCTAGGGTTGTCAAATTTTGTTAACTAGCTTTTACTCGCAGCTTCACTCGCGTGAATCTCGCTTACATTATGCTTAAAAAAATATTTTAGAATTTGTTTCCTCAACTTATATTAGAAGTGCTCGTTGTAAATTTGTAAAATAATATTCAAATATTTTTTGTAGAAATAATTGTTAAAGAGATTCAATACTTTGTATGCTTTTCTTTTATACTACAATCAAAAATTAAGTTTAATAATATTTGTTGACTAAAATGATGAGACATTATTACCAAGAAGCATTAAAATTGTATTTTTTAATGAAAGTAGCCATCTGGTTTTTTTCTTTTATAAAAAAGTATTAATAATAATCTATATTCTTTTGGACAACCCTATAGTCAACGACATTTTTGTATGGAAAGTCTGTAGAACCTGCTACAACTTGGCCTAGTAGCTGTAATAAAAAAAATATACAGTATATTGCACTGATTAAATTGGCAGGGACAAGTAGGCTGTCTCATGCCTATGAAAAAAAATTAACGGAAACGATAAGTACAATAAGTATCGAATTATCCTTCTAGGCAAACTTGTGTCTTTTACATACAACTTTGCCTACGACTTTAAGCCCTTGTAATTTAGAAAATTGGTGGAAATTAATAAGATTTGGGGTCTCAATAGTAAGCCAATATGCTTGTCTTCCATTTAAAAACAATTGAGAGTCAAAATTGTGAATAAGTTCCGAGAAAATCGCAAAAAACGTCAAATTCCGTGCAAAGTTGCAGCAGTTTACGGTACACATATTCTTGAACTTGAAAGTAAGTATATTAATGTTGTTTTTAGAGAATACTGATTGGTTAGCTAGTACATATCATAGTTTCTAAAGTATATTATCGTTCATCTGACAAATATATACTTTTATGGGCCATAAGCCGACAATCATTTTTACTAGTTCAAATCTTCAGTTAAGTAGGTAAGCCGCGCCTTAAAACACGGCTAGTAGGTACCTATATTTCTATCTAACTTTTTTTTAAATTTACTTATTTATTTTCAAACAAAATACAATTTTACAATTTATGCAAACCAAAAACCACGAAGGTTTGAAGGAACTAGCTGCGAATTTGAATGTCTAGATTTTATTGTGAAAATAAATTTTATAAACCCCTAGCCAGTAATATCTCTACAAAATAATAAATAAATAGTACCTAACAAATAAATAATTGATTAGATATAGGTTATTCGTAGAGGTGCATTATATACATAAGTACCTAATAGTAGAAGTACCAGCAAGAGATTAGCTAGATATTACCAAAATACGAAAGAAGTCAGCTAGACTAGACTTATTTTGCTTCAGATTAAAACAAAAATACTAGCTTTTGCCCGCGGTTTCGCCCGCGGGAATTCTACAGGAACAGTGTTTTTTCCCGGGATAAAAGGTACCCTATGTCCTATTCAGTACTTCTAACTATGTGTACTTATGCGAAATTTCAGGATGATTGGTTCAGTAGGTCAAGCGTGAAGAGGTAACAAACAAATAAATAAACAAACAAACTCACTTTCGCATTTAGGTATAATGCGAAAGTGAGTTTGTTATTAGGATAACTTAGAATTTTTTTTCTCATAGACATTATGAAAAAAGTATTATAATATACATATTGTATGCTTGTACTTAGATAAGTACGATTTTTTTTGTGTATTATTAGTTGTTTACATCATCTATTCTAAGTACAAAAAACCTAAGGTATTATTAATGGAATTTACATCCGTAACCTCGGACCCAGCGTATGATAACAATAATACCTATTTAAATAATTCTACTTTAACGGTATTTACAAATGTGACTGCGAACATAGCATTTTTAAGACTAGGTATTTTTTTTTTGATAAATAAGTAATAGTAATACGAAAAAATGAGAAACTAAGCTACTAGGTAGACAAATAAAATAATAGAAGCGGTGGTGGCCGAGTGGTAGGGCGCCCGCCCGTGGATACAAAATCCCAGGTTCGAATCCTGCCCGGGCTAACATGAATTTGTGTACCAATCTGACTCATGTTAGTTTTCATCGACCACCACTTGCTTCCGGTGAAGGGAAACATCGTGAGGAAACCTGCACTCTGGTTGAAGATTATCAGCTAGTGTGTGAAATAAAGAAGTCAATGGCAAACCACTCCATTAAAATTGCCATGAGAGTTGTTGTGTGTGTTTCATTCCATATATAATGACCACGACCCTCAGTCATGAGGAAATACGACTAAAGAGAGAGGGACAAATAATGTACGGGAAATCTATTTAACGGAATCAGTTATTACCTATTTCAATGGGCTTCCCGTTCTGTAAAGGCAGCAAAATTGGTATCTAGGTACTCTCCGAGTCTCTCTATACTACTCTCTATACTATAAGACAACAACTAACAACATATTTTAATCAGACATAACAACTAAATCAGACACTATCATAATAGGCGGGATGCGAATGCAGGACCCATCGCAGCAGCAGCAGCACCAAGCACGCCATGACGAAGAAGGACACCATTACTTGCAGGTTCTTCTCTGAACGCTGATCACGCTCACTCTCACGCAGCCTCTCTATCAGCCCGTTCTGTAACAAAAGCATTTGTTACGGTTTCAATCAATAATACCCACGATACGAGGCGCATAACCGATCCACAAAATTATGTAAATATCGGTATAGTCAGCTACAAAAGTGCCTGAAATTCGCCCGAACACCTCGTTCTTTTGCCATTACGTAGCAGGGTTCAAAATTGAATACAAATAAAGTAAACGTAGCATTCTGAAAATGGATTAGTATAGGTAGGTTCAATTGCAAAAAATAAAGTTTTGATAGGTTTCTATTTTGAATAAGCTTTTTATAATGATAGCAAAATAGTGCTGATTAAATGTAAGTAGGTACCTATTACTATAAGTACCTATTACTGTATTTATCAAACACGATTTGAACCTAGGATCTTTTGACCTTTTGGTGGACGTCTTAGGTACCTATAGATACCTACTTGTAAGTACCTATTATATCTACTTTAAAATATCTTAGGTATAGGTAGCAAGATATTACAGAACGTATTGACCAATAAATTGACACTAGCTATTTATCAATTGAGTGAGCCTTTGGAACCAAAGCGATTGGATTCGTCACATTGATGGACCGACCATATCAGCTGACTACCAACCACATTTGTCTACATAATTTATATATGATATGATACCAACCCGCAGCCCGCACTCCCGCAGCATAGAAACTGATAGATGTGGTAAGTAAGGGTCGTGTCGTGTGGGATGTGGTTTGTGTGTGTAGGAGAGAATAAAATTTCAGATATTAACGTAGTTTTTTTGCAACGGTGCTAGGGCTTAGTAAGTAATTGGAGTATCCCGATTTGATTTGACTTAATCACGCTTTAAAATAACAACCGATTTATCTTACGGGCGGAATTGTCTTATTTGCATTAATTTCAATACAAAACGCTGTCAAATTTTACAATGAATAATTAATTTTAACGAGCTGTGCCCGGCTTTTGCGAAAATTTCAAGAAAAAAGTTTTCTAGTCTCTTCTTCTAGTACATTATGTGTGAATGAGTAACAAATATTCATCCCCACACACACTTTCCCATTTATATTAATAGGTGTGTGTAGTGGATTGAAACATGGAACAACCCATCCGCCGTGGGTCGCGATCCAAGAGCCGGGGTCCTCGTGCAGCAGGTCGGCGATGGCAGCCGCTGGCGCCGCCACTAGCTCCAACGCCGGCTCCTCGTCCACCGCCTCCGCTGCTTCTCTGGCCAGAGAGCAGAACACCCAGAACACCGCGTATCACTGCAATCTAAAGTGGAACAACTAACCCATCCGCCGTGGGTCGCGATCCAAGAGCCGGGGTCCTCGTGCAGCAGGTCGGCGATGGCAGTCGCTGGCGCCGCCACTAGCTCCAACGCCGGCTCCTCGTCCACCGCCTCCGCTGCTTCTCTGGCCAGAGAGCAGAACACCCAGAACACCGCGTATCACTGCAATCTAAAGTGGAACAACTAACCCATCCGCCGTGGGTCACGATCCAAGAGCCGGGGTCCTCGTGCAGCAGGTCGGCGATGGCAGCCGCTGGCGCCGCCACTAGCTCCAACGCCGGCTCCTCGTCCACCGCCTGCGCTGCTTCTCTGGCCAGAGAGCAGAACACGCAGAACACCGCACATCACTGCAATCTAAAGTGTAACAACTAACCCATCCGCCGTGGGTCGCGATCCAAGAGCCGGGGTCCTCGTGCAGCAGGTCGGCGATGGCGGCCGCCGGCGCCGCCACCAGCTCCAACGCCGGCTCCTCGTCCACCGCCTCCGCTGCTTCTCTGGCCAAGGCGCCGCACACGCAGAACACCGCTGCTATCTGACAACGTGGAACAACTTAGTGAAAGGTATTCTTTGTTTCATATACAAGTCATAAAATTAGAACTTTAATTTCTTTAATAGTTTCGTAATAAATAACACATTATTATTTTTGGGCCACATTAGACCAGATTGGATATTTTTCACCCTCTACAGTCGTCATTTTTCTTTGTACTTTTATAAGATGATTATATAATAAGTATTAACTGCCCAAAGTTAACCACTAATTAAGCTCCGGTGTACCTTCAACATTCTAAGGTCATTCAGTCTGGTCATCTGATGTCTTTGAAAACATTACTTGATTTGCGCACTTTTTATTTAAATTCCTTAAATAATTGCTTGTTACGCTTTAGCTTTGAACATTTTTTTTCGTTTGACTTTGTTGAAATATATTCCACGACATTTTGAACTTGAGCGATGGATCTTTGAGCGGTCGCTGGAATCTTAAATTCTCTTTTACTGGGTTCTTTTGATTCATAATGATATTTGAAGTAGAAATATGTTTACATTCGATCAAGTAATATTTTCCCTAGTTTGTGGTGCGCCAGAGCCAGCGTGCTGTCGCAGTGTCGGAGCGCAGCATGGCGGAAGGCGCGCACGTTGCCTCGGACGGAAGTACCGGAACTCTTCGGGCCGCTTGCGCTCCAGATGAGCACACAATTAACGCCCTCAACACGGCCAGCACTCCGGTCTCCGTGTTGTTTATAGTATATGTACCTTCGACCAAGTAATATTTTCCCTAGTGATGCGGCGCGCCAGAGCTAGCGACAGCTCCGCCAGCGCCGTGTCGGAGCGCAGCATGGCGGAAGGCGCGCGCGTCGCCTGGCGCGCCACGTGGCGGAACGCCTCGGGCCGCTTGCGCTCCAGAGCAGCACACAGCGCCCTCAACGCTGTCAGCACTCCGGTCTCCTTGTTGTTTATTTTATAGTCCGTGTACCTTCGACCAAGTAATGTTTTCCCTAGTGATGCGGCGCGCCAGAGCCAGCGACAGCTCCGCCAGCGCCGTGTCGGAGCGCAGCATGGCGGAAGGCGCGCGCGTCGCCTGACGCGCCACGTGGCGGAACGCCTCGGGCCTCTTGCGCTCCAGAGCAGCACACAGCGCCCTCAATGCTGTCAGCACTCCGGTCTCCGTGTTGTTTATAGCCTCTTCTCCGCATTCTGTCTCTAGCATTCGTTGCAGACGTTTCATTACTATTTGCTGTAAGACAAAAGACATCACAAGCTGCTTATGGGTCAGGGTCATCGTAGTTAAACAGTTTTTTCTCCTGACATAACACATTTATACTTCCAAATACCTAGTTACTTGTAGAGTCTCATTAAATTACTTTGAGTAGGAATAGCGAAGATATTGAGCAGGCTGGCTTTACAGGAGCTTTGGGAAAAATGTTGAAGAGTCTTACTTTTTTCTGACAAAGAGATGACCGTCGGATTTGAGTCTTGATGTATTGCAAGCAGAGCGCCCGTCCCTGCCGGACGATCTGCGGCTTGACTTGCGTGGGCGTGGCGAGACACCAGCCGATGGTGGCCGACAGCCGCCGGGAGACGGCAGCGGCTGCAGCGCTCGACACCATGGTGCTGAAGCGGCGCTTGGTGCGGTCCAGCGGCGACAACGAGCGAGTTGGTGACGAACGCGTATCTACAAATAAGCAGGTTTGCTTAAACAACACCTTCTCGGACCTTGTCTTGGAGAAATGATTGAAGTGAAAACTTCATAATGGCTGATTACGTCTGACTCTACCTGAACTAGCTGACATAATCGAAGCGTGAGCTCAGCCTTATTCCATCAATACACATTTTTATATTTTAAGAAATTGTTATAATTTAGAACCAACAAAGCAAATTCATAATACACCTCTGAGGTTACACCATAGAATTTCAATCAAGCCTGAGAGCTATTTTCTTAATTTGAGTGTTACACCCACCAAATACTAACATAATGGCCAGTGTTACTAAGAAGTAGAGACAAAAGCTATTCCGAAAAAGGGATCCACTCAGCATTTGCCGTTTGATTTAGGTATTTATTACTTATTTCAGTCCTAGACACTATTGAAATCATTCGATTCTATTCTATCAGTCACAGATAGATGTTCGCCGAAGTTTTAATGACAGCCAGGTCAAAGTTAAGTGAAACAGTTTAAAACAAAAGTTTTATCAATAGGAACGATTTCAAAACTTTGAATGTAACTGTGATGGTCGCTACAAGATTCCAAGTAAGAAACTTGTAGGCTATATCTATACATATAATAAAACAGTAAAAATATTTTGTGTGTACATTTAGTATTTTTGACTGAAATGGATAGAGGGACACTTAAAAAAATTAACAAAAAGCAAAAAAAATTTTTGGATTTTTTTGTCTGTCTGTCTGTATGTATGTATGTACGCGTTTCACGCAAAAACTACTGGACAGATTTGAATGAAACTTTTTTTGTTGTATAGCTATTAAGCCTGGGCAACATATAGGCTATAATTGATTTTGAAAACTGGAACACCTGATGAAGAACCTTAACGGAATAGCTAAAAAATATGGGAATTTTCTATTGACGTATAAAAATCGAAGATCAGGATCATCTGCTACACTATTACATATATGGAAATGGCGCCTTAGCAAAAGTCGTTCAACCTGATGAGCATTTTCTTCTGACGTATAAAAATTTAAGTTTATGGAACATCTGATGAAGAACTCCAAGAGACCAGCTACTCTATAAAAAAAATAATGGAAATGGGGCCTTAGTAAAGGTCGTTCAACCTGTTAAGCATTTTCTACTGACGTACTGGACAGGACACGGGATAGGACAAAGAGGGACTCGGGGTGGGAGTGGTGGTACACGGGAAATTGTAGATAAGGAGCAGACGAAGATCGTTTATTGAATAAAATATCACTTTTGATTCATTTTAACATTGCGACTGTACTACGAATACCTAGTATATTCCCGCGGGACACGGGTTAACCAAATGGCTGAAATTTTGAAAAGTACTGGAGTTTAGGTTACTACAGTTTGGAACACAAAAAGATTTTTCATCTAAGCGAATCTCACGCGGGAGAAGCCGCGGGCAACAGCTAGTCTATACATATAATAAGAGAGGAATTATTTAAAAATAAAAAACACGACTGACAACTCACATAGCCTATGTCACTCGGAGGAATGCAAGGAATCTAACAATACCTTTCACATCAAAATCTGTTAAGCTGTTCAGGACTTATGGTGGAATAAAGAAACTTACATACATACATACATGAACCCTGAAAACATAACACTCCTTTTTTGGTCAGTCGTGTAAAAATATTTTGTCTGTACATTTAGTATTTTGCATAGAGCTAGCAAATTTTTATTTTTATTTTATTTAGAGGCACTGACAGCTGAGGAAGCGGGATGACAGATATGGTTTTTACCTATGTTGGTGAAGGACAGGTAATATCTTCTGTGAATCCAATTTTCAGTAGACTGACAATCGAAGCTTAATTTGGAACTGATATTGTATTGTAAACAAACCTAATAAGTTAATTTATTCCCTTATTATTATAGATAAGCTTTTTAAAGTTTCATCGAGTCAACAAGGTGTAGGGTTGTGTTCTGAATTGTGATTCATCTTCTAATAGAAATCCCAATCAATACTCTTTTCACAGGTAAATGGTGTTTACAATAGTTGAATTTCAGTGAGCTTGTTCTGTTGATATACATCGATATGTTCGTCTCAATGATGTATTTTTCGTGTATTGTATTGTTTTCTTGTAAGAAAATGTATCATCGCATATTAAAAATAACTATTTAAGAAAATATTGAGTATCGAAATATTAGCATTTTTCGAGGCAATTGCTAGGGTAGGACCAGTACCGGAGGTATAATTATCGATAAAAATTCAAAACAACATTTTCGGTTCAATATATAACTGAAAACTAAACTCCATTTATTCTTACCAGTCCTATCATGTAAGCAATCTTACCATGTCTTTTTATGATTTTACGACAATATAAATTAAAATAGACTTTTTAGGAAATTACTTTCGTGGTTAATAAATTTACTTTAGAATGTTTAGGTTTGAACTAATATTTGATTTATTTTCAACAAGATTCAATAAAAAGTACTGTGTAGATTGTTTACATGATAGGACTGGTAAGAATAAATGGATTTTAGTTCGAAACTTAGAAAAGGTTCAATTATCGTCAAGTAAATTTTGCAAACAATATTTTTCTTAGCTAAATACATACTTCTCTTCGATTTCAGAATCACCACTGATCGGCAGTGACGCCACACTTGGCTTAAAATAATTAAAAATGCAACTTGGACAATGCAACCAAATGAAGGACTCGTATATGTAGTCGACACTTCGACAACAACGACTTTTACATTGCTGGTGGCAAGTACGATTAAGAAAATCCGCTATACTAAGTTTGTAACTAACTTTTATGCCCTAATTTAAAGGGTGGGGGTGATTTACTACAATTATATGCTGAGAATTTTGTTTATCTGGTTTATTCCAAACCCTAGTTATGAGGGTTCAAAAAAATTACGAAGCGCTTCGAGAAAAGGCAGATAGTGCTCTTGCGCTTCATTTGGCTTCTCTTGGATGACTTTTATTTCGACTATTTGGCTTGTCTTGGATGACTTTGATTTTGACTTTTGCTCTTCGAAAACATTGCAATTTTAAAAGAGCAGTCCGTTGAGAATATATTATGCAATTACCATTACTGATGACTGACATGACTTATTACTGTGCCCACGACTTCGTCCGCCCATTAATTATTATTGTTAATACGAGTATTAATATCATCAAGACGAATGGAAAAAAGGAATGGTTTTCTATTTTTTTTCCATATCTCTCATGAATAGTCACAGACTGGTTACAGTTTTTTTTATATGTATAGACCATATGTACGTACATATAATATAAAAATAAATATTTAATTTTGATTAAATCCAATCTTTATTTTTATTACAAACCTCATTGTGTAGAAAAATAATCAAAATTATACGTCATAGGATATATTACCGTAAATGTTGCGATTTTTCGCATAATTTGTTTTTCAGACAGGAATCAAATCCTATGGGGTATCTACTTCCCATTGACTAAAATTTTGAAATTTGGCAACAAAGGTACTACTGGCACTACCCATGCCTCTTCAGTATTGGCATGTAGAGGCACCGGGGTGTTTTTAGTGGGTCCAAGTCCCACACTATTGAGAAGTGAAGCGGTATGCGAAGGCATTTTCACCTCGATAAAAAAAAGGTTTTTATTTATGTAGTATCGATACAAAATGTCGATGCTTAGTTGTAAGGTCACATCACTTTCATACACTGTCATTAAATTTGGAAAACGTTTTTCGGCTTCATTTGACAACCAAGCTTATCAGTCTATTAAAGAATGATTTTTTTTTTCTATGTCTATGGTATTTTGACTGAAATGGATAGAGGGACGTAAAAAGAATAACAGAAAGCAAAAAAATTTTTTTTTAATTTTTTGTCTGTCTCTCTGTCTGTATGTATGATCACGCTAATCTCCGAAAGTACTGAACCGATTTGAATGAAACTTTTTTTGTTGTATAGCTATTAGGCCTGGGCAACATTAAGGCTATAATTTATTTTAAAAACTGAACACCTGATGAAGAACCTTAACAGAACAGCTAAACTATAAGAAATATGGAAATGGTGCCTTAACAAAAGTCGTTCAACCTGATGAGCATTTTCTGCTGACGTATAAAAAATGAAGATCTGGAACATTGGATGAAGAACTGCAAGAGACCAGCTACACTATAACACATATAGAAATGGCGCCTTATTAAAAGTCGTTCAACCTGATGAGCATTTTCTGCTGACTAACTTAACTTACGAATAACTCCAAGAGACCAGCTACACTATACCATATTTTTCACAAAGATTCTTCATCTAAGCGAAACTCTGCGGGCGAAGCCGCGGGCAACAGCTAGTAATAACTATGTATTTAAGTGTTAGTGATACTAAAATATGAATTAGGGAAATTACCGTGGCTGAGATTATTGGAGACATAAATTATATCTGCAATGACCTTAACGCTTTTAACTTACGTGGTATTCCCCCCATATCGTCAGCCCCGGGCAGCAGCGTAGTGAGCGGGGTGCTAAGTTTCCGTCGCACGCGCAGCGGGGGCACGAACTCATCGTCATCTTCCTCGTCGGGGGGCGTCACGTGGATCGAGATGTTGTTGGCCTCCTGCCCCTTCCCGCCCCCCATCTGCCATCGCAAATCCGTAAGCGGTCCTATCTGAAAATAGATAGACTTCTATTTGAAAACAAATGTGTATTTTATTGTTACCTCCTTTACATGCCTATCAATATTAGCTACATCTGTCTATTTTCACGAGCCAATTTCTCTTAGATATTTTTCAATTTTCCTACGATTGGCCTGAATAAACGAATATTTTCAACGAATTGGGAAATGTTCAACGTGGCGTTAAAAGTATTGAACGACTGAATTTAAAATTCAGTTAGACGGGCAGAAATTCTAACGCGGCTGCCACGTCAGTTTTGGGTGGCGTACAGCTTTAAAATTATATCTACTGTTCACTTTTAGATTTTGATTGATAATAAAGCTGGAGTTTAGAAAATGATTTTCATGGTTTTTGTGTAGTAACTCTTAAAAGTAGTAGGTACTTAAATTCCTTTGTAAAATTTAAGTATTATTCCCTTCCTTGTTCTTTTTTACTATCATCATAATGTTGACATTTTTTTGTGTCACAGAACACTTCTTTAAACATGAAATTAAACTAAACTTCCCGGATAAATATATATTAGCAAGTGCATTTCTAAGACAAAATTCTGACCACGGTGGGTCCTTAATATTAATAAACAGAGATTATAAATGCAAAGAGAGAAAAGACATAGTAAGGCTGTCTCTTGAATGTACAATAGAACTTTCTTGTGTGGAGTTGGACAAATATATTATTATTTGTGCTTATAGACCGCCTTCAGCTAGTTATGACACTCTTTTAAATGTTTTGGAAGAAGCCCTCAGGCGGGTTAATTCTAGTAGTAAACATATAATTTTATGCGGTGATTTTAACGTTGATATTTTAGTTTCATGTTCGGAAAGCAATGGATTTAGAAATTTGCTTGATTCATTTAATTTGAAAAACACATTCTTTGAACCCACTAGAATTACCCCAACCTCTGCCAAATGTAGGTATAGATAACATTTTCTGTGATTGCTCGGTCTCTGATGAAAAGCTTTTTGCCTGTCTGGGGTCTGACCACCTGGGTCAACAGGTGTCACTGACACGTGACGAAGAGTCTAACCTTAGCTCCGCTCCTGTAACCTGTAGGCCGCTGACTAAGTACCGGAAAATGCGTTTTCGCGAATCTATAAATAAAAAATTGCCTGAAATAGACCCAAATAAAAATCCGAATGACCATTATGATGAGGTTTTTAATACAGTGAAACAAGAATTTAACAAATCTCTTTTCCTCTTAAAACATTTGATAAGAAAACAAAACTAAATTTGGGCCACAAATGGCATTTATATTAGTAGAAATAAGCTACATGAACTGTATGGCCAAAAACAATATAATTTTAAACCGGAATTTGTATCATATGTTAGATGTTATTCAAAAACTTTTAAAAAGGTATGTGCTGCTGCAAAATCTTTATATCTGACTAATAAAATAAAAAACTCTAATGATAAGATCAAAGCTGCTTGGTCTATTATCAATAACGAGACAGGCAAATCGAAATCGCGCGACATTAATATTTCTTTAAAAATTGGTGATAAAACCATAACTTCTAACGACGAAGTAGCCAACGAATTCAATAATTTTTTTGCCAATATTTCTAAGAATATCACAGGATCCTTCTCCTCTTGTCCCAGTGCTGCAGATGACTTATTAAAAAGAAATGCCTCCGATCCTAAGTCCATTTTTAGTTTTAGAAGTATCACATCACTCAACTGAACTCAACATGAAAAATACTGAGGATCTCTGGGGTATATCTGTCGCAGTTCTGAGCAGTATTATTGATTTGATTGCTCCTCATCTAACTGTGATTTTCAATAAGTGCATTTCCGAGGGTGTTTTTCCTGACCTCATGAAAATAAGTAAAATTATTCCTTTATTCAAACAGGGTACAAAAAATGATCCCACTAATTACAGACCCATTTCTATATTACCCGCTTTAAGTAAAATATTTGAAAAATTAATTTTAACGTAATTAGTCTCTTATTTTAACGTAAATAAAATCTTACATAATCGTCAGTACGGTTTCACTAAAGGTCGTTCCACTACTGATGCAACATCTACTTTAGTTCAAATAATCTATGAAGCGTGGGAATCCAGCCAAGATGTCATAGGTATTTTTTGCGACCTTTCAAAAGCCTTTGACTGCGTGGATCATACTATACTAAAAAACAAGCTTAAATTTTATGGTGTTACTGGGACGGCCCTTGAGGTACTAGCTTCTTACCTGGACAACAGAACTCAGAAAGTAGAAGTTAACAGAGCTGCTTCCAGCAGCGCGGTGGTACACATGGGCGTACCTCAAGGCTCCATAATCGGTCCTTTTCTATTCCTTGTTTACATAAATGACCTTCCATGTCTTGCCCAACAATTGTGTGAAGTTGTTTTATTTGCGGACGACACATCATTACTATTTAAAGTCAACAGAAATAGTCAAAATTATGACGATGTAAGTAATACTATGACACTTGTGCCTGACTGGTTTACAACCAACAACCTGGCTTTAAACACGGACAAGACCAAGTGTATAAAGTTTTCTCTCTCGAACGCACCTCATAATGATATACCTTTAATATTTAATGGCAAAGTATTAGAGTGGGTACACAGTGTCAAATTCTTAGGCGTTACCGTTGACTGTAAGTTAAAGTGGGATAAACACATTGAACTCACGGCCAAAAAACTTAGCTCGGCGGCTTATGCAGTGAGAAGGATAAGACAGTGCACAAACATTGAAACAGCTAGACTCGTGTATTTCAGCTACTTTCATAGCATAATGTCATACGGATTATTGATATGGGGAAATGCAGCCGAGATAGGGAAAATATTTGTATTACAGAAAAGAGCAATTCGTTTTATGTACGGGCTAAAACGACGCGATTCTCTACGAGAGCTCTTTAAATCAATAAAAATTCTTACTGTTGCATCTCAATACATCTTCAATGTACTTATTTTTGTTAAATCCAATTTAAACCTCTTTAAAAAAATCTGCGATGTACATAGTATAAACACCCGCAATAAGAATAAACTTTATATGCCCTGCTTTAGGCTTAAAAAGGTTCGGCGGTCTTTCGTGGGTCAAAGTGTAAAAATGTTTAACAAGCTCCCTGACGAGGCTATAAATTTACCGATGCAAAAATTTAAAACATATCTTAAAAATACCTTGATGAATAAAGCGTATTACACAATAAGTGATTATTTGAACGATAAAAAAGTTTGGTCTCTCCCTACAACTTCGCCACTCCACACTTGATTACATTCTTTTGATATTGTGAAAAAATAACCTTACCTTTCTTTTTTAAATTTAATTACATTGACATTTAATTGTTAAACATGTACGTGTATTGTGATCTTCAAGTGACTGAAAGTATTTATTTTTCTAAAATGTTCAAACTTGTGAACGGGTGTTGCTGCTTCGATCCTGATTCGAATTTTATTTTTATTTTTTATTCTTAACTAATTCATTGTGGTTACTTGATCACAAACATAACATGTTTTATTATATTATTATTATTTTTTTACTTATATTTCATTTATTTATTTATTTATTTTTGACTGTACACAATCTAGTGTATGTATAAAGTTAATGAATAGCTCCTCTGGCATGCTAGGCGACCAAGACTGTTTCATGAGTTTCTTTCGGCATTTCTTCTCAGCAGTGGTCGTTCCGAAATGCTAGTAGTTTGTAGCTTTGAGACATAAAATAGGGTATTTGACAATGTTTTTTTTATTTTATTTTTGGAAAGATCATGTAAAAGTATAATAACAAACTGTTTTTATTTTTTTAAATTTGGGCCTAATTATCAAGTTATATCAAATCAAAAGTACCAAAAAATCCAATGCCCCGAAAAAATCCGAACACTTCTTGTCAGTTCACGAAACAAACCCGAGCTCCACACCCGCGCGGGCCTGCGTGCCGGGGCGGGGAGAGGCGCACCGAGTAGGGAGAATACGTGTGACGTCACCTGGCTAATCGGAAGTGTTCGGTAACTGGTCGGCATATTCCGTTACTATGAATTTTCAATTTGAGATAACTGGGTAATTAAATTGAAAATAAAAAAAATAAAAACAGTTTGTTATAAAACTTGTACATGATCTATCCATTTATTCAAAAATATGTTGAAAAATTACACCTTGTCAAATACCCTATTATGATTAAATAATTAGCTATCGACGTGAAAAAGAGCCTTCTTTGAAGGCCAAGTTTCAATAAAAATTTTGACTTTTGACTTTGACTTTATCAATTTGTGACACTTTACTCTAGTGTACCACTTTCATATTTAAGTTCATTTATCTAATATTTCAAAGTCAAATAAAATGAGATATCGGCTTTTATTAATAGGTATCGACAAAACAAGATTCGGCTGTATGATCGAGGCCTTAAAAAGACACGGGGTCTCGGACACCGTGTCAGGATGGATATCAAACATGCTGGAGCAACGCAACATTCAGTTAGAGATATGTGATTCCACAAAGGTACTAGCCACCAAAGGATGCCCACAGGGGGGCGTTCTCTCCCCCCTTCTCTGGAGCCTGGTGGTGGACGACCTTCTGAAGCAACTGAATGAAAAACACTACCTCACTATTGGCTATGCGGACGACCTAGTGATACTAATCACAGGACGCTCTGCCAACACAATATGTAGCCTCACCAGAAGTGCACTACGTATTGTAGAGTCATGGTGTAGAGAACACGAACTATCGGTTAACGCTAGTAAGACAGAATTGGTGATGTTCACCAATAAAAGACTACTAGGAAACTTTACTCCACCAAAGCTTTTTGACACAAACCTGAGTCTGTCCAGCGAGGTAAAATATCTCGGTGTCATTCTGGACAGCAAGCTGAACTGGAGTAAGCATCTAGACAACAAACTTGAGAAATCAACAATAAACCTCTGGCACTGTCGTCGAATGGTAGGCAAAAACTGGGGCTTAGCCCCTAAGATCATGAGGTGGCTATATTTGACGGTCATACGTCCGGCGGTCACTTATGGAGCCCTAGTTTGGTGGTATAGAACCACACTAGTCACAGTGCAAGATAAACTACAAAAGTTCCAAAGGATGGCGTGCCTTGCTATATGTGGTTGCATGAAGACATGTCCCTCAGCAGCCCTGGAGGCCATCCTAGATATCAAACCACTACACCTGCACATTAAGCAAGAAGCACAGGTGGCTGCAATGAGGCTACATACCTTGGGTATGTGGAAAAGAAACACCTCAACAACGCATACACGCATTCTATCAATGGCCCTGGACACGGCAGATCTGGCTGGCTCTATAAATGATAGGATCGGCAAACAGTTCTTCTTTGACAAGAAATACAAAATTCAGTTACATGAGGAACCCTGGGATAGCTCGGGGCCCGAAGAAGTGAGAGTATACACCGACGGCTCAAAGACGGAAAATGGTGTGGGAGCAGGTGTTTTCTCTCAAGACCTCAATATTCACTACTGCACAACTCTGGGGGTGGACAACTCCATTTTCCAGGCGGAGTGTGTAGCCATCACTCATGCTGCGGTAGAAATCACAAGGAAAAAGGTAACAGACATGTCTATTCGTATCCTGACCGACAGTGCGGCTGTCCTCCTCGCCCTACGACGTGCCCAGGGTGACTCAGCACTCATACTAGAATGTCATAAATCCTTGGATAACTTGTGTAAGTACAACTCAGTTACCCTTCAATGGATTAAAGGTCATAGCAACTCACTAGGCAACGATGCAGCTGATGAGCTGGCAAGAAGGGGATCGAGCCGTACCCCTGTGGGACCTCTGCCGATGGCCCCGATCCCTTTCGCGCAGGTTCGCTCCTGGATCCGCTTGCGCAGCAGTGAAGAACAATCCCAATTATGGCGAAACCTCGACACATGCCGGCAGGCAAGGGAAGCACTTCCCGAATGGGACAGTCGCTTCTCAAAACGTCTGCTTAGGCTACCACGAAGGTATTTACGCATTATGATTGGCATAATTACTGGTCATTGTACACTAAATAAACACCTTTACACCCTAGGTCTTACAGACAGCCCACTATGCAGGGCATGCATGGAGGCTGAAGAAACTGCAAGCCACCTCCTTCTGGAGTGTCATGGCGTTGCAACTACAAGAGAAGAGTTCCTGGGGAACCCAGGGACTATGAGCGAAGCCTGCCGTACACCATCGGCGGTTCTTCGCTTCCTAAAGGAGCTGGGCTGGCTCGAATGAAGTTCCGGCCCATCCCTCCTCACGCAAAAAGGGCCCAAACTGGAGGCCTGATTGCGGAAAAGTGTCCTCGATGGAAGTAAATAGGTATATTTGGTAGATGGTATCTACTGACAAACACATTTTTCCTCAGTAGGTAAATAGATTGTATTCATAGATGGCGGAAAATGCCTTTTCCGTATCTGGATCAATAAAGCCATTTATGTGTCTGTGTCTCCGATAATGACGCCAAATTCTACTTTACGATTTCGATATTGAATAAATTTTACCAAGTCGAGATTTTTCCCGTTATGTATTTAATGACGGAAATGGACTATCAATCGAAGTGCTGTAATCATTTATACGTTTTGAAATTTTTTTAGAGAAAATGGATATTATTCTCTCAAAAATAAAATATAATAAAAGAAATGCTATATTTTGAAATCACAAAGAAAAAAATGATAAAAAAACTTTTTTTCAAAAAAGTGAACCGACTTCCATCATAAAACTTAAAATCATAAAATAACAATAAACAAAAATGTATTAGCATGCTACCTACTGAATGAGGTGAAGTCGGTGCCAAGTGCAGGACTATGTAATTGTTTAGCTAGGCATTTTGTATATATACATGATTCTAATGTTAATTTAGATTATTTAATATTCAATTTGGCACCGACTTCACCTCATTTAGTAGGTAGCATGCTAATACATTTTTCTTTATTGTTATTTTAAGATTTTAAGTTTTATGATGGAAGTCGGTTCACTTTTTTGAAAAAAAGTTTTATTTTATCATTTTTAGTGCTTCTACACCTTTTCATTTTCTTTAATAAAAACTTAAACTTTTCTTTTACTGGTGGCCGAAAATAAAGAATTAAGAATTCGAAACTTTTTATGTCAGTTTGATTTGAAATGTCTGAACATGTCAAATTGTCTATTATTTTTGGCACATAAATAGACCGTGAGCACGCGATGACCAAACCTTCCTTATTTTAAAAATGCTGAATGTTTCTCTGCGTGGTATATACGGATAAAAAATATTAGCGACTAGGTATGAAGTTTGGAACTTAGTTGCTTATGCAGGTAATATGGATAGCAAGGATGATTTTTATAGGTATAAAAAGCACCCTTGGGGCCTTCCAAAGTAATATTAAATTCATCTTTTATAATAAAACAAATATAACTATAATTTAGTAAAGTTACAATGTCTAACAGGGGTTTATATATGCACCAATTGCCTGGCAATGGATGGCTTGATTTCTTATATTATTAGGAATAAAATCTTTAAAAAACTTTACTAAGGAAATTGAGTTACCACTTTAAATGTTATTGCTACAAATAATCTGCCTAAGTAATCATGATCCAACTTTTATAGTCGCCAATCGCTATTTCTATGTTGGGAACATACACAAAAAATCTTTAGTTTTAATAAAATAAGGAAGGGCATGCTATCGCGGGCTTTTGCTCTATAATGCAATGTTGGTATTTTTATATTTTGTTAGGTATCTTTAAAATTACCGAACAGATTTAGACGTGTTTAAAATGGGACCAACTTGGGTATATATCATTACGAATAAAAAAACAATTTCGGAAATCAGTCCACTGTAGGCGGAGAAATCGGCGAACATACATAAAAAAAAAACATACATACATCGAAACATATAACCTCCTCCTTTTTTGGGAAGTCGGTTGAAGAACAGATGACCTGACATCAAAGCATATATGAGTACATACATAGGTATAATAACTAAATATGAGATATGAAGTAAGTACCCTGTACAAATAAGTGTAGCTTAGATTTTATTTCTAAAGTCTCTTTTAAAGCATAGGTGCTTATATATAATGCAATAATGAAGGTCCATCTCTCAATATGATTTGCTTCCGCTCCAATAAAAAACTTGTATAGGTACAAAAGTAATTATTTGATAGGCCAACTGAAACTCGTATAATATCGAATAAGGCCCACTCAATCAACTTCGAAATGATATTGTGTTCTGACTGATATTGCTTTATTAAATTTTAATAACTATTAATAAAAATGAAATGTGAATGAAATTGATTCTCTAATTCAACAAATGCCATTAAAGCTATTGTTTGTTGATTATATTATTTTTATTGGATCACTCTGAGAAGATGCGATTCATTTAATAAATGTGAATGTTATCTTTAGAGATAAAGTTAAAAAAAATTGAACTTAAATCAAATTAGGATCAATGTAGGTACTCGGTAAATCTCGATAAATCCGTCATTTATCATTGGCGGACAGTACTGATACGTTGTAGTTTGTTACCATTTTGCTAATTAGACTCTTGATTGAACTGTAGTTATTTAAATATATAAGTTAAAATATCCAAAAGAATATTTTCATTGTTCACTCAGACAGGTTGAAAAATCGCAAATTAGTGTTCATCACTCCACGCTACTAATGAACCCAACTATGTTAAAATTGGTCGTGTTGCCACAGCTACAAGAAACAACCTCTCATCCTCAACGCGTATTCCTTCTTTGTTTTGTTGGACGACATGTAATATCCTGGAAATTCATATTTCTATGGACAAATACTCAGTACAAACCTAGTCCATAAAAAGGAGGTAGGAAATTGAACACCCAAGTAAATCGTTACTTTGCCTGTAGTGTAGAGGTACTAGTGGTTATGCTGACGGCGTAGTGTGACAGTTCGATCGTATGTGGCCGTGGCAGAAGCCACGTCGCTCATGTCAATGCTGCTCCTCAATGCTACTGATAAACGAGTCGATGCAGGAATACTTAATGAGGCGATACCCTCAAAACAACAATAGACTCTTCCGTATGATATTTGAACATTATGGACAGTAAATTTGAACATTTTTAAATCCCAAAATTTTGTAAAAATTGCGAATAATTTTCCAGGATCGTGTTTGTACGGCCATTCTCATTTGTATGCTTCTCAAAGTTAACGAAACACTAGCTAGAGATTGGTAGAGAACCTACTATATATATATATATATTGTAAACCATACAGGTTTGATTCGTCTTGTCATACTAGGTTGTGTTTTAGTTTAATTAATATAACATTATCTAATATAGTACCTACTTAGGTGCACATTATACTGGTAGTACTAATAGTAGCACTAATATAAGTATAATCTTAGCTAGATAACTGAGCAGAGGTCATTACAGAATAACCTGTTGTTAACCTAACGTTTCTTGAAAGCCGATTGAGTGGAGTTGGATACAGACGAAATTATATTTCCTCATATTTACTGCGAAATTAAAATTGTTTTCCTTAAGAAGTTTTATATTTTGTTAACAGATCTTTGAAAATGTTTCAGGCTGTTTACTTCCTTAAGAACTTTGATTCAGCGAGAAGAGATTCGAATTTCGAAATACGTAAGAATGTATTCTTTGGAAATTAATGATAATAAGATCGTGGGGAAACTTGTGAGTTGTGGAAAGTTCCCAGTTATTTTCGTATTACTCCAGCAACTCTGGTTAGAACAAAGTATGTATAAAAATAAATAAAATATTGTAAGTACTATATCCTTGTAACTGCTATATGTCATGGGAATAATTAATATTTTAACGGTACTTTTTCGGTAGGTACCTGAGTTGCAATGTCACTCACTATTAAAACGATGACGTAATATCATTGCATGATCTACTCTACATATTATATTTTGAAATTCAGAAAAGAATTGGTACCTACTTATCTTTATTACATCTTTATTCCACAAATGGCAGACAAATAGGCAGACTAGAGCTTATACACGGTTATTTTGAAACCAATAGCCAAATTTTCACAGCAGATTTGGTTGATGAAATTGAGCAGCTTTCCAAAAAAATCTGTGTTAGAAAATGATAATTTTTTTTTGCTTCCCATACATATTGGTTGATTAGCTGATGGGACTTAGTATGGAAAGTTGAAATTTTATGTTATTCTTTTACTATAAATTTCTTTCGGACGTAGTTGTATTCCAAGTACTAGCATATTGTAAAAAATTGGTCAGTAGTTAAAAAATAACCCGTATAACTTTTTATTTTATAAGTATCTAATTTGTCTGATAGTAAACTTTTTCTTCAGAATATATTCATCTTTAGTTATTGAATTTTTCATCTCGCTCTGGCCATCACGTTTCAAGTGGAACTCGCCGAGGACTAGCATTTCTAATAACGTTAGTACCTAATCCAGGTCTATATTCACTAAATTTCCCGGTTATTCAGGTATGTTTGCGTAACTAATGTCCACTTATCGCGCGATGTTTAGATATCGAAGATAACCTACTCGTATTTGAACAGTGAAAATAATGATTTTGATACTTACCTAAATAAATACTAGCTGGGCGGGCGATGATAAATTCACTCGTATAATTTACCTAATTATCTAAATACAAAATATCGTCAAAATTGTTAGAGCCGTTTCGGAGAAAGCAATTCATACCATCATCGAGATATTATATTATGTACTAATTAAACGAGAATTGCTCATTTAAAGAATATGATACTTATAGGGACAAGTTACACCTGATTCTGACATGTTTCAGATAGATATATTTATTATAAATTTTCACATGATGTACACATTTTAAACATTAATGAATTAAATACTACTATACTAATACTACCTATAAATAAATACTATATATTAAAAATCTAACTCTAAATTTGGTGTCGTTGGCAAGGTGCCCATCACACAGGCAGCATTCCAGCGCTGAATAGCAATAGCTAATCGCTGCGCGAGAAAGCTGCCCGCACGAGGGTCACCTGTTGCCTCCCTCAGGCGTTTACTGAGCTCCCTGTGGAGCCCCCGTGCGCCACTGCCCCATGAACCTAGAGTCTCGACGCCAAAAGCCACGAACTGGTATTGTGCGCCGAGACAACTATATTTGTTGGTCTTTAAGCGTTCTCGGGCATCTGCCGCCGCCCCGGCCTGTCTGCTTGTTGCGGGGAGGTAGGACGCAGCCAGGGTATCTGCGCAAGTGGCATCCCAGACTAGCGCTCTACCCATATTCCATGGGATTAAAGACATCCCATCGGGGCGCTTACCATCGTCCCGTGCAATCCGGGGCTCGAGAGCTACGGGGACTTTGGCACTGACGAGCGCCCTTCTGAGGATGTCATTCAGGGCAGCATGACGGGACTGACGGCCGGCGCCCGAGGAACAGGCGAGTCCGTGGTGACCAAGACCATCAACGGCAGCACCACAGGAAGCACAGTTGTGACTTACGCATACATCAGTTCCGAGTCGGAGACAAACAGCTATGCGTAGTGTTATGACATGTTTCTGATTTCTGTTCAGATAGTCCAATAAATAAGTTTCGTAATAACGAAAGAACACGTCGTCCCATGTAAGTAAGTATATGTTATTATATAAATGTTCATCAGATTAATAAAGTTTTGCTAAGGCGCCATTTCCATATAATATGTTATAGTGTAGCTGGTCTCTTGGAGTTATTCCTCAGATGTTCCAAATCTTCAATTTTTATGCGTCAGTAGAAAATGCTCATCAAATTGAACGATTTTTGCTAAGGCGCCATTTCCATATACCTATGTTACAATGTAGCTGGTCTCTTCGAGTTTTTCATCAGATGATCCATATCTTCAATTTTTATACGTCAGCAGAAAATGCTCATCAGGTTGAACGACTTTTACTAAGGCGCCATTTCCATATATGTTATAGTGTAGCTGGTCTCTTGCAGTTCTTCATCAGATGTTCTAGATCTTCAGTTTTTATACGTCAGCGGAAAATGCTCATCAGGTTGAACGACTTTTGTTAAGGCACCATTTCCGTATTTCTTATAGTTTTACTGTTCTGTTTTGGTTCTTCATTAGGTGTTCCAGTTTTCAAAATCAATTATAGCCTGAATGTTGCCCAGGCTTAATAGCTACACAACAAAAAAAGTTTCATTCAAATCGGTTCAGTACTTTCGGAGATTAGCGTGATCATACATACAGACAGACAAGAAATTCCAAAAAATTTTTTTGCTTTCTATTATTCTTTTTAAGTGGCCCTCTATCCATTTCAGTCAAAAATACTAAATGTACAGACAAAATATTTTTACTGTTTTATATCTCTCTCTTTAGTCGTATTTCCTCATGACTGAGGGTCGTGGTCATTATATGGAATGAAACACACACAACGACTCTCTTGGCAATTTTAATGTAGTGGTTTGCCATTGCCTTCTCCATTTCACACACTAGCTGATAATCATCAACCAGAGTGCAGGTTTCCTCACGATGTTTTCCTTCACCGGAAGCAAGTGGTGGTCGATGAAAACTAACACGAGTCAGATTGATATACAAACTCATGTAGCCCGGGCAGGATTCGAACCTGGGATTTTGTATCCACAGGCAGGCGCCCTACCACTCAGCCACCACCGCTTCTATTCTGTTTTATATATGTATATAGATATAGATAGATAACAACTTACTTGGGTCAATAAAGATCCAATATCCTTGTCAGTAAAAAAAAAACATCCGGTTTCATCTTGACTTGACCAGATTTTCGTTACAAAGACCGTGTAATACAGATAATATTTCGAAGCTCGGAAAAATATATACCTACTGGATTAAAAAAACCTAATATACCATCATAACCATAACCTTGTTTTACTGGGATCTAAGTTACCCTTACATTAATACATAATTGATTTTGGCACTGTTATTGAAGGTCTGAAGCATTTGCCAGAAATTGAATCGTTTTGAGTGGGCCGGGTACTTATCTCCCGAGTGGAGGTTCATGAGTTAGGTTTTGTTATTTTAGTTAGACCTAGTTGTGCCTCGCTTCCGTGGGAATTTTTAGGTAATTGAATCCTATGTACGCTATTTTTCTATTCTTGTACCAGAGCATCAAATATTTTATCAAACATTTGTGCCAATTCTATATTATTTATTTAAAAAAAAAACGTAAAACACCACGACTACCATATTTGAAAATAAATAGCTAATGTTGTCTGGGAAAATACCAAGTCTTTTGCATGTCTCTTTCAATTTAATTTTTTTACCTAATATTCCTAAGAATCACCTAGCTGGCAGATAGTAGAGGTTTATAGTAATAGAGGCATTATTATTATTATTTACTATGTGGGGACGCCAGACGGGTGATCAGTCCACTTATGCTGGGACCATTTCACCCAATTCCCCGAGACGTATAGGGTTTTGAGTTACCTGGTAACTCACGTTGGTGGCGACCCATTGAATCTACCTGTTACTTTGCAGAATTTTAACATCTGCCCTATTGTAATGTTGCTCAGATCATCCTCAGATAGGACGTCTGAGCCCAATACTTCTCTCCTTGCAGCGGCAAATGCAGGACATTCTGCTACTAAGTGAAAGCTAGTTTCCTCTTCTTCCAGGCAGCTGGGACAAATGGGATCGTCCATTTGCTTAATCAATGTCAAGTGCCTGTTCAGTTGACAGTGTCCTGTGAGGATTCCTATAATGATTCTAATGTTCTTCCTGCTCAATTTGAGCAGGTGTTTTGATTTCTTTTGGTCTGCTGCTTTGATGAAGATTTAATAATATGATTTTGTAATAGAGGCATGGTGGGATCCTTTCGGCAAGGATCCCTAAAATTGGAAATTAGCGTCGCTCCGCTGAATCTACAAAATGAAATGTTGATTAAAGCATATTGAAAGCATGAGAAGGAAACCTTGTAATGTGATATTATTGCGTAATATTCGAGGACGACGAGAATTCTTCACATATTTGATTGAACTGCGAGACTGCGACGAGATTTGACATATTTGTACTGAACTCTATCAGTAGGTACGTAGATACCTACCTACTAAGCATAATCGTAGAAGTTATAGGTACATTCGTATGATTTTATTAATTCCATGAGCAAAATTGACTCGCATTAGAGACTGTATGGAGAATTCTTATTTGGTGACTGTAAAGTTTCAACTTAGTTGCATCGCATGCAACTAAGTTGAAACTTTACAAATTAAGTGATAAACAGAGTTGGCAGGTGTGCCATTCCAAAGAAATTGACCGTGGTTTTAGTTTCGATGGATACAAATTTAGAGAGTACAAAGGGATTGATGAAAATATTATATTTATTTATACCTCAGTAGGCATACAAAGATTTATCTCATGGGCTGAATAGAGTGCACTGCAAATATAAAGATGCATAAAATAATAAGAATAAGCGAACTACTGATTTATGAACTGGCTAGATAGAGGATATCGTGGGCTACAATCTCCAAGCCAATGTCTAGAGAGGACTGTGATTGTGGAAGTGGTTGGGTTTCAATTCTATATTAACTTTATTTTGTTTAACGTGGGTAAAGTTTTTGGCGAAGTTTTCAGGTAATCTGGAACTAGAAGCCATGTAAACTCAATTGCATGCCGCCTCTTCCGACCTGACTCGACTTTCGGCCCAATTGCCCGGTGCTATGCAATTTTCAAAAATGTTGTATTTATACTTGTAGATTTTGATTTGAAACAATTTGATAAAGTTAAATGAGAAACATACTGAGTATGCATGGTATGGTATGTATGCCTCATACAGACTGGGCGACTAAGCCAGTTCGTTGATAATATTGTCATCTATTTTCAAAAGTTACGAGTATCTTCCTTTGGCTATACAGAACCCCAGAAGTATATATGGAACATATACGGAACATTTTTTCCATTGTAGTAGCTAATTATACATAGGTAGGTATAATGGATTTATCATGTAGGAGACAGACATCCTCACCCTAATCATTTCTCATTCAGATTAATTGTGTGATATTTTTCATCTTACGCATTATAGCGATCCGGTGTCAGGTCTTTTGTGTGTGTTTTAACCTCAGAATAAAGAGCTCTATAAAAGCCAATACATTATCTAATTTTTTTGATTTATTTATTTTTTCACTTGGGGAAAATTCGAAAATGCAAGTCTATAAAATATAGCAATAACATCCGGAAATCATCTTTATTACAGACGACCATATCACAAATACATCTCATTTGGAAAATTAAGTAGGAGGCAATCATAACGAGACAAAATTAAGTAATAAAAAATCAACGTACTTTCCCTGGCTAGTTACGATCTAAAATTAGCAAGTTTCATTATTCAGTGGTTGAAGTAACAAAAAGAAAGCTAGACGGACAGATTTTGGGCAAGTTATGGGAAGCGCTGGTAATGAGCCGTGGGAAAGGACTACATAAGAAATGAGCAACGAATTTTAGTTTAAAACCTAAAAGTAGATCAATACGATAATGAATTTGTCATCAATTGTAAAGTCTTTTAACAAGTCGCTTACGAAGTACTTTGTTATTCATTGAGTGCTTTCTACTTTAACATGCAAAGCGAGGGAGCTCCCACCAGCAGCCGCTTGAGAAGTGAACACAATGTGTCATGTCTCTTCAGTACGTTGCGTAATTGAGGAAAATAAATAGATAGGCAGAACATATCACAAACTCAGTTTCAGAGAAATACAAATAGAAATGAGATCAAAGTCAAAGTCAATTATTTTTATTTATATGTATAGGCTTAAAAATAGCACTTATAAATCGTCACATTCTTGTTTTTTAGTTAGTTGACGTCATAAAATTACTTAAAGCTAAGGTACCACCAAATATTCAAATATGAGAATCGATTTTGCCACTGTACTTGTACTATTATGTCACACACAAAACAGACACTGTGCCACAGGTCTGGTATGGTAAAATATAGGGTGTACAGCGGCTATACCTACTTATAAAGTACAAATTTCGCCTAAAACTTACTCGTGTGCTATTTCAGGTTATTTCTATACGTGTACCAAATTTCATCGAAATCCGTCGAGTGTGATTCATTCAATAAGTGGTACCTAATAATTTTTTTTTCAATATGGACCTATTTACGTACCTTTTTTATCCTCAAAAAATAAATACTTGAAAACAAAATAAAGTTATTAAACTCTATATTGCCGAGGCTGGGAGATTGTAAAATATCTCCCCAACCCCGAGCTTTTGGCAACGCTGACGATATGTGAAATTGCATCCATTGTGGTCGGCGCTATTTTTATTACCACATAGGTACCTATTATATCAACTATCAACCAATACACATCAGATCGATTTAGATAATCCGTATCAAATCATTCACAGACTGATATATGATATCAAAACATGCAGAGCCATTAAAGGTAAGTTAATTAAGTTTTTTATTGGTTTCCGCTTCGTTATAAAAATACGGATCTACCTGATAGGTATATGAATTTCCTCGATAGATTTTGGATACATAATAAACTACACTCGGAATGTGGTTCCGTAGAAGCCGTTAATGGGCCAAGGGCTTTGCCCCGTTAGAGAATACTTTATCCGGTATTCATGAGCGTTGATAAGAGAGCAGCGTTAATGGTGATGGCTTATATTTATCAGTTTAACCCAAAATAACTCTTTAGTAAGTAGAATCCTAATAGAGGAAAGTTTCGGAAACAAAGATCATTCTGTTATCTCCAGGTGTAATCCCTTGATAAAGGAGTGATGATGCAATTTTATTTTCTTTGCATTACAAAAGATTGAGACGTATACCAGAGAATATTAAAGCATTACAATATGAAAGCATTTTAAATCACGTTGCGAACAAACGTGCGGCGTTGTTTATACTATGTGCATTTACGACACGGATTTACTTGTCGTAGGAAATGCGCTGAAATATTACTGCAGCTATGTCTAACTTCATCATGATGTACCATTTCAATACGAGTACGTGGGTACACATGCAGTACGTTCGTAGCTAGATATTACAAGCGGGCGACTGCACTGCGGGCCAGCTGTTGTGAGCCCGAAATTAAATTTACATACTATTTTCTTTGCTATCATTGTTGGTGAAAATGTAATATGTTGGGCATATTTCGCAAAAATTATTATCTTTTCTTATGATTAGTCAAGCTCAAAAATTCTAACAAATCTCTAACTAAATACTACCTATACATATCTACTAACACACGAATGGAATAAATAAATGCGAGTTATACTTATTTAGTTTATTTTTACGCCGACATAATATCAATATTTTATTATTTAGGTAAATTGAAGGTTGATACCTTTAGCATCAAACGCAAAACTCTTTATATTTCCGATATGGTTACAAAGTTACAATCCCATAAAAAGTCGGTCTATAAAATTTGGGCTCAACAGGAGCGGTTTTCCTTTTTACACATAAACTGCTTGGGAATAAAAGTAAAATAGGAAAAGGGTCGTGAAGTGCTAGTTTTGGGTAGGGTACTTGTCCAGAGAATTATTTTTTTTGTAACTACAACATACTGTTTGAGGCTAAATTTATTTCCTTGAAAAACAATACATCACAAGATTTAATTCATCAAAACTTCTATGTGAACACTTGATGGAAAGTGGTTTGAAAACCTTTTAACAAGTAATGAAACTTCCTAAATGAGCCTGGGATGAATTATAAGTAGGGTAAAAAAATAGCTTTTCTTTAGCTGTGTCGATGTGTGTGTGTAACCCTGGCCTTAGATGTGAGCTTGTGATAAATAGACAGAAGAAAAGATCACGTCACTCATAAATCACATGTTCTGACATGGAACAATGCAGAGACAAAACGATGGGCATCTGCATGACAAAGCGAGAGCTGGGAAGTAAAATATAAATGGATGTGTCGCAAGCGCGCGCGCACCGTCTGTGGTTATAACGTTAGATGCTATCTTACAAGAAGCTTCTAACTAAACTGTAGTAGTAGTTATATCAACTTACTATTATAATTTATGGTTTTCCATCACATTACAATTTGAAAATGATACAAAAACTTGTCCTAGACTGCCTACGATGAACATTGTTCTATGGAGTTCTATTGACTTTGATGAACCTGCAAATGCTCGATCTTAGAACTCAAAAATGTCTCATGTTTTAATTTATTTCATTATCGTAGTGGTTCTTTACGTTTCTGTAGTCGTTTTACTTTTTACCTCCGTCGGTATGGAAAGATACCTACTCTAGCTAGTATAATTCTAATCTTCTTGCAAAATCACCTTGGCATTCGGAGACATTTTACAAAACGCAGAATCGGAATTTGTAATATTTGGAGGAGTGTTATTCAAGCAATATTACACAAATAGAAACAAAGTAAAAATTCCATGATACTCGTACATTAGTATACATATAATATCATATTCATATACACATATTCTTAGAAATTGTATAGAATAAACAATACAATAAAATAATTACCTGAATTCTGAGAATTATAATGTTCACGTATTTCATGGAAATTTCAATAATAATTTGAAATTTCTACCAGAAGTTTTTCATTATCTATTTTATAGGTAACTTTCCTAGGAAATGCATAAAATGTACCTAACGTATAGTACTTACCTACATCATTGCAATTTGGTTAATCGCCCAGTTCCATTGTCTTAAGCAATTAATCAATTTGAATTGTTATTAATTTTCATTTATAAATACGTACTTAACTTAATCTAATTCTGCTGAATTTGTAAGTACTTAGTAAGGACACGAATGACGTAGTAAGTGAAAAAATTAATACTTCATTGCAAAATTAGTGACAAAAATAAATGAATTAATTATCGATCAACTCGGATTCTAAGCTACAAACGGTGATATAAATTTCACAGGTCAATTTAGCAGAAAGCCAAATAAGTTTATGCCCTGTCGCGCAATGTATATTTACTAAGATCTTACGGGTAGATACGTACAAGGTATCTACTCAGTAACATAAATACCTCAAAAATATTTAGTAGGTATCGATTTTATTCATTTGTAGGAACCAAAACAAAAACACGATTAGATCACTGTTTGAAAGTGATCTATTGAACCATTTATATGGTCAAAAGCATATCAAATACTCTTGTAGTTGAAATGCTTTTTAAAATTCAACGTACTTGTATAATTCTGCGTGGACTTATAGTACTACGAGTATAAAATAGAATTCGCTAGAAAAGTTTATCCTATGATACAGTAAATAACCCGTACGGTATGGTTACAGCGGAAAGGTGAAGGTTATTTGTACAGCAGTGGCTAATACCTAAATAAATACATTAAATTCAAATTAAACTCAAGTTCGGCTTGTCGCTGCAAATCTAACCAGAGAATATCTTTCTTGTCAGCACAATATCTAGCTGACAAGGTGTTCACATTATTTAGTTAGTTAAGACCATCATCGATATGAAATACAGCCCATATACATACATGTATTATGTCAGGTTGAATACTGATAAAGTCACTACTTGTTACATTACAACTGCATTAAATTCTTGCTAAAAATCGAGGGGAGATATTTTAAAATGTATGTAAAAACAAAACTGTAATTCAGTAACCTACCTTATTTCTAATTCTGTACTGCTTGATGATTGTCATTTCATCGTCACTATCACTGCTTTCGCTGGAATCTCGCCTATGGCACTTTTGCCGTTGCATCTTAATAGGGTCAATGATCTTCTACAAAAATTCGACGGATGTTGCAACACTTGCAACCTTATCTCGCACGAATAGGTAAATTCTATTTTGTAAAAGAAATTTTCCGTCTAAACTCTATTAGGATCTGTGGCCTGTGGTGTGGCCCTAGAATAGCACCAACCCATCTCTTCCCGTGGGTGTCGTAAGAGGCGACTAAGGGATCTAAAACACCGGAGGATGGGCAGCAGCATCTTTCCGCGTACTATGCCATCACACTGCGATCGCCAACCCGCCTGCCAAGCGTGGCGATTACGGCAAAACCCCCCAAGGATAAAATCCTTGGGGGAGGCCTTTGTCCAGCAGTGGACGTCGTTGGGCTGAGAGAGAGAGAGAGGGAACCTGTGTAGGCAGGTCGTTGATGATCGTTAGAGGTTAATGAAGTCTCTTAATTTGATGGCATACGAATTGCGATGGGTCTTTGTCATTATCCGATGAAATTTTATAATTACTTTTAAACAAGTAGGAAGCGGTTTGCTGTAACAATTCCTACAAATATTAACTTAGTAAGAATGGATATTTGGATAATAGTTATATGTATTTATATCTTAATATTTATTTTTTATCTTTATATCTTTAAAAAACTACCTAGAACACATATTTTATTTTTATTTATTTTTATTTTCAAGTTAAAGAGGTTGATAGATATACCTAATATACACCACAACCTACCTTCCTACTCTTTACAATACCATAATTATCTCACAAGGATTAGAGGTTAAGACATAAGCCATCATCAAGCGTCTTTAGCACATTAGAATACAAATACTACTTGTGACAAATACCTATGTCATACATGATAAGCTGTGTTTTAATAGATAGATAGATAGATAGATAAACACTTTATTGCACCATTTACAGAAAGAACATACAAAGTAGAGACAAAAGTAAATGTTAATATGTTATAAAAAGTAGTCTTCGAGCGGATATACCAATGAATTTATCAATAAACTAGCTTTTTCCCGCGGCTTCGCCCGCGTGTATATCCCACGGGAACAATGCCTTTTCCCGGGACAAATGGTATCCTCTATGTCCTTCTCTGTAGGTACTTCTAAATGTGTATGTGAAATTTCAGGCAGATTGGTTCAGTAAATAAAGCGTGAAGAGGAAACAAACAAACAAATAAATCAACTTACAAACTCTAGATTATACTAGTAAGGATTACCTACCTAATTATGAATCATCTTTTTTGAAAATATACAATTGATACGAAAACAAGAAAGATGACTGAACAATTTACTAGTAGGTATCACCATCATCGTCCATCTGATATGCAGAGCAAAGTTTCTACGCCGCCCCGCCGCCGCCGTATCAAAATTTTTATTTAGCCTGTTTGTTATACCAAAAATTGATTTAGGTACCCATAAATGTACTGTATTTCATCTGATAAATTAATAAAAAATTAAACGTGATTAAGTAAGAAAAACCGTCATATAAATATCGGAAAGAAAGGGAAGCAGTCGCTAAGGCCGATAAGTAATCAAATTTATTTTTGAGTTTAATTGGAACGTGATGAGTATTGGCCGTGAAAGTGTATCTTCTGAAGATAGTATGGTTCAATTATTCTGCGTTCTCAAACATATTGCGTTTGTTTATTAGTATTGTATGTATGTCTGTATGTATGTACTACGTATGTATGAGCATAGCTCCCGTTAACGGCCGCTGCCGGAGCGCAGCGTAAACAATTATAACATAAAAACGAACAACAAAGAAACTCATCAAATTTTGCATGTCGATAATTTTAGATATAACTTTCAAAATAACGTGGTAATTGCGGAATACAAAGGAAGCCTTCTTCTAGTTGCGTCAAGTAATGACGCAAAATATACTCATGATATAGTTACAGTCAAAGCTTGTGTGAAGGTCGACTCCATAGAACATTTATAGTAACACATTGTTGGTTTAAAGATCTTGCCATAAAACCAGTGCGATAAAAATTTTCTTATATTTGAATTTTCTTATATTTGACTTAGGATTTCACCTTATTCCTATTTAAACTTTGGTTTAATCCAAATTTCAGTAAACTCATTGTCATTTTGTTTATAATAGACGTAGCTGACTGCAAATATTTGAAATTTTATGATAGTTGAAGATTTTCGAAACTTTAAATGAAGGCCAGAATGCGTAGTAGAGTGATAAATTTTATTGATATCCAAAGATCGTTTTCAGAGTTAGCACCAGTCGTACAGCCTGCATCACCAAGTGCGGTCTTGGTAATACATCCTATCTTACGTATGTCGACTACTGCTTCTTGCTGGAATTGACTCTTATATAGATAGAGTTTTGGCTATTCGTTGAAGAATACTTAAGTAGATTTCTTAATTAAAGTTGTTTTACAGAAAAAGTGGCAAATACATTTATTTAGGCGATTGTTTTCTTTCTACATATTCTCAATGATTTCGTAGCAATGATATTTTTAATGGATTCAAAACGGAACGTCGAGTAGGTATGTAGGTAGATACCTACAACCCGTGTATTTCCGTTGTTGACTATTTCTTTTTATTCGTCAAAAAAAGAAACTAATTGACCATGCACACTTGCACAGACGTAAATTTGCTAAACGGTCTGCGGAAAACAAAGCAATTGTCCAATCACTGCGTAGCGACTGTTTGCTCCCAATGTCAATATGTTGGGAATTTATCATTTTCGGGAGATTTCCACAGTTCTTTAGCTATCTTTGTTTTGAACAATAAGGGAATTAACTTCTTTGGGAATCAACACAGAGCAGCCGCCTCAGTGCTCTGTCGGAGTCAAATGAGATCATGAGGTCCACAACCATACGCAACAATAAATAATTTTATTCGACGTTCTTGTTCTCTAAATTTAGGATATAATAGAAAGCTTATAGTTATTTTTATTAAGACCTAAGCTTTTCATCTTATTTTGTTCACCGTGGAGATATTTTTTTTTTTGATGTGATTAACACAAATCGAAATTTTTAAAATAATATTATAATATTATAAAATCCTTTACTTTTGAACACAAAAATGAATAATATTTATTTTCAACTCTCCGCTTTTGTTTAAAAATTTCATTTAATACTCAGATATTTATAAGAATTTCCTTCTAGTTCGAACAAGAACATTCATATATACCTATGTCAGATGATAGAATGTGTGACTTCCTACCAGATTTTAAAACATGGCTATGACTATATATGGTCTTTGGCCAGAGTGGCCACTTGCTGTCTCGAAATGAAATGAAAATGACTATTTATGTATGTACAAGTACTTTAAGTACACTAAAACCTGGAATTACATTCCCAAGGAAAGTAAAGTTCTCGGGCGTAGTCTTGGGATCGAAAGGTGTTCAAAATACTATTAATACTGAAATTTACAACTATATCCATCACTATGACCGCGATTTCTTCGCGATATAAGTATCACGATAAGCTCAAGGGAGTCAAGTCCGTTGGGTCCCGAAATGGTCCCGATGTGAACTGCTCTTGATTTTCTGTGTCACAAACTTACAACAGAAAGATTACAGACAGACAAAGCCTCACTAGATCATCTTCTGTATGTTCTAGATAAGGCCCATGGCCACGGCTGGCAACGCTGCAACTCACGAGGAACTGTGTCGTGGCGAGGGCACTGACCGCAGATAGATTTATTATGGGCTGTGCAACATTACGATGTATCGTAAAAACTGTATTTACACTTGTAAATAATGTACCTTATTTACCACCGTTTTTACTAGACTCGTCAAAATCATTAGACCTGTTTCGGGAAACTATATATAGTATAAGTACCTACAAGAACTGCTCGATCGATTAACTGGCACACAGAAAAAAAAATATTCTTATCCGTGTTGAGTAATCCTTGAAAATTTATTATAATCTTCATTCAGCCTATTGTCAGGAGACTTCTTCTTTCTTAGTCTTCATTTATCCTAATAATCTTTTCCTGTCATAGGTACTTACATTCACCCAAGACTTTCACAGAACGAATCCATCTCATTTCAGGTCTTCCTCATGCCCTAATACTTTCTTCTACTTTCCTACTCTAAAATTCTTGTTTAAATGTCTAATTACATTTGTATCTTGTACAAATAAGTAAAATGTTATTTTGGTCCCTTTATTGTATCACAGAATTCACGGCACGGTAACACTCGCTTCTTAGGACAACAATTAAGAAACTCGTCGAATGATTTAACTAGGTTATTTAATTATCGATTTACAATAATTGTTACGGTACGGTACGATACAGTATTACATTTCTATATTGTACTCTGGGCTTTTGTCAGTACCTTAGCTACGATTGCTTATTATATTTGGCCTCGTTTGGCGCTCTGTTTCGAATAAACATTGTATAATTGTGTTTTTGTTTACGACATTACTTGCATTGCAACTAGTTGTTTTTGATCGCGTCTTCGCTCCCGTAAATATTATACCCGGGAAACATATCTTTAAATTATATAACGACGGAATATTGCCACGAAGAAAAAGAAAAAAGACGATTGGATAATGGTTTAGGTTTGATTTGATATTGTCGAATAATATGGGCATTATTTTATTTAATATTTAAATTTCATGCATGTCATTTCACTGAAAAAAAAGTAAAGGCCGCGAACTAAGTACTTATTACTTCCATGCGCGAACTTTTCCGGCTACGAAATATGACAATCAGTTCAGGTATGAGACTGTACTAAACTAACTCACTATTGGTGTTGAAATTCATGTAATCAATAGCTTCATATTGTATCAATGTCGACTTCGACTCGGTCAATAAAGTTGTACTCCGCTACCCATAGATGGCGCTGTTAGTTATTAAATCTCGATATGGTTTTGTTTTAGTCATACTACATAGTGTTTCACGAATATTGTTTCTACGGTCGCTTTCTTAGAACCACTTCCGTGGTAATATACGAGTGCTAGTGTGTGTGTGTTTTATTTGTGGCGCCCCCTAGTGACGTAGTTCGAAGATTGAACAAATTTGGTGCCGAAACCCGGGAATTTCAAAAGGACTTAAGGGACATTGTGAACTAAGTGGTAGTGGTGAGTGCTAAAATCAAGCGAATTTGGACCTTATTACTGTGAGTAAATGAACTTATAAAATTCACTGGTGTTTGGACTTGTAAAATTTTCAAGAATTAGTTTGGACTTGTAAAAATTTAAAGTAGTTTCATTAACTTAGAAAAATTCGCTAAAAGGTGTACAGACGGGGAACCTATGCCCAAAAATTTTACAAGTGTCAGTTTTTAAAAACACTTAGAAAAATTTTGCCTTCATCGACATAGAAAAATTTCATCGGATACTCCATCGACTTGAAAAATTTTCAACTATCATCATGAGTGTGAATAAGAAATCATACATTATTCAAAGGGAAAGACTTGCAAAGATTATAAAAGCTGAAAGTAATTATAAAAAGACTCCAAAAGAGAGACTCACACAAGGATACATAGAAACAAGATTGGAAACGGTTGAAGAATTATGGAAGGAATTTAACGAAGAACATTACAACATTCATGCTTCAGCAAGTGAAGATGAAATTGCAAGTCAAGAATATTTTACGAAGGGGATATACGACATATTTGAAGACAAGTACATACAGTACAAGGGCTGTTTGAGGGAGATTCTTCGTGGAATGATTATACCTGAGAAAGCCCAAACTAGCTCGGAATCTCAGCCTGTTGTGAAAAAAACGCAGTCTAGTGAAGTCAAATTGCCAAAAATTGAGTTACCTAAATTCAGTGGTAAATATGAAGACTGGCAGCAATATTTTGATCTTTTTACTTCGCTAATCGACAAAAATACCAATCTATCTGCTGTAGAAAAGCTGCACTACCTAAAGAGTACGTTATCAGGCGAAGCTGAAATTCTCATTCGAAATTTGCCTACCACTGAATTAAATTATGACGCTGCATGGAAAAAATTGAAAGCTCGATACAACAACAAGAGATACAACGTAAACATGATGCTCAAGAGGTTATTCAGTCAAAAACAAATAACTAGCGAATCTGCCCAAGCAATCAGAAGTCTGTTGGATACGACAACATCGTGCGTTACATCAATCACTAATTTGGGAATTGAGACAAAGCAATGGGACGTCATTCTAATTTTCTTAGTCGTCTCCAAACTAGACAACGAGTCACTACGCCAGTGGGAAATCAATATTAGTGGAATTTCTTCCGATGCCCTGCCCACTTGGTCTGATCTGGTTCTATTTCTGGAGTCACGTTTTAGGACACTGGAAATGATTGACAGCGGTAAACAAATCTACAATTCCAAGGCTCCTCAGTACAAACGCACAGAGAAGGTTAAATCATTCGCAGCTGTTCAGAACAACACCACGAAATATCAGTGTATCATGTGTTCAGGAGATCATATTCTTTATCAATGCAAGAGTTTTGGACAACTAACGCCACGAGAGAGACAAGAATTCGCACATACCAAATCGCTATGTTATAACTGTCTAGCACCCACTCACTCAGTAAAGAACTGTCGTTATTCAACTATTTGTCGCAGATGTGGTAGACGACATCACACCTTGCTTCATCAAGAGAGAGAAATACAACAGGGGCTCACAAGTAAACCTGAAAACAATCACGCACACACACAATCACAGCGATCCAATCAAGAAAATATTCAACATTCATCACCCGATCCTGGAGTGAACGTCGTTGCCAATTTTGCGAAAGAAGAAGCGGTCATCGGATCAGCTGACGTTCTTTTGGCAACGGCCATTGTCAAAGCATATTCATTCAGCGGGAAATTTTGTCTACTGCGTGCCTTGATCGACCAAGGCTCACAAGCTTCCTTCGTTACGGAGGAAACTGTTCAAACTTTAGGCCTAATGCGCATACCAGTTAGCGGCTGTGTGTCAGGTGTAGGAGATGGTCGACTGCGTATAAAACATATGGTTTCGTTTCGCATCGAGTCGCGTAGGGACCCAAGTAAATATATTCAAATTTCCGCATACGTTTTAAAATCTCTTATGTCACGATTGCCCACTAACAAAACGTCATCACCTGATTGGTCAGATATTGAGAACTTATCACTGGCCGATCCAGGATACACATCACCTGGTAGAATTGATGTTTTACTGGGAGCCGAAGTTTACGGCGAAGTCTTATTGAGTGACATCATCAAACACCCACGGGGACACTTGTTAGCACAAAACACTATCTTTGGGTGGATTATTTCAGGGAAGGTTTCGAAAGGACCGACTGATGTCACGAAAATGGTAAGTTTAAACATTCAAGTCAAGGAAGACTTTTTATTGAAACAGTTTTGGGAGTTGGAGAACGAGCCAAATTCAATTCAAAAGAAATTTAGCAAGATGGAAGAAAAATGCGAAGAATTTTTCGATTCAACAACTACAAGAAACAAAGAAGGTAGGTTTGTAGTCAGATTGCCTTTTAACAGCGAAGATCCAGAATGTCAATACGGAGGGTTAAAAGAGATAGCACAGAAAAGATTTTATCATTTGGAAAAGAAGTTTCAAAAGAACCCAAAGTTTAAGGAAGAATACAGCAAGGTAACGCAAGAGTATCTGGATTTAAATCATATGATAAAAATTAAGGACGAAATAATTCACCCAAAGGCGGTATATTTCCCACATCACGCTGTGGTAAGGGAAGACAAGGAAACGACAAAACTGCGAGTCGTCTTCGACGCATCGTGTAAAGGCGTGAACGGCGTATCGTTGAATGATAATCTCCTTGTCGGTCCCAAACTACAGCAAGATTTAAGGCATATTTTGATGAGATGGCGAAGGTTTCCGGTATGTATCGTTGCAGACATCATTAAGATGTACCGGCAGGTACGTGTACATGATGAGGATACACGTTTTCAAAGGATTTTATGGAGATTCAACCCAGACGAGCCTCTGGGTCAATACGAGTTGCTCACACTCACCTTTGGAACAGCATGTGCTCCCCATCTGGCCGTAAAATCACTGCAACGATTAGCAGACGACGAGCACCTCAATTATCCAACCGCATCAGAAATCACTAAGCGGGATTTTTATGCAGACGATCTCATGACGTGCTGTCAAACTGAAGAGGAAGCCATCGAAATTTACACTGAAATGAATAAGCTGATGAACGCAGGAGGTTTTCAGCTTCAGAAATGGAGTAGCAATAGTAAGGCATTGCTACAGTTCATCGGTCAAGACAATCAGAAGGCAGCTTCATCAATTCCCATCAAGGCAGACAATATGGTAAAAGTTCTAGGCATTTGTTGGAATAGAGATTCAGACGAGTTTCAATATACAGTAGAATTACCTGAGGTTAATAAATCACCAACAAAGCGCCAAGTATTGTCTGATATTGCTCGGTTATATGATCCAATGGGTTGGATTGCTCCCGTTGTCTTAACTGCGAAAGTTTTTATTCAAAAATTGTGGAAGTCTGGGTTGTCTTGGGACGATGAACTGCCAGAAGATCTAGAACGCGAATGGTTGACATATAGATCAGAACTCGCTGAGCTGAAAACTATCTTCATTCCAAGATGGTTACATTTTACTCAGGATTGCGAAGTTGAGTTGCACGCATTTGCTGACGCTTCTCAAACGGCTTATGCTGGAGTGGTGTACTTTCGGTCAATAACCGAGAAATGTGAAGTTCACGTACATCTTCTAGCCTCAAAAACAAAGGTTGCGCCGATTGAGAAGCAATTATCCATTCCACGATTGGAATTATGCGGTGCGGCTTTAGCTGCTAAACTGCTGTACGAAGTGGCCCAAGTCATGGATGTACCGAAGGACAGGCTATACGCATGGTCCGACTCGACAGTTGTCTTGGCATGGCTGCGTGGACTACCTTCAAGATGGACCACCTTCGTCAGCAATAGAGTATCGGAAATTCTAAATATTTTAGAGAGTAACCAGTTTAATCATGTCGGCACAAAATTCAACCCCGCAGATTGCGCCTCCAGAGGACTACCACCGTCCGATCTTAAGCGAGAGAGTCTCTGGTGGGATGGGCCAACATTTCTCCATGAAAAAACCATTGATTATCCAAATCGAGAATATACTACGCAAGAAGAAATAAGAGCTAGCAAAGTACAGGAAATCAAGACTTTAGTTGCAATAAGGAAACAGGATGAAAATCAGCACTTAATAGATGAAGAGAAGAGTTTCTTTTGGAGTAAATATTCATCGCTGAAGAAAATGTTAAGGATTGTGTCATATGTAAGAAGGATTTTGAATTTAAGATTGAAAGTTCACGAAAGAGAAAAGTATCCGGAATTCATCACAGCGAAAGAAATGAAAGATTCTCTATTAAGTTGTGTTAAAAGGTACAGCATCTGAGATTCAAAGAAGAAATCACGCAACTAAAGTCTGGAGGTCATGTCCCTAAGAAAAACGCACTGCACGCTCTCAACCCCTTTTTAGACGAAATGGGGCTTTTGAGAGTAGGTGGTCGAATCGTCTTATCAAAGTTGAGCTATGACGAAAAACATCCCTTAATAATGCCTGAGATAAGTCATCTTACCCAAGTCATTATAGAAGACGCTCATAGCACAACGATGCATGGTGGACCTCAAGCTATGCTCAATTTCATTAGAGGTAAATTTTGGATAATACATGCTCGACAATTGGTTAAAAGATATTTTCGACGTTGCGTCACATGTATTAGGTATTCGCAACGGAAAGTGACTCCACTCATGGGTCAATTACCGGAAGTTCGTTTGCAACCTAGTAAGGTATTTAAATCGTCAGGAGTGGACTACGCGGGTCCCATTAATCTCCGATTTTCTCCTGGTAGGGGAGCTAAATCGTACAAAGGCTACATTTGCTTATTCGTTTGTATGGTGACTCGCGCCATCCACATTGAGGCAGTATCTGATTTAACCTCAAAGGGCTTCATTGCCGCTTTTCGTAGGTTCGTTGGTCGTCGTGGTCGTTGCACCGACTTGCATTGTGACAACGGCACTAACTTTGTCGGCGCTGACAAAGTGCTTAGAGAAATCTTCAACTCAACGAAATCAAAGATACCTGAAGAGATTGCGGAAGTTTTGTCTATGGAAGGGACAAAATTTCACTACATTCCGCCCCTAAGCCCAAATTTTGGTGGAATTTGGGAAGCAGGTGTGCGCTCGGTTAAAACACATTTAAAGAAGGTTATAGGTGATCATACTCTGACCTATGAGGAAATGACCACGGTTTTAGTGCAAATCGAGGCTTGTCTCAATTCGCGGCCACTGAGTCAGTTAAGTGACCACGCGGTCGACCCTCTCCCCTTGACACCCGGCCATTTTCTTGTAGGCGAACCCCTTGTTAATGTTTGTGACGATTATTTCACGGATAAAACTGAAAATGTAAATTTGACTAGTAGATGGAAATTAGTTCAAAAAATGACAAATAACTTTTGGCATAGATGGTCCAAAGACTATTTATTAAATTTAGACAAAAGATATAAGTGGACCACAAAAAAATCAGAACCCGATGTTGATGATGTTGTAATAGTTAGAGATGATAATTTGCCTCCGACAAAGTGGATCCTTGGTAGAATAACTCAAAAGCATCCAGGCAAGGATAATATTACTCGTGTAGTCACGATAAAATGCAAGGACAAATTGTTAAAACGTCCAATAAATAAACTTTGTTTCCTACCGAAGTAGCTTTTTTTGTCGGAGGATTATAGAACTTTTTCTATGTATTTTTTTGTAAAATAACAAGTTCCTACTGAATCTATGTATAAGTAGAGTTTTTTTATGTATTCCTTAGTTATCCCACCATACGTTACGGTGGGCGGTTTCAAATTGATGTATTGTAGTGTAATAATTTGTAGTATTTTAGTATTATTTTTAGCAGTCTATCACGGTGGGCGGTTTTATTGTTAACCTTTTGCAAAAAATTCTTATATTTTGATGTAAGTTGTTAGTTAGTAATTCCTGTCATAGACACCCGCATCCTTATTGTTTGTTGATCATTTAGTTAAAATTTATTCTAGAATTTAAAGGACAAGTCCTTGGTGGGCGGGATGTTGAAATTCATGTAATCAATAGCTTCATATTGTATCAATGTCGACTTCGACTCGGTCAATAAAGTTGTACTCCGCTACCCATAGATGGCGCTGTTAGTTATTAAATCTCGATATGGTTTTGTTTTAGTCATACTACATAGTGTTTCACGAATATTGTTTCTACGGTCGCTTTCTTAGAACCACTTCCGTGGTAATATACGAGTGCTAGTGTGTGTGTGTTTTATTTGTGGCGCCCCCTAGTGACGTAGTTCGAAGATTGAACAATTGGGTTAATTAAAACGTAGCACATTAGGTTAGCTATGTATTATACGTACGTACCTAACGTATAGCAGTAGGAACATTTGTATTTTGTTTTTGTTGAATTGAGAATCTTGTATTTGAAGATTAAATTATGACCATGTGAAAATGAATTCAGCCGTGAAAGGTCTTAATTACTTGACGTGCATGTTTTTGAATAATCTTTGGAACAAAGACGCTTTTCAGTCTCGATGCTTTGGATTCGATAAAGCTATTGTTGTTTATTTTGAATGATAGAAATAAAAACTCAGCATTTCAGAGAAGTTAAATAGGAACTTATTTACTACTAGCTGTTGCCCGCGGCTTCGCCCGCGTGGCATTGGCTTAGATCAAATCAAATCAAATCAAATCAAATCATTTATTATAATACTAGCTGTTGCCCGCGGCTTCGCCCGCGTGAGTTTCGCTTAGATGAAAAATCTTTTTGTGTTCCAAATTGTAGTAACCTTAACTCCAGTACTCAAAATTTCAGCTATTTGGTTATCCCGTGTCTCGCGGGATTATATTAGGTACTCGTAGTACAGACGCGGTGTTAAAATGAATCAAAATTCAATAAACGATCTTCGTCTGCTCGTTATCTACAATTTCCCGTGTACCACCACTCCCACCCCGAGTCCCTCTTTATCCTATCCCGTGTCCTGTCTATTTATACGTCAGTAGAAAATGCTCATCAGGTTGAACGACTTTTGCTGAGGCCCCATTTCCATTTTTTATAGAGTAGCTGGTCTCTTGGAGTTCTTCATCAGATGTTCCATAAACTTAAATTTTTATACGTCAGCAGAAAATGCTCATCAGGTTAAACGACTTTTGCTAAGGCGCCATTTCCATATATGTAATACTCGTAGTGTAGCTGGTCCCTTCATCAGATGATCCTGATCTTCAATTTTTATACGTCAACAGAAAATGCTCGTTAGATTGATAAACTTTTCCAAAGGTACCATTTCCATATTTCTTATATTTTAGCTGTTCTGTTAAGGTTCTTCATCAGGTGTTCCAGTTTTCAAAATTAATTATAGTAGATATTGCGTGAAATGCGTACATACATTCAGACAGACAGATGGACAGACAGACAGACAAAAAAATCCAAAAAAATGTTTTACATTACCTATTCTTTTTAATTTTAAGTGTCCCTCTATCCATTTCAGTCAAAAATACTAAATGTACAGACAAAATATTTATACTGTTTTATTATATACCCACGACCAACGCACGACTCCTTTATGCTGTTAAAAATCAGAAATCACCAAAATGGCGCAGCGCCATCTATTGGAAACATGAGAAATAATTTAGCTTACATTATACGGATGGCTATCGAATACGTAATACATACATAATGATCATCTCTTTTTCGTGCAGACTCAGTGGATTACGATTTATGATTATATGCAAAAATTTATTGGATATTTTTCTTGGCACAATCAGTAGATAACCGGAAATAAATTTGCAAATGAATTTATTTGTTTCTTTTCAAAATAAAAAAAAAAAGTAAGAAAATAATTCTAGAAAACAAATAAAAATGAAAACAGAAATTTATTGTTTGTGGCAGGATTCGATCCAGCTACTTCCAGCTACTTTCGTGAAACATTTATTTACTAAAATATTTAAAAAAATATAGAATTCTAAAAAAAAAACTAATACAAAACGAAAAAAAAGTAAGTAAAAAGAAGTCATGTCTACCAGGATTCGAACCCTCGACTTAAAAAAACTGATCCGCGACCTCTCCCGACAGGACCAACATGCGTTGTTTGTATCGGGCGAAATTTCAAATGGGATTTGTCTATAGGTATGCAAATTCACCCCTTTTTTTGGACTGTAAGGGTTGAAATTGTGAACAACCCTTTCTTATGTGGGCAGTATATAGTATAATGAAGACACTAACCAAATTTCACGTTTATAGCTTTTATAGTTTCGGTTTTGTGATGATAAATTAGTTTACCTCTCCCTTTTTACCCCTTTAGAGGTTGAATTTCAAAAAACGCTGAAACACGGCATTGGTTATTTTTGTTGAGAAATAATATTGCCAAGTTTCAAGTAAATCAGTGAAGATTTTAATTTTTTTTCATACATACTTTGCCCTCAATTTTAACCCCCTTAGGGGTCTAATTTTGAAAAATCCTTTCTTATCTGAGCACTACGTATTAACATAAAACTTCGGTCCAAATTTCAAGTTTATAGCTTTTATGGTTTAGGCTGGGCGTTGATTTATCAGTTACCCTTGTTCTTTTATATATATAGATATACCTAGTATAAGTGCTGGAGTCCTGTGCTAAGTAATGAAAACTTGTGTTACAGGTACTCCATACTTATAAAACTTAACTAAAATACATAAAATAAAATCTTAAAACTAGGAATTAGATGAAAAGTCTTTTTGTGTTCCAAACTGTTTCCTGTGTTCCAATCTTCAATTTTTATACGTCAGCAGAAAATGCTCATCAGGTTGAACGATTTTTGTTAAGGCACCATTTCCATATTACTTATAGTTTAGCGGTTCTGTTATGGTTCTTCATCAGGTGTTCCAGTTTTCAAAATCAATTATAGCCTATATGTTGCCCAGGATTAATAGCTATAAAACAAAAAAAGTTTCATTCAAATCCGTCCAGTAGTTTTTGCGTGAAACGCGTACATACATACAGACAGACAGACAGACAAGAAATTCCAAAAATTTTTTTTGCTTTCTATTGTTCTTTTTAAGTTTCCCTCTATCCATTTTAGTCAAAAATACTAAATGTACAGACAAAATATTTTTAATGTTTTATTATATGTATAGATATACCTACATGGTGCGATAGCGAAGGGGTGGTGGCCGAGTGGTTAAGGCACCCGCTTGTGGCTGCAAAGTTCCCAGGTTCGAATCCTGCCCGTGCTACATGAGTTTATATACTAATCTGACTCATGTACCTATGTTAGTTTTCATCGACTACCACTTGCTTCCGGTGAAGGAAAATATCGTGAGGAAACCTGCACTCTGGTTGATGATTATCAGCTAGTGTGTAAAATGGAGAAGGCAATGGCAAAACACTCCATTAACATTGCCAAGAGAGTCGTTGTGTGTGTTTCATTCCATATAATGACCACGACCCTCAGTTATGAGGAAATACGACTAAAGAGATTCATTATCTGAATAACTTTAGATAATGTGATTTTGTTATGAGTTTGTATTGTATCCTATGCATCATCATTCTTTTTAAAAATACCTATAGATAAAAGGAAATTAATCTAACACAGATTAATTTCCTTTTGATGAAATTATTGAAAGGAAAATGTACAAATATCTAGACGCTGATTGAGTTAGCCCCAAAGTAAACTTGCACATCTTAAGTGAATTTACAAATTTCTGAACAAACTTTGATTAAATTATTTCGCAACGATGTTGCTATACCTACTAACTTTAACTGTTAACTGTACGCACGCAGTAATTTTGCCACCCAAGCTGGTGCAGCAGGCGTAGCGTCGCGTCGCGGCGTCGTCGCCGGCACTTTTCCAAGTCAAGCCAACTTTAGATCCCATCGCGCGCTCAACGAGTTATTACTTTGTTTGGGCTGGTTCTGAATAAGAATATGACCATCTTTGTTCAGGTTAATAAAGTTTTGTCTCCCAAACTTCTGGATGAAACAATAAAACTTTATCAGATTTTGCGAATAATGAGCTTAGTGTAAAAATTTTATTAAATAAGGTGATGTTAATAAACTTCTTGGATTCTTTTTAATGTTCCAAAGATAAGTGATGGAGAACTCTTAATTTAAGTTTTAATTCTGATGTTCATTTCTTAAGTGCCTTTCGTATTATTTTCATTTCATAAGTTTCCTTTCGTAGTTATTTAAATATGATTATACTTAGATAATCATATAAAATTAAATGAACATACCTAAAGTATAGGTTGTGACAGCTTATGTAAGTAGATAAGTATCAATTTATGTCTACGAAGATCAAATCATGTAATGACGATCTTACTTAACTATCCTATAATTTCATCTCGCGTGATCCTTTCAAGATAGGTCGTTAGTAAACAAAGCAGAAATAAACAAGGACACAGTAATAATTTGTATAATAATATGCTTACGTTTGTACTCGAGAAATGCACTCTCGTGCCACGAATACATAATTTATTTATGTTAAATTAAGAATAGGTTAAACCTATTCCATATATCTACCTTGAATCGATTGAGATCGTCAACTCCGTATATTGGCTGGCAGAGTGTTTTCCAGCTTGATTATGCCGGTGCTGCCCGAGTAGATGTTTGGTGACCCGTGAATAAATTTCACTGGAGTGTATCAGATTGGTTTTATGGGTTGGTTTGGTGTGTTATGGAAATTCCACAGCAGTAGTGCACGCGCGTTGTCTGCGATCACGGGTTGGTCGTGCGATGGGGCACGACGACGACGACTTACGGGCGTCGCGCGCGGCACACGTTTATCAACTAAACACATTAAAAACGCCGGTTGGTTGGTATAGCACGCTCACGGTATCTCCAGCTCTGCATTGTTGATTCGTCAAGCTACTTTGCTTAGGTAAAGGTGCACTAGTCGTTCTTTTAGAACATCTACCTACTCATTTATTGATTTCGAAACTTTGTACTATAGATAAAACACCTGCCCATAATGAGAAATTTCCCGTCCATTATTGAATGAATGAATGAATGAAAATGTTTATTTAAAAAGCGCAGAATTGCAGCGCGTATTGGTGAAACCCACAGAAATCGGAATGGTGAAAACTACCTGAAAATCATTTCGACATATTACTTATTTACCATTTATAGATGAAACATGAATAGCTTATCTCTTCAGATAAGAGATTACAAACATTTATGATCTCCAATGCCCTAATAAATAAATCTATGCCATCTCGTCATTGGTTAGGTTGAGTATTAATTGAAATTCCCAACGGGTAAAAGTGTAACAGTTTGGTCGTAACTGGTTGCGAATACGTAATGACGCAGTACCAAAATATTTATTTTTGTTTTTAAATCGCCTAGCCTAATACCTATAGAGCAACACGGACTCCGTATTCCGAGCCGTGTGCGGAAGTCCTTGTTGCTCGAAGCTTTCATACTACTAGCTCTAACTATACTCAGCTAGCTACTCATTTTACTTTTATCGTTGCTTTTGTTCAAAAAAGTTAAAATTCCTAATTAATAAACTTAATTATAAAAGTAACAACCGCTGAAGTGGACGGACTGTCCGCAACAAGGCTAAAGAGTGGGTTAATAGATTCGCCTTGGTCTTAAAACAATAACATTTAAGCTATCAAGCGCCTAATTTATGATTCCCTTGGGTGCTACATTAACTAGCAATTTAACAGATGCTATCGAATCCTCGCTGAGCGCAAGGGTATCATCCCTTCTTTGTTTGCGTCTGTTTTCCCTTCCAGCGGAAGATAATGTGCCGTTTTATGTCATGTTTACATTTTAATTTAGTGTTGTTTACGAAAACAAGGACCATTTGAACAAAGGCTTCACAAAGATTCAGATATAAAGTATCTGATCCCGATTCTAAAACGTTTAAATTATTTGGGTAAAATTGAACCCTGTGATCGAACAGATCTACATACTTATACATATTTGTATTTAGTTAATTAGACATTGTTGTTTGTAAATGCTCTATTAAGTCTTTTAGTATTATATTTTTCAAGTAGTCTTGTAATTAATTATCTAGTAGGTACGATATAGTTCAAAAATAGGATAAACTGTTAAACTTTTCACATATTATATAAAAGTAGGATAAAATCTTCAAAAACAGCATCATCTTTTAAAAGATAAGGAATGTCTTCAAATGATTTATTTTCAAAAATGAAAGTAAATATAAGTTGTTTTCCGATATCTCGTTTCGGTTCTTGAATAAGTATGTCTCCATCCAATAATTTAGTGTCTATATCTGAGATTTTGAACTTTATGGCAATAGTGTGTAAATAATATTCCTAAATTTACCAATCGTAAATAATACAAAGAAACTGGGTAATTATTTTATACTTAATGCTATTGCTTATAATAGCGAAGGTCAACGTAGCTAAGTGCTAAACTATTTGTTACCTAATTACTACGTGCTTATACTTACCTGAAAATTGTATAAAAGCAGTGTGTAGAAAACGGTTTAGATACTTAAGAACCTAAAATAAATACATATTTATTTAACCACGACACAGTGGATTAGATACTTGTAACTCGCAACCGTAAGTAAGGACTTCCGGCAGTAGCGTCCACACCTACACAAAAGAAACGGCCACTATTGAAGTTAACAAGCAAATACACGAGCGAATGACGTTGCCGCTCAGTCATGTTAGGCGAATAATATGCAAATATTAAATTGGTAAATGAGCATATAATAGACGACGTTGATCATCTGATCACGACAAATAAAAAATATTTTTTGTAAATTAGGATAGTTATCAGTTAATCGAGGTAATTTGCAGTCGACCTTGTGTAATGTATCGTCATCTTGTATTTTTGTCCTTTGTGGCGTAGTGGTAAAGTCCTTGCTTCTGAACTATGGGGTCCCGGAATCGATCCCCGGTGAGGTCAAGATGGAAAATGATGTTTTTCAGATCGGCCTTGGTCTTGGATATTTATCTATACAGGGTTACTGGTACTGATAATATATATTCTTCTTCTTGGCGAGTCGAAATTACATCTTATATTTTCCCAGACAAGTAGGTGGCAACGCAAATCGCCCTCGTTGGCCTATTTTAAAATTGGCCTATTTTTATCGAAATTTAAAATATAGCTCAACCAGTGTGATTTGTCCCTAATTACCGAGTTTTTAATTATTTATTTCATATAAGTATATATTCATTTATTTTATCTTAACTCACCACAAGAAGTTAGTCGACTCGTCACAATATTTTATAATAATACTTCAATGCAGGCACTAATCCTGTGTAGGTATGTGTTTAGGAAGAAAAATCATATTTAAATATGTACGAACCATGTACAAATGTGGCTTACTTAACTTAAAAAAAAAAAATCATCTTTTACATCATCAGTTGTCGTTATAGGAAAAATTAAAACTGTTAAAAGATTTTTTCGAAGATCCCAAAATGTAGCTTCGAGAACAATTGGGTTGATAAAATTAAGAAAACAAATATCTACTCTACTCTCTGATTTAAGCTATCGGAATTGGATATTATCTGGTTTCTAAATGCCGAAGGGAATCCGGTTAATTAATAAGATTTTGGCCGTCTTGCTTGGAATAGTATTTCAAATTGGATATTTTTAAGATGATACTTATTAGGTACTTCTTAGGCCATAGGCTTCTTGGAAATCTGTGCAAATAGTTTGAGGACTAATTAAGAAGCATGCGTTATGTACCTACTCCCTACTACTAGCGTCCTGACCTGACAGCGGCTATTCTCCCGAGTTGAAATATTGAATAGTATAAGTAAATGTCTGGCCTGTGGTGTGGCCCTAGAATAGCACCAACCCATCTCTTCCCGTGGGTGTCGTAAGAGGCGACTAAGGGATTTAAAACACCGGAGGATGGGCAGCAGCATCTTTCCGCGTAATATGCCATTACACTGCGATCGCCAACCCGCCTGCCAAGCGTGGCGATTACGGCAAAACCCTCCATGGATGAAATCCTTGGGGGAGGCCTTTGTCCAACAGTGGACGTCTTTAGGCTGAGAGAAGAAGAAGAGAAGATAAGTAAATGAAGCTTACCAGTACTGGTAAATGAAATTGAAAGACGAATTATTTTGTATTAATTTATTTTATACTCAGTACCTACGTTTCACACCTACGTAATAGCGAGGTAGCGTTTCAGATGTTGAAACCAGACAAAAAGGTGCGTAGATTTGAAAGACTTGAATTCTTGGCGTCGCTCTCCATTTCCTACTCGGTAGGTTTCTTCCGCCCATTATTTCTAGGGCATTTTGAATTAGAATAATGTAATTGGTATCTACCAAAAAACAGGGATCATACCTGCAGGTTAAAGCAGGCAGAAAATTCTGATATTAGTTATTCCGTTCGTATTTAGGGAACAGTGATCACTCTATTCATGAATGTTTGTATTGGGTTCCAGGGGGAACTTAAAACGTCGTGTTTATCAACATGCGGGCTGGACATTATGTGGACCGTGTAAGAAGCAAAAAATGATAGAAAACCGCAAATCGACGTACAGGATTGCCTTGGTACACGGGTATACGTAAGGTAGATTATACGTAAATTATACCAAACGTAACCATTCATACTCATTATGGAGGTAGGGATTGTGGGATGTATGAATTACGATGTTCGAGTGTGACTAGGTACGCGGCATATTTATTTATAAAATTAACGTAAATACCTTCTTTAAAAGATTAGTACATACTTACTTATCAAATGAGTAGGAACAAATTGATGATTTATATGTTTTATTAACTGGAAACTGAATTTCCAGCCAGCCTGGGATTCGTGCTAACATTGTGTCATATACTTGAATAACAATATGCTGTGGATTCGCCTCCGGGTAATCTATACATATAATAAAACAGTAAAAATATTTTGTCTGTACATTTAGTATTTTTGACTAAAATGGATAGAGGGACACTTAAAAAGAACAAGAGAAAGCAAAAAAAAATTTTTGGATTTTCTTGTCTGTCTGTATGTATGTACGCGTTTCACGCAAAAACTACTGGACGGATTTGAATGAAACTTTTTTTGTTGTATAGCTATTAAGCCTGGGCAACATATAGGCTATAATTGATTTTGAAAACTGGAACACCTGATAAAAAACCATAGCAGAACAGCTAAACTATACGAAATATGGATATGGTGCCTTAACAAAAGTCGTTCAACCTGATGAGCATTTTCTGCTGACGTATAAAAATTGAAGATCTGGAACATCTGATGAAGAACTGCAAGAGACCAGCTACACTATAACATATATGTAAATGGCGCCTTAGCAAAAATCGTTTAACCTGATGGGCATTTTCTGCTGACGTATAAAAATTGAAGATCTGGAACATCTGATGAATAACTTCAAGAGACCAGCTACACTATAACATATGTATATGGAAATGGCGCCTTAGCAAAACTTGATTAATCTGATGAGCATTTTCTGTAGACGTATAAAAATCGAAGATCCGAAACATCTGAAACAGTTTGGAAAACAAAAAGACTTTTCGTCTAAGCAAAACTCACGCGGGCGAAGCCGCGGGCAACAGCTGGTCTATACATATAATAAAACAGTAAAAATATTTTATCTGTGCATTTAGTGTTTTTGACGGAAATAGATAGAGGGACACTTAAAAAGAATAATAGAGAGCCAAAATATTTTTTTGGATTTTCTTGTCTGTCTGTCTTTCTGTCTGTCTGTATGTATGTACGCGTTTCACGCAAAAACTACTGGACGGATTTGAATGAAACTTTTTTGTTGTACAGCTATTAAGCCGGGGCAACATATAGGCTATAATTGATTTTGAAAACTGGACCACCTGATGAAGAACCTCAACAAAACAGCTAAACTATAAGAAATATGGAAATGGTACCTTTGCAAAAGTTTATCAATCAGATAAACTTCGTTTATAAAAATCGAAGATCAGGATCATCTGATGAAGAATTCCAAGAGACCAGCTACACTATTACATATCGATGGCTTAGAGTGAAAACCTCGGATGTGTGTTCTTTGGCAAAAGAAACATCCGAGGTTTTCACATATATGGAAATGGCGCCTTAGCAAAAGTCGTTCGACCTGATGATCATTTACTGCTGACGTATAAAAATTGAAGATTATGGAACATGTGATGAAGAACTCCAAGAGACCAGCTACTCTTAATAAATGGAAATGGGGCCTTAACAAAAGTCGTTCAACCTGATCAGCATTTTTTACTGACGTATAAATAGACAGGACACGAGATAGGACAAAGAGGGACTCGGGGTGGGAGTGGTGGTACACGGGAAATTGTAGATAACGAGCAGACGAAGATCGTTTATTGAATGAAATATCACTTTTGATTTATTTTAAAACACCGCGACGACTGTACTACGAGTACCTAATATATTCCCACGGACACAGGATAACCAAATGGCTGAAATTTTGAGTAAGTAAGTTTAGGTTACTTCAGTTTGGAACACAAAAAGATTTTTCATTTTTTTCAAGCAAAACTCACGCGGGCGAAGCCGCGGCCAACAGCTAGTTGAGGTATATGGGTATAACCCACAACCTTCCAAATTAATGTGAATATCATTGATGAAGAAGTTAAAACAGAATTCTTCAAATCTGAGTTGAATTATTAAACACCTAAGATAGATACTTGACAGATAGATTTTCGTAAGCGATTGAATCTTTATTACAAACTAGCTGTTGCCCGCGGCTTCGCCCGCGTGAATTTCGCTTAGATGAAAAATCTTTTGTGTTCCAAACTGTTATAACCTAAACTCCAGTACTCAAAATTTCAGTCATTTGGTTATCCCGTGTCCCGCGGAAATATATTAGGTACTCGTAGTACAGTCGCGGTGCTAAAATGAATCAAAAGTGATATTTCATTCAATAAACGATCTTCGTCTGCTCGTTATCTACAATTTTCCGTGTACCACCACTCCACCCCGAGTCCCTCTTTGTCCGATGCCGTGTCCTATCTATTTATTTTATACGTCAGTAGTAAATGCTCATCAGGTTGAACGACTTTTCCTAAGGCCCCATTTCCATTTATTTTATAGAGTAGCTGGACTCTTGGAGTTTTTCATCAGATGTTCCATAATCTTCAATTTTTATACGTCAGCAGAAAAAGCTCATCAGGTTGAACGACTTTTGCTAAGGCGCCATTTCCATATTTCTTATAGTTTAGCTGTCCGGTTAAGGTTCTTCATCAGATGTCCCAGTTTTCAAAATCAATTATAGCCTATATGTTGCCCAGGCTTAATAGCTATACAACAAAGAAAGTTTCATTCCAATCCGCCCAGTAGTTTTTGCGTAAAACGCGTACATACATACTTACAGACAGACAGATAGACAGACAGACAAAAAATTCAAAAAAAAATGTTTTTTTTGCTTTCCTTTATTCTTTTTAAGTGTCCCTCTATCCATTTCAGTCGGGATGCTAAGTGCGGGAAACCTCCTCGAGTGCCCGGTCCCTTGAAAGCTTTAGCTTCTCTCATTTAATTTCTTTGGGATCCGGTGAGAGCGGCGGGCTGTCAAGGGCTCCGTGGACGGTGCATCCCGGGCGGCAGTCAGCAACTCCCCGCTTGTCGGGGTCTTGGTGGGTGTCGGCCGATGTCCTGCTACCAGTAGACCCAGATTCCTGTCTGGGCTACCTATCCTATCCTAACCCCTTCCTGTACTTTAATCCCTTCCTTAATCCCAGCCTTTCCCATCCTATCCCATCTCCGTATCCCACTGCGGTTCTCTGTGGGCAAGTACTGCGGGCCCTACATCACAAAAATATGTTGATGGGGGTATCCTATAAGCGTGCCCACCCGCGTGTTTTTGCCGTGCGCGGGGACCCGTACGGACGGATGAAGGAGTCCTGGTGGTTGAGCCAAAGGGACTGCGGCAACACACCACTTTGGCCTGGATTTCGTCTTACACGGGCGGTTCCTGTCTAGCCAGCAGTGAACCAACCGGCTGTCACGTCCGTCCCTCTGACGACGTCTGGTGAGTACTCCAAAGGAGCGCGGCCTGCAGTCGAGGGTGGTTTCGGTGCGCGTGTTCGCGCTGTTCGCGCGGCCGTCACTGCCTTGGTTGGTCTCGTAGGTTGTCCCGGCGGAGTACTATACCCCCTTAATAGCCCTGGTGTCGAGCAGACATCCCCATTTTTGCGGGCTCCGTGGAGGGTGGGGAGTTAAGGGGGTGAAATACAAAAACTTTATTATGGCCTGCAACAAGAATATGTTTGAGTTATTACACGGCGCCTTCAATGATGAGATGGAAGTGGAGAGACAGGGTGAACGCGGGCTGGCTGATAGCCGCACGCAATTACCAAAAGCTCGAAGTGAACGGACTGTAGGCGGTGGTGAAACCCTGTCTGGTCCGGTCACTGAGGCAAATAGGGATACCCAGATGCGAGCGACGGCTGCTGCGACTGAGCGTGTGGCCTCCCCTGATCTGGACCCTCCAGGCCATGGCTTACAAGCCTGCCGAGAGCGGCCTGGTGATGGAGGGGAGCCTCGTGAGGAAGCGGTAGCTGGAAGTAGCACCGGGTCGGAATTGCGCACGAAGCGGGGCAAGAGGCTTTGCGGGTCCGTTAAGCGTCGTATGCGCAAGCTCAAAAGGGAGGAGGCTGTGGAGGCGTCTGCAGCCAAGAGAGACCGGGAGGTCAGCGATGAGGTCGCCGAGGCGGCGGCTGGAGCTAAGAAGGCGAGGCTGGACACAGCTGCGCCTTACAGTACGGCTGCAGCTGCCATTCGGATGGCAATCGTCCCCGAGGGATTCCCGGGAAAGCAGTTCACGTGCAACGGGTGGACGGCCTTTGCCCCCCGATTGTTCAAGAAGATGGTGGCTGACCTGGACTATGTTCCGATGGTCGACCTCAAGGGTGTCGTTGCTGGAGCCATGCACCTCTCCTGCTATGGAGAGACGGATGTCGAATGGATCCGCAACGCCATAAGAGGTGAGAAGTTTGAGGGCATGGAGGTCAAGCTGCTTCACGCCAAGGATCTGCCCAAGCCCGTCAAGATGGCCTGGAAGACGAGGAATATTGCCCTGACGGAGAGCTCACTGGTACTTCGGTACCTCCAAAGAATCCATCCATCTTTAAAGACGGATGAATGGAAGGTAGTGGATACATTGGTGGAGAGGGAGCACGTCAGACGTGTTGTGCTCGTCGACCAAGTCTCCGCGGACTACATTAAGGCCCGTGGGTACAGACTCAAAAACTGCCTGAGCACCGACATCTTCAAGGTCCTTGACGATGCCGTTGCTCCGGCGGAGGGTGAGGCTGCTGCGTCCACGGGTCGGGATGGCGAAGATCCGCGGGGACGGGACGGAGAGCGGAATGCGCCCAAGCCACCGCTGCCACAGACGCGACCACTGGCTCTGGGGCCGGCAGGAACGCTGGAGGCTGGACGGCCACTGCGGGCTGAGCCGACTCCATCAGTGGCTGCGCCTGGAGGTAGAGGAGCGGCGGCTTCCTCCGGCCATTGGACCTGCGCAGGCAGCACGCCTTGGGGCGGTCGCGCTCACCGTCACCTGGCCTGGTGGTGACCACTGGACCAATGGCGAGGCCCCCGATGTCGGTCTCGCCACTAGTGGATGCGGCCGAGCAGCTGGCGCTGTCGCCGGCTACGTCTGGGCCCGTGGACCTAGGCCTGCTGGCATCATCGCCGCGGGACGTGGAAGAGGTGGAGTTTTCAGACTCCGAAAAGGAACTGTCGGTACGCCGACACAACTAGGCCTCAATATGGGGGTTTTAAGGTGCGTACAAATAAATTTACACCACTGTAAGGCAGCCGTGGCTATTCTAGCACGAGAGCTACGGCTGAATAAGTATGATATTGCTCTTATTCAAGAACCTTATCTATATAATGGCCAAATTAAAGGCTTTGGTAGTCTGAATAGTCGTATTTTCACTTACTGCACTACTAATAATGCGAGAACATGCATATATATCAGGGATGGTATAAATGCAATGGTACTCAATTCTTTATGTTACAGGGACCTGACGGCAGTCAAGGTCCAGATAGGGGCAGAGCAGGCGGTGGTCATGGCCGCAGCCTACCTGCCTTACGAAAGGAAGGATCCAGTCTCACCGGAGCTGTTGGCACTTGTGCATCACACGACGGAGAAGAAGCTGGACCTTGTAATTGGGTGTGACGCTAATGCCCACAATCTCTTGTGGGGCAGCACGGACATCAATGAAAGAGGAGAAAAGTTGGCTGAGTATCTGGTGAATTCTCCCATGCTGATTCTCAATAAAGGTAATAAACCTACCTTCTTCAATTCTGCGAGGAGAGAGGTCATCGATATTACATTGGCCTGTAAAAAGGCATATGGTAAGGTAGATAATTGGCATGTGTCAGATGAGATATCGTTATCGGATCACAACTACATATGCTTTAGGTACAGATGTGGTAACTTAAGATCAGACACTGTTCCGAGGAGGAACCCCAGACACACAGACTGGGTAACCTACAGAGAAATGCTCAAAGCAGAGCTAGGAGCTCCGGTATCTAAGTTGAACTCCATCGTCGACCTGGAGCTGGAAGCAGATCGTATAGCAGAGTGCATAAAACAGGCATGGATGTCAAGCTGTCCTAAGCGAAAACCTCGGAACCAAAAGGAACCCTGGTGGACGCCGGAAGTGGCAAAAATGCGACAAGAAACAAGGAAGCTCTTCAACGAAGCCAAAGCTAAGAAGGACTTCAGCGAATACCATAAGGCCCTCACTGAATACGGGAAAACGGTTCGCAAAGCAAGGTGGACAGGATGGAAACGTCAATGCGATTCCATCGGTTCATTACCTGAAGGAATGAGATTAGCCAAAGCTGTATCCGTCACCAAGGCTAACCCGTTGTCAACTGTCAAGGACAACAGTGGCGTGCAAACAGAAACCGCCAAGGAGACACTAAAGGTGATGTATGAAACTCACTTCCCAGGTTGCATAGAGACAACAGATGATCAACAAGATCTTAACCGCCTGAAGTCCTGGGAGGCTAGAACCTTCAAACGGGACTGGGAAGTGGCGAAGAAAGTGGTGGATGACCATAAACTAAGATGGGCAGTAGGAACCTTGCAACCCTTCAAGGCGCCCGGCCCAGACGGCATCTACCCTATATTCTTGCAACAAGGAATTTCCATACTCGGTCCACATCTATGTAGGCTATTCAGGGCCTGCATAGCATTTGGGCATATACCCAGAGCATGGAATTTAGTAAAAGTTACGTTTATTCCAAAACCAGGAAAAGCGACATACGAAGAGGCTAACAAGTCATACAGGCCAATAAGTCTTCAGTCGTTCTTACTAAAGTCACTGGAGAAGATGGTGGACAGATATATTAGAGACGGTCCGCTTAAAAGGTATTCACTTCATAAAATGCAATGTGCCTATCAGCCTGGCAAATCCACGGAGACTGCTCTTCATTATGTGGTAAGTCAGGCTGAAAAGGCGCTAGAGAATAAAGAGGTATGTCTGGGTGCCTTTCTGGATGTTGAAGGAGCATTTGACCGGACTACTTTTAACTCGATCTGCAAGGCAGCAATGGAACACGGCATTCCAGATACACTCTGCAGATGGATGGAGAATATGCTCAAAGGCAGAATAATAACATCTGAGCACATGGGAGAAAAGCTGTCAGCAATAACAACGAAAGGGTGCCCACAGGGGGGGGTACTTTCGCCGACCCTGTGGAGTTTAGTTATAGATTCCCTGATAGCATCTCTGAACAGAGGTCCGATCATAGCAGTTGGATATGCAGATGACATTGTCATCCTGGTTAATGGGAAAGTTCCTGATACGGTAAAAGGGATAATGAATAAGGCCCTGCGGGAAGTTCAAGAGTGGTGTACCGCGAACCACTTGAATATAAACCCGAGTAAAACCATCATCGTTCCTTTTACAAGACGTCGCAAACTGAAAGGGCTTGAGAACCTCAAGATGAATGGCACAGAGCTACAATTGTCCAAGGAGGTAAAATATCTGGGAGTCACACTAGATAAAGAACTGACTTGGAATACTCATGTTAATAATATAATAACTAAGGCCACAAGGGTATTTGGTATGTGCAGAAACACCTATGGCAAAACATGGGGCCTCAAACCGTACATTGTACGTTGGCTGTATGAAATGATGATTAGACCAATCTTGACCTATAGAGCACTAGTGTGGTGGCCGAAGGTCGAACAGGTGACGTGTATGGATGCCCTTAGGAAACTGCAACGAATAGCCTGTTGTGCAATCTCGGGGGCGTTTTCCACGACACCTACAGCGGCCTTGGAGGTAATACTTGGACTGCCACCGTTACACTTGCACATCAAAGGCGAAGCCTGTAAAGCACTCTACAGACTATCTGTATCTAAATTGTGGAACAGGCATGCGCCAAGGACTAGACATCTACTACTGGAGGTACCACAGAATCTCGAAAGGATGTTACACATGGGCAGTGATAAGATTCTCCCGAGGTATAACTTCAAAAGAAACTATAAGACATATATCCCAACAAGGGATGAATGGAAAGGAGAATTTAAACCTCAAGAAAAAAGACTGCCTAATCTGGTACACGGATGGGTCTAAAACCAACCAAGGAACAGGAGCAGGCATCTTTTCGACGGACAGACAACTGTATCAGAGCATGGGACGATTCTCGACCGTCTTTCAGGCGGAAGTGTATGCAATCACCGTCTGTGCTAAATTGAACCTAGAGGAAGGACAAGAAAATCGCACGATTTACATCCTTAGCGACAGTCAATCTGCACTTGCTGCCCTCGACTCCAGTAGGGTTGGCTCTGGACTGGTCTCTGACTGCATAATGTCCCTAAATAATTTAGGTAGGCGCAACAGACTTAGGCTGGTTTGGGTGCCGGGTCACATTGGGGTTGAGGGGAATGAGAATGCGGATGAGTTGGCAAGGAAGGGTTCAAATGAGTCTTTAATAGGGCCTGAACCCTTTGTAGGGCTGTCATATGGGATGGTAACTACGGCAATTAATGCATATGTCAAAGATAGACACAGTTCCGAATGGAATGCACAGGATGGACTTAAACATTCAAAGGCAATGCTTGGTGAAGACAACACCAGGTGGCTCAAAGAAATCTGCAAGTATAGCAGAATACAGACAAGAATTCTGATTGGGGCCTTGACTGGACACTTTGAAAATCGCAGTCACCTCTACAAATTAAAACTTGTCAACAGCCCTCTGTGCAGGGCTTGTGCGAAAGCAGAGGAGTCCATGAAGCACATTTTGTGTTATTGTGACTCGTTGGCAAACAAGCGACTGGACCTCCTGGGATCAGCGTATCCAGACCTGGAGGACTATAGGCACTTCGCAACAGGTGATATTCTGAAGGTCATGCAGTCCTTCTTCAGAATTCCCGATGCGGGTGAGTAAGGCATTGGGGTAAGTACAAAAAAACCCAAGGTTTGAAGTACTTCCGGACCTCGGACCCCGCGTGTTAAGATAAGATAAGATAAGATAAGATCCATTTCAGTCAAAAATACTAAATGTACAGACAAAATATTTTTACTGTTTTATTATATGTATAGATATTTAGAAGTTATATAAATATCTAGAAACAGCAGTATAGTTAGGTATGTGAAAAGTGTGCTGGAAGAAAGTGGAATTTTACGCGAGAAGCGTAATAAGATAAGAAGCTAGAATGGAAATTTTAACCAGTAGATTTACGGAGTCCATGAATAAAATTTTTGATTAGAATATTATCAAATATATTTAGCCTTTCTTATACATGAATAAAAGTACAAAAAAAGGTTTTGCTTTATTATTGTAAAATGTTCTTAAAAAGTCAAGGACTCTAAACTCTTACTATATTCTTATGACAGCATTTGATATTATGTTACCCTCTGCATACTTATCATCATAAAATTCGCATCGCTGAGTTATGAATACCGAAAGGATCTCTATAATATCCAGTTACATTTCGATATGGATTGTATTTTATTATGTGCAAAGTCAAAGTCAATTTTTTTTATTGAAACTTGGCCGTCAAAGAAGGCTCTTTTTCACGTCGATAACTAATTTTTTAATCATAATATCTTATGTCTCAAAGCTACAAACTATACTAGTGCTGAAGTAAACTGTGAATTTAAGTGGCATTAAATTAATATTAATTATATTAATTTTACTTTGTGAATATAAGTGAAGAGTGATGAATTATAAACTTCAAACGAAATTAAATACCAATTAAAAAATAATAAGTTGTTCTCAATTCTTGTGCTGATATGATGACCATAGAACCTCTAATAACAAAAAGACGCTAATTCCATTGAGTTCGGGTTCTATTCATTCGTTTAAATAAATAAAATGTTTATTTGGCTCTAGTTTATTGTCAGAGTGACGTAGTCTGAGAGGCCGGTAACTAATGCCCGATCTCTGTCTGTGGGACTATAAATAAGTATGTAAAGAAGTACCCAAAATGACATTTTTAAAAGTACTTTATGTTACTTAATATGTATTGATTTGTAGTATAATGATAGGCAAGTACGTTTCAAGACGATATAAAGAGGAAACGATGTAGAAACGTTTAGTTATTTGTCCAGAGGCTTAGTATTGAAATTCTGAAGAGGTGTAATTTCCAACTTGAAGGCTGAGAGCACTCGCTCACAGCACGGTCAAGTATATGCAAACACTTGCAATATGCAGTTCTCGATAACTTTTTTCATTTAGTTTTCAACCAAGTTGGCGGCTTTCACGCGAATGCGCCTAAATCTGTGTTTACATGTAAGATGGGTACTAGCCGAGTCCACGACCGAGACATTCTTCACGTGGTATTCGTTATGTAAACACAGAATTTTCTCCCTGTGCTTTCAAAAGATTTGTAGGTATTTTTGTGGCACAATATTTAAAAAACCGAAATAATGCGAATATTTGAATAAATCAAACTACTTGGATAACTTATAGATTTTAATCTTAAAATATAAATTGTTTGGACTGGAAAAAGTATAAACCCGTAAAATGTAATTCAAAATTAAATGTACCTAAAGTTCATTAGTCTTTGTGTTTTTGTTACAATGTCCGTCACTTATTTGAACCATTTTTTGCAGGTAGCCAGACTTCCGGTAGAGTAGGTAATTCAGTCTGCGTAATTAACGTAAAACAGTTTGTTTCAACATTTTTTTCTTGGAACATTCGTTTCAATTAGTCTTCTCTGGCTTCAACCTTTGTGTTAGGTACTATATCTTTTCATATAAATGAAGAGAAACAGTGCCAGTTCCTAAAATATTTTTTGTATTTTGGGGCTGAATTTGGATTTAATATCGGAAATTTTAAAATAAAATTGTACAACCAAAATTTTATTTTCTCTTTTTATAATATAAAAAGTCTACTGGTAGACTAACAGTTTCTTCCAATGCAGAAGATAGAGGAAGAGGCAGGGGTAGGCCTATAGTACCTAAATGTCGTAGCGTCCGCTACGTACGACGCTACGAACCGCTACGATTGCTTGCCGGAATATATAAAATATGTAAAGGGTCTCCTTTAAAATATTTTTAATCTAAAATTATTATATTATTATTTTTAATATAGGTAATATATATAAATATATTTTTCCTAAATTGTAAAGATATTTTAGTCTATTTGTACTGATTTGTTAAAATTTTGAAGTCCTTTTTTTCTGAAAAAGCTACTTACTTGGAATTTAAAATATTCTCTTGTTAAAACTGCAAGCACATCTGGAATCTAGTGAAGTAGATTAATTTTGTATAATGATAATGCAGTACCTAAGCTCTTGCCACTCAGTTTCTTTGCTACGACCAAGATACTAAAGTGAAGACGTAATATCTAAATAATTTTCTACTTACAAACTTTTTATAAAATGCTAATCTACTCTTATAGCTGTTGGAAAAGCGCCAAGTCCTGAGAGAATTTTATTAGTCAGATTTTTAGTTATCAAGTAAGCGTATGACAAACTCTTTGTTTGATAAAAATATATGTACCTAACACAAAACGAGATGCAAATATGTGCAAAAACGCATAACTGGATGCCACTCATTAGGCACATTACACACACATATGTGGTTGCGTAAATTTAGGAAAAAGAGTTACTTATGATCTTTATTTTTGTTTTCACTAATTAAATGTTTTGAATTGCTAATTATTGCTATCATTAAGTTTTTTTAGATTATCACTAGGTCTAGGTGCTATAGCACTGATGTGACCATATATATACTATGTTTAAGATAATTAAATATATCATATTGCCCGCTACTATATTAGAGAGCCAATAGACAATGCCCCTTTGTGTGTAATAATATTAACATGGCACAGCCCTTGGAAATTGGGATCGCTTGTGATATTGGTGTTGGATATCACAACACAGAGAGGTATCAATATAATCACTATACAAAATTACATAGGTTATGGAAAAATAAAACGTCGTATCCATACTAATATTATAAATGTGAAAGTTTGGATGTGAGTTTGTGAATTTGTGAGTTTGTGAGTTTGTGAGGATGGTTGTTACTCAATCACGCAAAATCTACTGGACGGATTTCGATGAAATTTAGTACAGAGGTAGATAATGACCTGGAATAGCACATAGGCTACTTTTTATCCCGGAAAAAATGGTTCCCGTGGGCATGGGATACCAATTTTAGTAACGCCATCTATTATTTGACAAAATAGACGTCATGTTAAAATGACGTTAAGTCAAAGTAACGTTATGTCAAAGTCACATTACGTCAAAGTGACGTTACGACAGCCTCCCCACTACTTCCATATAAAACGGGCTGTTGCACCGGCCGGCAGTATGCCCGGATACGTCGAGGTGTGCGGACCGCTGCTGAGTGCACGGACTAATGGCGCTCTGCTCAAACTTCTATATATTATGTGTGTGAAGGAACATCAGTGAGTTGGTTGTGATGTACATTGCGTGCAGAGGCGGGGCGCGCAACATAGACGTATGAGGTACACTACATTTTGTCCATTACATCTAATTTGTCATTAGATGGCGGTTTAATTAAATACTTGCCTTTAGTTCTCACGGCCTGCCACGAGATGGTACTTTACCGCGGACAAGTTCTTTCAATATTTTTTCGCGAAGAATGTTCTTTCGAGTAATATTTTTATAAATGTTTATGTGTAGCGTAAGTAGTACTAACGTACCGTACATATCGGTATCTCACCGCCCCGCACTCATTTCAAATACCGCACCCCACCCCGCCCAGCACTTCGCTGTAGACATCACTGACACGGTTTAGGCGTGATTGTTCCAAAAAAGGTCTAATTCGCGGTTGGTTAAATTCGCAGTTGGTCCAATTCGCGGTTGGTCTAAAAATAAACAATGTTTCCGAAATTGTAATTTTTTTTAGTATTAAATTTTGTATATTGAGAAGCTAAGTACATATAGTAGTATTAGGTTTAGGTTATTTTTTAAGACCGCCCGGTAAGAGTTTGAGGGCGGAAACGAAGTTAGGTTCAGTTTATTTATTTTTTATTACTGCCCGGAAAGACTTGAAGGCAGAAAATAAGTTAGGTTCAAGTTACTCTTTATGACAACCGGAAAAGACTTTGAGGGTGGAAAAGAAGTTAGGTTCAGGTTTTTTTTTATTACCGCCCGGCAAGACTTGAAGGCAGAAAATAAATTAGGTTCAGGTTACTTTTTATGACCTGTTGGTACGTTTTTTTTATTATTTTTTATCTTTATCAATATATCTATCCATGCGCGGTCGGTAACGATGAAATTTTTGGGCCATTTTGATTGAAAATCACGACACGCACGCAAGCAGCCTTACTAAATTTCATGCACACATATATATGCGAGTGTATAAACGGTATTTGTCTATGAATTTGTAATTTTGCCTATTTGCTATTTTACCTATTTTTCAACTCGCTCCATCGTGAATAAAGTGCTAACTCGCGCTCAAGGAGTTTCACAGGGGCGCGGGATAATGGTTAAACCTTTTTTGCCGCGGGCGAAGCCGCGGGTAACAGCTAGTAATAAATATATTCCTCTTTCCATATAAGCAATCAAAATTTGTGTACGATTTAAAACAAAAATATTACAAAAGTGATTTTAGCTCGAGAACACGTAGGTAGTTACGCCCAACTTGTCATAGTGTCCCGTGATCATCCCGTGATTTTGACCACGACGAATACAAGTAGGTACCTATGCGTTACCAATTGCTCTCACGTTTTTGCATTAGAGTTTTAGTCAAAATTTTTGTTTCAGAATTTTATGTTTTTGAATATTTTTTTTCTAGCTAATTGAGTCTTAATAACGATTCTTATGAAGTGAGCTTTCTCTCCAAAACCAATGGAAATTCACCGTGTATCATTTGTATTTCAGCCATAAACACAATTTTTTAATTATAAAAATCGTTTGGTTATGTTTAACTAGGTAGATTATACTTTAACAAAACAAATCCTTATTACTAAATAGGTATACAAAAAACTTAAAAATGCTTTAAAAAATATATATACATTTGTGGTTTTTGTTTTATGGTGTATACGATTTTCATGTAGGTATTGTTTAAAAGTTATTTGTAAAACACGTCACGGCCGGCCGCTCGCCGCAAAACGGGCAGTTTTATGTAGGGTTGACGGCCACAACTACTTCTAAACCACGCTATGAATTTTGATGTGGTTTTCACTTTTGGGTGGCAAATTTCTTCAAGTAGGTATATTTATGTATATCAATTTTTGTCCATGCGACGCCAGGCTGAGTGAGGCAAACTAGCGAGTTTTATGTAACTTCATACAGCATTTGAGCTATTTGATAGATAGATTTTAGTATAAAAATGATAAAGTCTCTTCTTGGCTTACACTACAATGATTTTTGAGGCGAATAGCTATCTACCCTTTTAACTCAAAAAGGGTTAGAATGTTTTATTACCTTCTTTTGTTGAAACAATTACTTACGAAAACACGCATGCTGAAGTAAATTAGTCTAAAGCCCGCATATTGTTAAATAGGTACCTATTGTTGCTCCAGAGCACATCTGTGGCCCAAGGCAAGGTTGCTTTAAAATAGAAATAGCGATTAAAACTTTGTTGTACTTAACCTTTTAGAGAGGTATTTTAACAAAATTAATCGACCGAGCGAGCGCAGCGAGCGAAGCGTCTCAGTTTCCACTAGCCGAAAATTCTTTTGTCTGTCCGGATGTTATCGCCTACAGGTCGCATTTCTGAACCGATTCTCATGAAATTTTGCAAGCAGGTTCGGTAATTTTATAGAATTTTTTAGTCGAGCCAGTTTTTCGAAATTTTAAAAAATGGCCGAAATATATAAAAAAAAAACCTCATATTTCAGCTATTTAAAAAATAATTCAAAAATGTCATTAGACATTTTTGTTATTCTTATTAAGACGCATTTTTTTTGTTTGAACAATATAGTAAAATTCAATAAAACCGTTATAAATCCATATGTTATAAATTCTCATACGATAGTTCACAAAAAAATCAATAGATGGCGCAGCAAAGCTTTTAATACTCGCAAAATCGCTAATACGTTTACAAGAGTGACTTGATTTATTTATTAAATAAAATTAAATGGTTCCTAAAAATCATATGGCTTTTTTTTGTCTTGCTTGGCTTTGAATTGTGTGTATTTATTTGGTTAATGGTATTGTATTGTGGATTGCTTTGCATGGTAGAATTATCTTGAACACTTGAAATAAATCTGATATCAAAAAACTTCATTGTATGATTAGAATCCTATTACAAAAAAAAGTAATATATATAATACCTACATACCTACTAATCAGAGAGATTCGATTTCAAATTGAACTTTCTTTTTTGAACTTTAATTTTGTTGCGCAAATAACATATACATACATATAACCAATAGGCACCATGCATTTCTGACGACTGACGACCTCCGTGGCCTAACGGTCATCACGACGGTCGGCTACACCAGAGGTCCCGGGTTCGATCCCCGGTCGGGTCAAGATGGAAAATAATCTTTTTCAGATTGACGTGGGTTTTGGATATTTATCTATATGTATTTGTTTTAAAATATAGTATTGTTAAATTAGCATCCCGTAAACTCTTGAACTTACGTTGGGGCTAACTCAATCTGTGTGATTTGTCCGTCTATATTTTTTAATATATTATTATTTATATTATTTGAGGCAAAAAAGGCAGGTTTCAGTATTTTTTAGTGGTATTGACCAACCACAAGAACATGTTTGGGCTTATGGGTAAAATATAAGAACTTTTTACTTTCTTTCCAGCATTGATAGATTGGTTTCAAAACTCTTTAGCCAGGGACACGGTAAAATATCGGTTATTTCGTGGAAGGGCTCGCGAGGTCTACTGTTCTGACAGAACCACTAGTGTAGTTTTGTAACGAAATAAAAATGTCTATTATTATCATACGTACTGTCATCGTTCAGATTTATATATAGAAAAACTTTTTGTTCATTAAATGAGATGAGATCTAATCTTGAGGTAAATAAAATTATAAAGTTTCTTGGACAAAGTTGTTTAGTATCATGGAGTGAACATGTTCTTTAGTGGTTAAGTTTATTAAGGTTTATTTGATTATATTCAACAAAGTAGAACCAAGAAATATAATAACACTAGAATTTTCCCGCGGCTTCGCACTTGAATGTGAACTTCCCACGGGAACAGTGATTTGTTCCGGGATGAAAGGTACCCTATGTCTCAGTACTTCTAACTTTGTCTATGTGAAATTTCAGAAGAAAGATTGGTTCAGTAGATAAAGCGTGAAGAGGTAATAAACAAACAATTAAATAAACAAACAAACTCACTTTCGTATTAGTTACTTTTCATATTAGTTAGGTTTCATCATGGACGTAGGAAAAAAGAACGGACACCGCCTCAGTAACATTAATAGTGATGCAATCAAAGTAAGCCGGCGTATTGTACCGACACGAGCGCACGCACACACCCACAGCAAAGTAAGACGGCCAGTGTTGCCGTTTTAGCGTATTTTACACTAGATCTAGTGCAATTCTCAGGTCTTTAGTGCTTATTTTTTTAATACAATGCGCTAAACATAATTTAGTGCAATCTGGTGGATTATTTGTAAAAACTTTTGCGCCAAAGAAATTTTAACGAGGCAACTCCGTCAACTCACACAATCGTAAGTCGCCGCCATTGCTTTGCTTCACTCCTTATTAAGCCAAGACTCCGTCCGTTCTTTTTTCCTACGTCCATGGGATTCATATGATCTGTGAATTTCTGCGATAACGCGTAATGCCCCCTCGGATCTCAGATACCCCGGATATTATGCACATATCCGGACACAGCATATGTGCAATGCTGTTAACATTTACCTACCTATAGGGTGCCATCCGGATATCGTAGTCAATATAGAGATAGAACTTTTAGTATATTTTTTGTTATTTCTAAAAAAAACTAAGTATTTTAGTAGATAAGGTAATCCAAGTTAGTCCTATAGGACCTCTAACTTGGATTACCTATGGATTACATATATGTTCGGTTATATACCAGTTTTCTTTGGCGAAATCGTAGCACATAACATACATATCGTAGCGAATCTAGTGGTTCTCTGTAGCGTGTGCGATCAGTCAGGAAAACTGGTAAATTGTATTTGTTCGGAAAAGGAGCCCGTAGTCATATCATAGGATATAGTTTATTCTGAAATCAGCATGATCTTACTGTAAAATAATTTTCTCGCGGGTGACGTCTCGGGCGAATGTTCAGTTTCAGTGTATTTAGAAAAAGTTAATAATATATGTATAAACCTTGGGAATAGTTTGTTAACCACGTTAAATATATTCAAACCGGTATGTACTTAGATGAGATATTCTATACCTAGACCTATCAGCTAAATAAAAATAAAAAAACTATACTATAGAATAGTTATCTAACTCAATCTGTGTGATTTGTCCGTATATATTTATTTATTTATCTATACATTATTTATCTATACATATAATAAGACAGTAAAAATATTTTGTCTGTACATTTTGTATTTTTGACTGAAATGGATAGAGGGACACTTAAAAAGAATAACTGAAAGCAAAAAAAATTTTTGAATTTTTTGTCTGTCTGTCTGTATGTATGATCACGCTAATCTCTGAAAGTACTAAACCGATTTGAATGAAACTTTTTGTTGTATAGCTATTAAGCCTGGGCAACATTTAGGCTATAATTTATTTTGAAAACTGGAACACCTGATGAAGAACCAAAACAGAACAGTAAAACTATAAGAAATATGGGAATGGTGCTTTAACAAAAGTCGTTCAACCTGATGAGCATTTTCTGCTGACGTATAAAAATTGAAGATCTAGAACATCTTATGAAGAACTGCAAGAGACCAGCTACACTATAAAATGTATGGAAATGGCGCCTTGGTAAAAGTCGTTCAAACTGATGAGCATTTTCTGCTGACGTATAAAAATTGAAGATCTGAAACATCTGATAAATAATTCTAAGGAGCAGCTACACTATACCATATTTTTCACAAAGATTTTTTATCTAAGCGAAACTCACGCGGGCGAAGCCGTGGGCAACAGCTAATAGTTAGAATAGAATAATTAGGAAGTTGAAAACAGGACCCTTCTCACGAATTTAATAATCTAGCGAACCCTGTGTAGTAGCGGTGACGTGTCCTGACAAATAGGTCACGGAGTCACTAGAAAGCAGGCGAAATTAATAGTCGGGGATGGTCCTTTTTATATAGCGGGTAATTGGGACTACTGACATAAATTTCTAAGCCATATTTAGAGTAACGATATTCTGATTATATTTTCATTTCCAAAAGTTCATTTATTTAAATTGGATTGAATAGGCACAGGATGCAGTAACTAAACTACCACTTAATTTGTAATCAGTTAGTTTTCATATCCTGCTCCTATAGTCCTAATCCTCATTGCTAAGGATCATGCCACAGTTTCCTTCATGATTTTTTTGTGGTTTATGAGAACTAAATTACAACAGGCCATATTGATTTACAAACTCAAGGTGCTCGAAGCAAGTGGCCATAAGGGTACACCCTCGTATTACAAATTATTATTTAAAAAACAATCATTTTATAAACAACGCTTGTAAAACTATACATTTGAAAAACATATGCTTTGACAAACTCATTCTTTTAAAAATGGATCATTTTACAAACTAATTACTATAGCGCAGTAAATAGAGCGAACCTTCCCTAGGGGTTAATTACGTGCGGTCCAGTAACTCAATTTTTTTTATATTATTGTTTAGGATGGTTGTAAGTATTTAAAATAAATATGGCACAATTGAATAGCTTTTGCACTCGCCGCCAAATTGGAAAAATAAAAAAAAAATCACCACTTTGTTCGGTTTTTCGCTTATATTTTCTTTTAAGTGCATTTTCGCTAGAAAAGTGTTCTACACAATGTTGTAGAAAATTAAATTTGCCGTTATTTACATTTTATATTTTGTTTATAGGACTGACAGTTTCCGAGAAAAAAAAAATTCTTTGCCTTAAAAAAATCTCATTTTTCAAACATTCGTCAATCTTTTTTAATTTAAAACGATGTAATCCAGTCATGACCTATTCTAGGAAAAAAAGTAGCAGAACAAACATCGTAGGGAATTTAATTACCTGCAAAACGCAATTGCATATTTCTTAAGCAACCCTGCAAAGTGGAGAGTAAAACTAAATGATAAAACAACGGAAATTGTTTTTTGCTATAATATTTTACTTTTTTCTAACTGAACCTCGCTCCCATGGAAATTTCGGGATATAAAGTACCTTATGTGCTAGTCCTGATATTTTTCTACTAGTATACCAAATTTAATCGAAATCCGTCTAGTAGATTTTGTGTGATTAAGCAACAAATATCACATCCAAACTTTCCCATTTATAGTGTGATTCATTGCAGGTGAGTAACCGATACCTGATTAGGACACTGTAAAAGTGTCGGTGGACATTATCAAGTACAGATATTAGATAATATTTGCTTCATCAGCAATAAAGATTGGGAAAGAAACCCGATTTTAAAATGAAAAAGTTTGGATGTGATATTTCTTGCTCAATCTTAAAAAATCTACTGGACGAATTTCGATAAAATTTAGTATGCTAGTAGAAAAATATCAGGGCTAGCAGATAAGGTACTTTTTATCCCAATATTCCTATGGGAGTAAAGCCCCCGGGTGCAGCTAGTAGACAATAAAATATGATAGCAAAAACGTAATATTTTAACTTTTACTTTTACTCCCTACTCCGTAGGGTTAGTTAAAAAAAATTACATGTGTTTTGTAGGTAATTAAATTTCCTTCAAATTTTATTCCAATATATATTTTCCTAGAGTAGGCCATAAATGAATTACAGCGCTCTGAAGTAAAAAGTTTGACAAATTTCCAAATGCGATCAAAAATGCGATTTTTTTAAAGTGCACATCTCCATAACTATTAGTCCTAGAAACAAAATATAAAATGTACATTATAGGAAATTTATTTTTACTACATTGTGTAAAACTCTAATGTAGCTAAAATGCATCTAAACGAAGGTGAGAGCGCAAATCTGAATAAAGTGGCAATTTTTTTTTGTTTTTCCAACATATGGCGGGCGTGGAAGGGGGGAGAAATTGTGCCTCTTGCATTTTAAACACTTACTAACCATCCTAAATAACATATCAAAAATTCAGAACTATTGAATCATTTGTAAGTAAACCCTACCCTTAGCTCTATTTTGGTCTTTATTCAATGAACTATGGACGGATTTGTATTAAATTTGGTATACTAGTAGAAAAATACCAGAAATAGTACATAGGTTACTTTATATCCTGAAATTCCCACGGGAGCGAAGACCCGAGGCGCAGTTAGCAGAAAATAAAATGTTATAACAAAAAAAGCAATATTCCGTAGTTTTAATATTGAGTTTTACTCCCCATTCTGCAGGGTTGGTTAAGAAAAATGCAAATGCGTTTTGTAGGTAATTAAATTCCCTACAAATTTTGTTCCGATAATTATTCTCCTAAAATATGCCATAACTAGATTACAGCGTTCTGAAGTGAAAAGTTTGACAAATTTCAGAAAAAGAAGATTTTTTTAATTATTTTTATGAGCACACATCTCGGTAACTATCAGTCCTAGATACAAAATGTAAAATGTAAATAATAGGAAATTTAATTGTCTACAAGATTTTGTAGAACACTTTCCTAGCAAAAATGCATCTTAACGAAAATATGAGCCTAAATCTGAAGAAAGTTTTTTTTTTTTTTAGTTTTTTTAAGATTACTACGGACCCGGAAACTTGGCAATTGTGCCCTTTTTATTTTGAATACTCACAATAATCCTAAACAACATTTCAAAAAATTCACAATTACTGGACCGTTTGTAATTTGATTCTCGTCTATTTACTGCGCTAACTAGGCAAATATTGTTTTTTATCAAATTATCATTTTACAAACAAATTATTTAACTAAATTTTCAATTAGTAAAACAACGTTAGACAAAATATCTTATGGCAAAAACATCATTTGATAAATATTATTTACCAAAACTAGAAGATATGAAGTTCCAAGTTTAAACTCACTGATCCCAAGATTTTCATCGTAGGGTTAGGTACAGAAGTCATTACTCGTCTTTTATTTGTAAATTAACTCACAAATCGTATTGTGATATGATATCAACATGCTAATACCTTTTATTGTGTCACACCGGGTCCCCACCCGGACCTGGTAACCTGCAACACAGGATCTTTGATACCTAGCGCGGGCACCAGATCTCCACAACGATACTGTCCTTTATGGTATTAAATTTAATTAATGTTTATCACATGGAGTGAATGTGGACTTTGTTTGCTTCTGTCGTATATTGTTTATCTTTAACGATCCGCAATGGATTGCAGGCGCTAACATGGTTCCAATTCCTAGTTGCACCTCCAAGTGGTCACTCCCGGTAAACTGTAGCGCGCAAGCCACACACATGCTAATGCTGTTTGTTACTTGCGTGCTAGAGGCCAACGTAACTGGAAGAAACTCGCCAAGTCATCTGGCCAGCGTGGCGTTTTATAGCTAATACCCCCTTTCATATGAATAGCGCTAATCAGTTACGGCCCTCAGTCCCCGGCATCCCCGCTATTCCTAACTCCGGCAGCGGTTACGGTTCCGGCGGGGCAGAGGGTGCTAGGAATCTCCGGAAGAGATCCGGCTGCCAACAAACAATGACTCTGGCTACGTATAATAAAGCCACCAGCCCGCTGGTCAGATGACATTGTCTGCGTTACGGGAAAGCGATGGATGAGACTGGCACAGGACCGTAGTAAGTGGCGCCAAAAAAGGGAGGCCTATGTCCAGCAGTGGGCTAATATAGGCTGAAAATAGGAATAGGAATGTTTATCACATACCAATGTAATGTAGTTCAAGGTCATTTGTTGTGGAGTAAACAAACAATTATTAATTTTTTTATAAAAAAAAAAGTTTGTCTCCAAACGATCCGAGCTGTAAGTTCGGTTCAGGTTATTTTTTTTATGACCACCCGGAGAGACTTGAGGGCAGAAAATAAGTTGGGTTCAGGTTACTTTTTTACGACCACCCGGAAAGACTTTGAGGGCGGAAAAGAAGTTAGGTCCAGGTTACTTTTTTATGACCACCCGGAAAGACTTTGAGGGCGGAAAAAAGTTTGGTTCAGGTTATTTTTTTTTTATGATCACCCGGAAAGACTTTGTGGGTGGAGAAGTTAGGTTTAGGTTATTTTTTTTATAACCACCCGAAAAGACTTTGAGGGTGGAGAAGTTAGGTTTAGGTTATTTTTTTATGACCACCCGGAAAGACTTTCAGGGCGGAAAAATAGTTAGGTTCAGGTTATTTTTTTTATGACGACCCGGAAAGACTTTGAGGGTGGAGAAGTTAGGTTTAGGTTATTTTTTTTATGACCACCCGGAAAGAATTTGAGGGTTGAGAAGAAGTTAGGTTTAGGTTATTTTTTTTATGACCACCCGGTAAGACTTTGACGGCGGAAAAAAGTTAGGTTCAGGTTATTTTTTTATGACCACCCGGAAAGACTTGGAGAGCGGAAAAAAGTTAGGTTCAGGTTATTTTTTTTATGACCACCCGGAAAGACTTTGAGGGTGGAGAAGAAGTTAGGTTTAGGTTAGTTTTTTTATAACCACCCGGAAAGACTTTGAGGGTGGAAAAAACGTTAGGTTTTTTGCCATTAGCATTGCTTAGTGTGCGCAGAGAATCCGGACAAACGAAGTGGCGGGAAGAATTCTGTACCGGAACTTTACCGGGAAAAAACCACCGGTAAAAATAAGCACCGAAAAAGGTCTCGACACGGCACCACGTTTGTCCGACTAGAACCTAACTTAAGCTATACGCAGACTGCTACCACCGTAACTTATATAGGGAGCTACGGGCCCTATGTACTAATAACTAACTAACTAAATTTATTATGCAACTCACCAAGTTGACTTCTTAATCCAAGTTGGGGTGTCTTCGGAGGAGGTGGTGGTCCCTAAATCACCCAACCTACCCCATGAGATCTCAATCCCCAGAATAAATACCTTGCTTTCTTCACGAGGGTTCACTCGGCAACAGGATTCGGCGTCCCCAGGCAGCCACAGGTCACGTCGTTCACAACAAACAGTCTAAATACATTTCTTTCGCACAACACAAATTATCGCGAGCTTATTAGTTATTTAACAACGATGAAATACACAATTACAATTCAAACTAACAATTAAACAATCACAAGTCAAACTAGTTAATAGACCGTTCACACGCGGTCGTAAAACTGACCAACAAGATGGTCGCCCGCACCGGCGGGGATATATCACGCAGTATGACCTCACACACGCGCGATCCAAACGCTACTGCAAGATCGACTAAAGGTCGACGGGCGGAAGCCGCCTGCGCCAATGTTGCCAGTAGGAAACAAAATGGCTGTGCGTAAAGCCAGCCACGCACGGCGCAGCACACGCTCAATGCAATGCATAGATTTTACAAACATCAACAAGTTTATTACAAACACTTAGCTTTTGGCCAAAGAAGCTGCCAGCCCTTGATTAATAATTTACCTATAGTAGGTTTGTAAAATGATGTTTTTGTCAAGAGAGTTATTTGATGAAATAAAACTTTATAAATTAAAAGTTTTAAACTCGATACATTTGTAGAGTAAAACATGTATATAAAATAAAGTTTGTTAAATGATGTTGCGTGTATTATACACAACCGTGTTAAATTTCACATATACTGCACTTACGTCTGTTGATTCACACATTCATTACACATAATTGTTTGTTTAACTATTATTTTAACGCTTTTTAGTGTTAATTAATCGTCCTTACAAACACACCGGTCTGTTTGTTTATGTAAAGTCAACTTGTCATCTTGGATGTTTGACAGTGACATTTGACGGTGACGTTTGGAAATGGTCCCTACAACAAGTTGTATAGCGATGACGGACGCGTTGGTAGAATGTTTTTTATTTACTTATATTTGTAAATAATATAGGTAATTGGTCAAAATTTATAGAATAATAATTTAAACAAGGATTTTATTAGATTAACTATATTTTTTCTTCGAGATGAATGCCACATTTCTATGGTTTTGTCTCTGATCGAAATCTATGTTGTCTCTGATTTCGTGTCAACGCTAGGCTGACGTGGTAAAGGAAATAGGCCTCGAACAAGATGATCTTTCTTGGATTTCGCGTCGGATGGAACACGCCGCAGGGCGCCACGCCTCGCAATCTAGAACCTCCATAAGCGGAGGATAAGATGCAGCGGTCATGTGAGTTCATCTCTCTGGTGTTCTGCTGGCTTTCCTATGAATATTGTAGACACGATGTTAATGGCATTCTCTTTTGTTTCAGAAGACGCTGCTGCTAAGCTTAGGTTTTAAGTTGTTAGTTTACGCTTTATTTTTCAATATTCCACGTTCCACGTGTTATACTTTGTTAGTTTACTCGTTTAAACTATTTTTCCCTCGGGCTTGGACCCGTAATTCGATGTCGTGACATGACTACTTCAGAATGAGTTCCCATTTATATTTTTCTTTCTTTTCGTTGTACATACTGGTTACAATGACCCTGACCCTAAGGGTAATCACCTTCTCTGGATAAATAACCCTATTTATCCCAGAAAAACAATAACACTTCCTATAAGCAAAGAGGATTGCCGACCACCATGTGATACAAGACCACATGGCCAGGGGTCTCCAAATCAACAATCCAGGACCCCCAGCTGTTCCTACATTACTGGGAGTGACGAGGTGATACAGTTTATTGGAAGAAAAGGAAAGGACCTGAATGGGATTTACCAAGTAACATCCATTTTATAATTAGAACTTAAACTTTAGAATTTATTTTAAGGCAGCGACTTTGCCTAATATGATTTGTTCCTAGTTTTATCACATAGAGAGGACGCTCTCAACCTTTGTTAAGAGGTAGGTCTCATAACCAACTTTAAGAATAAGGACATCTTTCTATGTCATGTGTTATCATAGGTTATGATAATTAGACTTTAGTCTTAACTAGTTTGTTTTAAGAAACATGTAAGAAAAGAAAGGATTTGTTAAAACATTCCTATAGAAAGAATTAGTAATAAGGAATAAGGATATTTAACTACTAAAAAGTGAGCTTACCAAATATGTATATTTTCCTGTAATATATTTAACTTGATATATAAACAATTAACTTGTTTAATTGATTCCAACTAATAGTTGGTGGCGCCCTTGGTTAGAATTGAAACACAACATACACCTGGTCTCTTTCTTCAAATGTAACATTCCACAGAGCGACAAGAACCCACCGACCCACTCCGGAGTCTCCTACATAACGCACCACTGAGCTGGCTGTGCGGTTGTCCACCGGTGGCGGGCCGTGTTTTGCACGCCTGTCCTATAGTGGGTAATAATGAAACGTTTTTAAAATAACAAGTTTGTAAAATGAAACATTTTTAAAAGGTACCTATAGTTTTTTAAGTGATAGTTTATGAAGTGATGGTTTGTGAAAGGTTTTTTGGTGAAACATTAGTGAACCGGCCATAAGGTGTACCGCCACATGCGGTCGTCATTCACTTGACCACCATTGCGATATTTTTTTTTATATTCAGGTAAATTTCATTTACCTTTTATATTTTATAAAAATAATTTATTACTACTAAATGTTTGAAAAGTTAATTTGAAAGTAGGTGTCGTATGATGAATCAGTCATTATTACTTTGACATTTCCATATTTAACACAAATTAGGAACGGCAAAAGAAAAGCGTTTTCAGCATTCAGTGTCAAGTTAACTAAGATTCTTTATAAAGTTTTTTACCTTTCACAGTACTTATATTAATTCTGTGCTTTCGCCTGACTTGAATAAAATTACAGTCATTCATTACAGTCTCCAAATAAAAATGAGGAAAAAATACAAGCACAAAAAATAATTGTGTAACAATAAAAATAATAGGAATGGTGAAAGATGATTTCAGGGTCTGGATCTGTGTATTGAAATCCTTGTTGCGTAAACCCGACTCGAGCTTGACCGGTTTATTTAAATTCAGTGTGAAATCCTTAAAGTTTTAGTTAGTAAATTTATAACTTATTAGAGTTGACGTTGAGTTTGTTTTATCTAGAATTTTGTTCGTCAGCAAACTAGCTATACGTACTGTGTAACTAGTAAAATTATATCATTATAATACTACATGTTAGCACCCGCATTATATTCAAATTACCATTGAAATGCTGAGGGCAACGCGGGTAACGGCCGGCTTTAACTCTGCAGAAATTAAAGTATGGATCATTTGAGATTATACAGGATGTTTTTTTAATCATTGGCATCCTTTCTACTAGTGAAAGTACTCATGAATATGAGCAACTTTTTGTATGGGACCGACTCAATCCGATGGAAAAAAAAATCAGCTGTTCCATACATTTAGGGTGAGTAGGTATTGGAAAATAGTATGGAACAGCTGATTTTTTGTGGATAGGGACAACCTATCCTCTGCGGCTGAGATGTGGTAGGGCCTGACTTAGTCAGATCCCAAAAAGTTGAGGGCTGGTTGGGTGGCGGAAACGGGATTCCGTCGCTCGGCTTAACGGCCCTCGGGTGGAAAGGCGCACCCGTGTCAAGGCTTTACCCTAGCGGGAATTTTGGAGCTTATCCCGCTGGCCGCTCCGACCCTCTCGCTGGAGAGGTGCTTCGGGAGCGAGCCGTGCTGTGGAGCGAGAGTATCACACGGTCCTGGCATATATGCGGTAGTGGTTGACTCCGTGTGGTTTTAGTGGGTTCAAGTCCCACATACCCGTCTGGCTTCCCGTGGCTGGATGGACGAAAAAAAAAAGGCAGATGCCTGAACCTACACGAGCACACCGCCACGTGGAAATATACATACGAGTACATATATGTACCAATGTAGAATGTAGATACATTATGAAGATGCGGGTACAACACAAACAAGTAGTAAGAACTCCATATCTATACTAATACAGGGTGGGCCATAAAGTTAAGCGGATTATAAAAAATCATATAAAAAAAACTACAAAGCCCAGGATGGAAAAAATATATTTAAAATAAAGAATACAAATGGGAATTTTATTCTATAAAAATAACATCGCCGAGATATGTACCAACTAAACGTACACACTCTTCCGAACTAGTCCTCAAATTCGGGAAAACTCGCTGGCACATCGCTCGTGGGATAGCAGACATTTCCTCGCAAATATTGTCTTTGAGGTGGGCAATTGTCGTCGGTTTATTGGCGTAAACGCGACTCTTGGGATATCCCCAGAGAAAAAAATCCAGTGTCGTGAGATCTGGGCTCCGGGGAGGCCACGGAATGTCCCCTCGACGCGATATCAGTTTTTCATTAAACATTTCGTTAACAACTGCCAAAGACTCATTGGATGTATGGGATGTCGCGCTATCTTGTTGAAACCAAGTCCTGCTGTTGTAGGCTTCAAAATTATGCAGTTGTGGATACAAAAAGTTACGTAACATTGCTGTGTAGCGATCAAAATTTACTGTTATTACAGCTGGGGATCGCGCCATACAGATGCCGCAACTTCGCTTACATTTCCCTCCGTTCTTATCGACCTTACACGCCCCGCAGGTTTTTCATTTAATATCGAGCCTGAAGACTCAACTTTCTGACCCACGATCTGATCACACTTTCACTCGAACATTGGTTTAAATCATGTAAACTAAACTTAGAGCGAAATAGACGCCGTGAATAGAGCACAAATCGACATTTTTGTAATATGCCTTTACACAAAACGCACGCTGCTCTCCGGTGAAAAGCTCCATGGCAACGGATTTCCGAGAACCAAGCCACACCAAGCTACCTATTCCCACTACCCGCATCGCGCTCCCGCGTCCCTGTCACGAGTAATGCGATTTTGAAATTCGTACGCCTTTCTGGCCCACCCTGTATAACAAAGCTGAAGTGTTAGCTAGCATATTTGTTTGTTTGTACCTACGCATTAATCTCATGAACGATTTGATACTTATTTCTGTGTAAACAGCTTTTCTCACCAAAACTATTCAAAGAGATACATTTTAATATTAACGTATTCACTTTCAGATTCGAGTACTACGAATGATTTTTGAGTTTGGATCGCATGTAGGAAGTAAACAAGCTGGCAACCGGCTACAACAGTCCTTAATTAACGCGCTGAGGCTTGTCCGATAAACCGATTATGAAACAAAGCGCTTTGAAAGCCCAACTTGGTTCATAATGAAACAAATGGGACTTTCGGGAAAAAATACTCTCGTAAATCATTTGTTATATCAATCCACAGAGAGGAACATAAAAATGAAAGAGCAGGGCGAAGCGCGGCTTGTATTTTTTATTATAGTCTTTCTTTTTTACCAAGAGTAGGTAAATAATATTTAATGGGTTTAAAATTAGATTAATTGGTTCCTACATTTCTAAATAACATCTAATTACACTTTTTATTAAGTAACACTTTATATGTTTATTTTTTTATTACCTCTTCTCTTCTCTCAGCCGAAAGACGTCCACTGCTGGACAAAGGCCTCCCCCAATGGGGGGTTTTGCCGTAATCGCCATACGCTTGGCAGGCGGGTTGGCGATCGCAGTGTGATGGCATAGTACGCGGAAAGATGCTGCTGCCCATCCTCCGGTGTTTTAAATCCCTTAGTCGCCTCTTACGACACCCACGGGAAGAGATGGGTTGGTGCTATTCTAGGGCCACACCACAGGCCGTGCCACACCACAGGCCGTTTTTATTACCTACCTAAAAATAAATGCGAGTAACCTACTTATGTTGTGAAATACTTCACATGGCGATCTTCGTTGGTGTTGAAATAGAAATTAATCACATCATGTTCGTTCGCATTTTTTCAACCTAATCTGGTTACCGACACTTTATTTTTTTAATAAATGCGAAAATGAGTTTTGTAGCGCTGCATCTTCAGGAAAATGAATTGATTTTGAATTTATAATCTTGAGCAACAAGGATTTACGCGCGCGGACGTAGGACGTACAATCATAATATTTCTTTTAAATGTCTTTTTTTTTTTAATAGTCGATTTGGTAATAGAGACTATTTAGTAATTATGTTCATTGAATCAGTACTTATAGTTCTTACTCCAATAATTCAAAGAACTTATTTGTATGTTACTGGAAAAAGCATTTAATTCATTCAATTGGCATAAGGGCGGTACGAAATAAAATAAATTGTTATCAAATATCTACATACTTGTACATTATTAAACCTTCTGGTAATAGTTCGATTCGCGGGTTTTGTACAAAGCTAAAACGCGATTACTATATTTTAATTAATCCGTGAGCATAGTGGGATGATGTTCGTACAACCTATAATTACCAATTACCTAGAATTAATCATTGGTTGTGTGCGATTAATTTTCAACGTGATTAGGGATGTTGAATTAGGTTAGGAGATGTCGCCCGCCTCGCAGGCGATTTGGTCAAATGTTTCGCCCGATATTAGATAATTTACGATCGGGCCAATTAATCGCTGAAAAGCAACTAGAAATCAAGTGGACCAATTAGGTAGATTCATGATTGATTCTACCTAATTGGACCACTGATATGGACTTATGAAATTTGTCATTGCTCAAAATCATCATGATCATCTTAGCGTTTGTTCCGGTTGCGCTGTGACAGCAGTGTAGCGTTGGAGCCTGGGGTAGCTGGGGTTATACAAATTATGAAAACAATGTAAATACCGTAAATAAAATTAGTACTTATTAAAATGAAAAGTTATTTAATCTGGGAAAATTTTCTTTTAAAGTTTTCCATAAAAATTAATCTAAAGAGATAACGCACTTTTTATAAATAGTAAAGCAAAACCGGTAACTTGTGTATTGAATAGTATAATTGGCTTTTGGATGGAATCAACAAGCAGACCACACCGGAGAGCGTGAAATTAATTATCAAAGGAAATATTTCGAGTGCCCTATTTAACCAAGTACTTGTAAATCTGGTTGCTATGGTCGGATCCCACAAACCAATTCAATTTATTTCTGTGTTATCTTTTATAGAGTATCTGACCAGAATAGAAAATCTTCTAGGGTCCAACCAGACTTATTTTAGGATTTGAATGAAATATGTAAATCGTTATTATAATGCTGCAAACAGCCACCCGTTATGATGCCTACATCTACATTTTGGAGTGGGGGTTAATTTATGATCAAAATTACAACTACCAGCACTTTCAGTAAAAACATTTATTTTAGCAAATTCCATTGAAACATTCCCGTCGAGCACATTCGCAGTCGATTTACAATAAAGATTAGAATCTCGTTTATTTTAACCCAGATGTTTTTCAGTTTCAATTGTATCTATTATGATATAAAACTTTTTTCCAAAAAAATGAACCGACTTCCATCATAAAACTTAAAATCATGAAATAACAATAAAAAAAAATGTATTGGCATTCTACCTACTGAATGAGGTGAAGTCGGTGCCAAGTGCAGGAGTAAGGGTGTTATGTAATTGTTTAGCTAGGCATTATATATATATGTATACACGATTCTAATGTAAATTTAGATTATTAATTTTTTCGGCACCGACTTCACCTCATTCAGTAGGTAGAATGCCAATACATTTTTTTTATTGTTATTTCATGATTTTAAGTTTTATGATGGAAGTCGGTTCATTTTTTTGGAAAAAAGTTTTATTTTATCGTTTTTAGTGCTTCTACACTTATTTTCTTTAATAAAAACTTAAACTTTTCTTCTGGCCGAAAATAAAGAATTAAGAATTCGAAACTTTTTATGTCAGTCTGATTTGAAATGTCAGAACATGTCAAATTGTCTATTATTTTTGGCACATAAATAGACCAAGAGCTCGCGACGACCAAACCCTCCTTATTTTAAAAATGCGGAATATTTCTCTGCGTGTGGTATATACGGGTAAAAATATTAGCGACTAGGTATGAAGTTTGGATCTTAGTTGTTTATGCAGATAATATGGCTAGCAAGGATGATGTTTATAGGTATAAAAAGCATCCTTGGGGCCTCCCAAAGTAATATTAAATTAAGCTTTTTTAATGAAACAAATATAACTATAATTTAGTAAAGTAACAATGTCTGACAGGGGTTTATATCTGCACCAATTGCTTGGTAATGGATGGCGTGATTTCTAATATTATTCGGAATAAAATCTTTAAAAACTTTACTTTGAGGAAATTGAGCTACCACTTTATATGGCTATTGCTACAAATTATCTGCCTAAGTAATCATGATCCAACTTATATAGTCGCTAATCGCTATTCCTATGTTGGGGACAAACACAGAAAATCTTGAGTTTTAATAAAATAAGGAAGGGCATGCTGTCGCGGGCTTTTACTCTATAATGCAATGTTGATATTTTTATTATTTGTTAGGTATCTTTAAAATTACCGAACAGATTCGGACGTGGTTAAAATGGGACCAACTTGGGAATAAACCCTTTCGAATAAAAAAACAATTTTGGAAAACAGTCCACAATTGGCGGAGAAATCGGCGAACATACATAAAAAAAAAACATACATACATCGAAACATATAACCTCCTCCTTTTTTGGGAAGTCGGTTGAAAATAAAGATTACTTTTACTTTCATTGGAACCATCAAAAAACGAGTCTACATCTTCTTGAAAGGCCGGCAACACTCTTGTGATACCCCTGGTGTTGCAGTAGTCCATGGGCAGCGGTGATCGCTTACCATCAGGTGACCCGCTTGCTCGTTTGCCGCCCTATGTTATAAAAAAAAAGGTAAATTATGTTTATTTTTACATTAATAATGGTAAAATATGTTCTACCTGCAACGTAAAGACGTTCGTCTATCAATACATATTTTATAATTTTTCACCTTGGTCAGTAACCATTGCCATCACTCACGGATATATCACCGAGGTGATAGATAGAAATTAATTATAATTGGTAGTGGATCGGTTTGTGGCCTTGGTTTGTGGGTTCGCGACGTAATTAGCTTAATAAACCTCCGCTCCGCTCCTAAAACGATTATCGTCTTTTCATTTTCGTTTATACCTACTCGTAAATGGCTATAGCTATTAATTAGATCTTAGACAAGCACAAGGTATCACAAGCCAAAGCTAAAACAAACATTGTAAGTCAAAGTGGAAATAGAGATAACACAAGTGAGTGACTACAAGACATTGGTATTTCTGAGAAACAGTTCACAATTTAACAGGGCGTTGTATTTTGGTTCATTATCTATGTACTCACTGAGTAGAATATTTAATATTCAAATTTCGACGTTAAAATGTATTACTTAAATAATCTTCTTTGATGATACCTACGTAGATACATAAATACGTAGAAAATAAATATTATACTCAAGTTGGATTTAGCCAATAGTTTCAGAAGAATGGTAATTAGGTTTTTGTGTATTTAGGTATCATTTTTGGCATTCCAGCATTCAAACGCGTCAACCTTATAGATCTACTAAAATATTTGTTTTTCGATGAAAATATTATTATATTAATTAATTATATTATTAATTTTTTGTCAAAAACCTAATATTTTTTATCAAGAACGGGAAGAAGGTATAACTGTAGATAACATCATTTTATCATAAACCTGAGAAAATCCAGGTTTTTGTGAGGTTCTTTATTTAAGTGAGTAATAAAAAACGAGATTTGAAAATTCTACCCCTAAGAGGGGGAAATTCATGAGAAGCCGAGGGTAAAATCTAGTTTTATACCAGAAACAGGCACATTTCCAGGACAATTGAATTTACTTATATCTATAACTGGTCTACGTTAAACTCCAAGAGATTTCAAACAAAATAGGACAGCAATGATCTTTGGGAAATCTCTTTTAGCACGTAACCGCGATTGACAACAATCACAGATTAGATAATAGTTACTTCGCAACGCATATAATTTTTGATTAAAAAGCCTCCGGCTCTAAGTCCGCTATTTAATATTTTATAATGAAGGTAAATAAATAAAAAAATGGGGTGCCCTTTGTTTCGCTTAAAAATTTTGTCCCTAATTTTACTTCGCCGAACCTTATTGGTCTAAACTTGTTATGCACAATTATTGTCTCGCCTAATTGATGTTTTTGCACAATTATAATTTAGCCTAATAATTATTAGATGCAATTTTTGAGTCTCTATTATTAGATGTTCTATAATCGTTTGGCTTTTAATTTTTAGGGTTCCGAAGTAAACAAGGAACCCTTATAGTTTCGTCATGTCTGTCCGTCCGTCCGTCCGTCCGTCCGTCTGTCTGCGGCTAATCTCAGAGACTACTAGTACTAGAAAGCTGTAATTTGGTAGATATATACATATTTATTACGCGGAGCGAACTGTAGAATAAAATTAAGAAAAATATTTTTTTTTAGGGGGCCTCCCCTACACCTAAAGTGGGGATGATTTTTTTTTCTCTCGATTATACCATCGTGTGGGGTATCATTTGATAGGTCTTTTAAAAATATTCTGAGTATCTATAGAACATTTTTTGATTTAGATATCCGTGTGCGAAATATTTAACTTTAAAGTGATAAATTTTGTTAGAGTCAAGTGTCCCCCCCCCTCGAACAGGAAAATGGTGGAGGGTGGTTACATGAAACAAATTATAATAACTAGAAAATATAATGAATTTAAAAGGAAAATTATCACGGCTATGTAGACTTTACGCGTTAATTAGTAATAGACGATAAACTTACAAAATTGATTTAGCGCAGTAAATAGAGCGAACCTTCCCTAGGGATTAATTACGTGCGGTCCAGTAACTCAATTTTTTTTATATTATTGTTTAGGATGGTTGTAAGTATTTAAAATAAATATGGCACAATTGAATAGCTTTTGCACTCGCCGCCAAATTGGAAAAATAAAAAAAATATCACCACTTTGTTCGGTTTTTTGCTTATATTTTCTTTTAAGTGCATTTTCGCTAGAAATGTGTTCTACACAATGTTGTAGAAAATTAAATTTGCCGTTATTTACATTTTACATTTTGTTTCTAGGACTGACAGTTTCCGAGAAAAAAAAACCTTTGCCTTAAAAAAATCGCATTTTTCAAACATTCGTCAATCTTTTTTAATTTAGAACGATATAATCCAGTCATGACCTATTCTAGGAGAAAAAGTAGCAGAACAAACATCGTAGGGAATTTAATTACCTGCAAAACGCAATTGCATATTTCTTAACCAACCCTGCAAGGTGGAGAGTAAAACTAAATGATAAAACAACGGAAATTGTTTTTTGCTATAATATTTTACTTTTTACTAACTGAACCTCGCTCCCATGGAAATTTCGGGATATAAAGTACCTTATGTGCTAGTCCTGTCATTTTTCTACTAGTATACCAAATTTAATCGAAATCCGTCTAGTAGATTTTGTGTGACTAAGCAACAAATATCACATCCAAACTTTCCCATTTATAGTGTGATTCATTGCAGGTGAGTAATCGGTACTTGATCGGGACACTGTAAAAGTGTCTGTGGATATTATCAAGTACAGATATTAGATAATATTTGCTTCATCAGCAATAAAGATTGGGAAAGAAATCCGATTTTAAAATGAAAAAGTTTGGATGTGATATTTCTTGCTCAATCATAAAAAATCTACTGGACGGATTTCAATAAAATTTGGTATGCTAGTAGAAAAATATCAGGGCTAGCATATAAGGTACTTTTTATCCCAATATTCCTATGGGAGTAAAGCCCCCGGGTGCAGCTAGTAGACAATAAAATATGATAGCAATAACGTAATATTTTAACTTTTACTTTTACTCCCTACTCCGTAGGGTTGGTTAAAAAAAATTACATGTGTTTTGTAGGTAATTAAATTTCCTTCAAATTTTATTCCAATATATATTTTCCTAGAGTAGGCCATAAATGAATTACAGCGCTCTGAAGTAAAAAGTTTGACAAATTTCCAAATGCGATCAAAAATGCGATTTTTTTTAAAGTGCACATCTCTATAACTATTAGTCCTAGAAACAAAATATAAAATGTACATTATAGGAAATTTATTTTTACAACATTGTGTAGAACTCTAATGTAGCTAAAATGCATCTAAACGAAGGTGAGAGCGCAAATCTGAATAAAGTGGCAATTTTTTTTTGTTTTTCCAACATATGGCGGGCGTGAAAGGGGGGAGAAATTGTGCCTCTTGCATTTTAAACACTTACTAACCATACTAAATAACATATAAAAAATTCAGAACTTTTGAACCATTTGTAAGTAAACCCTACCCATAGCTCTATTTTGGTCTTTATTCAATGAACTATGGACGGATTTGTAATAAATTTGGTATACTAGTAGAAAAATACCAGAAATAGTACATAGGTTACTTTATATCCTGAAATTCCCACGGGAGCGAAGACCCGAGGCGCAGTTAGTAGAAAATAAAATATTATAACAAAAAAAGCAATATTCCGTAGTTTTAATATTGAGTTTTACTCCCCATTCTGCAGGGTTGGTTAAGAAAAATGCAAATGCGTTTTGTAGGTAATTAAATTTCCTACAATTTTTTTTCCAATACTTATTCTCCTAAAATATGCCATAACTAGATTACAGCGTTCTGAAGTGAAAAGTTTGAAAAAATTCAGTAAAAGATTTTTTTAATTTTTTTTAAGAGCACACATCTCGGTAACTATCAGTCCTAGATACAAAATGTAAAATGTAAATAATAGGAAATTTAATTATCTACAAGATTTTGTAGAACACTTTCCTAGCAAAAATGCATCTAAACGAAAATATGAGCCTAAATCTAAAGAAAGTTTTTTTTTTTTTTTAGTTTTTTAAGATTACTACGGTCGCGGAAACTTGGCAATTGTGCCCTTTTTATTTTGAATACTCACAATAATCCTACACAACATTTAAAAAAAATCACAATTACTCGACCGTTTGTAATTTGATTCTCGTCTATTTACTGCGCTAATTTTAGTATGAAAAATATTCATAAGAAAAATTTTCATTCTATATGATGGTATTTACGTGGTATTTACTTAGGTTATTTTCATTAGTTATATAAAAGTGGAAGTAAATATAAGTTCATGTGTCCGCATTTCTACAGGATGTACCTTCGGAACCATACATTGCGCGTGGCCCAACACGCACTTGAACAATTATTTACATGTAACGATATCCTCGTATAAATTTGTTTGAGACAATTATTACTATAATAATTACTTCTTATAATTATAACTAATTGAATTATTATATTAGTAAATTTAATTATTACTATTAGTGCCTTCTCACCGGCATGGGTACTGTGACATGTCTATCACAACAGTGCCGGAGATAAGGACAGTCCAGTCTGTCGTCAATCATTTTCAGAATGATGTTAGTAATGCACTACTAATAATAATTCCTAAAAATCTTTATAAGTTACAGATCCGACTTAGAGCACCCCGACTCCACGTGGCTTAAGTTTGCCCTATACTAGAGTGTTATTCCTTCGCGCGGAACCAGAAGCTCGCAAAGGAGGTCCTGAGAGAAATGAGGGCACGAGGCCGAAGCTGCGAGCGAAGCGAGCCGGCGACCTCTCGATCGTAGCGAGGTCGAGTGCACGAATGAATCGAAGGGCCGACGGAACGAGTCTTCTGGTGGAGCCACCCAGAAATACTTGCATGCTGCATGCTTGCTTGCTTGCATGCTAAAAGCTTGCTTGCACGCTGCATGCTTGCTTGCATGCGGCATGATTGCTGCATGCTTGCTTGCATGCTGCAGGCTTTCTTGCATGCTGCATGCTTGCTTGTATGCGGCATGCTTGCTTGCATGCTGCACGTTTTAGTTCACACGCCTAATATAACTTTCTTTTACTTCTCGACATTTTCAAACACAAATCCATCAATGTTTAATTTTAATCCCCCTATTAGATTTAAATACTTTGTAATAATTATAAGAAATTATTAAAACAGAAATAATTAGGTGTTACACTTTTGTGCTTAACTGCTTTGGTGAATATTAGAAATAATCAATTATTAGGCCTAATGACTTATTTGGGGTGTAAATACAGGGTTATTTTGTATCTACTGGCCAAATTTTTACAATATGCTCAGTACTTCGAATACAACTACGTCCGAAAGAAATTTAAAGTAAAAGAATAACATAAAATGTCAACTTTCCATTCTAAGTCCCATCAGATGATCGACCAATTTATATGAAAAGCAAAAATTTTTTTTCATTTTTTGACATAGATTTTTTTCGAAACCTGCTCAATTTCATCAACCAATTCTGCTGCAAAAATTTGGCCAATGGTTTCAAAATAACCCTGTATACGGCGATAAAAACTTAAGGGAATCAAAAATAGGCGAAACTAAATTAGAATTCATAAAAATGTAAGTACGAAAAAATGTTGTACTAAAAGTTTGTGCACCAAACTACATTAGGAGTACAAAAATTAGGGGAACAATAGAGACCCAAAAAAATGTTCCTCTCCAGCCAGCCTCACCCGAGAGCTCGCGAGTGCCCCGCGAGGACGGCTGGATGAAAAATGTTGTTTCATTCATATCAATGAATTATTCAGCCCGCGACCTGTAATTTAGCCACCTTCAGCCTCTGATCCCTATTTCTATGGCTATGAATGGGCTTGAATTCTGAACTGGTATCAATTCATTAGTGAATGATAAGACTGAAATGTTCAACCGACTCCGAAGCTTTTTATAGTCACAGTCATATCCTAATCCGAAAGTGATTAGGATATGACTGTGACTATAAAAAAATGAAATCCTAACTAATATTATAAATGCGAAAGTGAGTTTGTTTGTTTGTTTGTTTGTTGGTTTGTTTATTTGTTTGTTTGTTTGTTACCTCTTCACGCTTTATCTACTGAACCAATCTTCCTGAAAATTCGCATACACATAGCTGGAAGTACGGAGAAGGACATAGGGTACCTTTCATCCCGGGAAAAAGCAGTGTTCCCGTGGGAAGAGAAATTCACGCGGGCGAAGCCGCGGGCAAAAGCTAGTTGATTATAAATGCGAAAGTGAGTTTGTTACCTCTTCACGCTTCATCTACTGAACCAATCTTCCTGAAATTTCGCATACACATAGCTGGAAGTACGGAGAAGGACATAGGGTACCTTTCATTCTGGGAAAAAGCACTTTTCCCGTGGGAATTCACGCGGGCGAAGCCGCAGGCGAAAGCTAGTTGGGTATAATCACTCTAAAAATCATAGCATGTAGGATAAAGTCACATTGTATATTAAAAACAAATCTATTCTATTACTTTATGTAGCGCTTTTTATATCTTAGATAACTAGATATACTTGGTACCATAGAGCTAGAAAAAAAAATAATTTTACTTAGAGGTACAGACAGCTGAGAAAGAGGGATGTCAGATATGGTTTTTGCCTATGTTGGTGAAGTATAGGTAATATTTTCGGTGAAGCTCATTTTTTTCAAGATTGACATTTTTGGTGTGTTTTGGTTCCATAGAATTTGTAAGCAATCTATAAAAAAAATTGAATTTGGAGCATACTATTATGAACGTTTTTGGGGTTCATGTGACAATCAAGTTTATATGTCTATTATACAAAGATTTTTTTTTCTATGTCTATGCTTGGTACTTAGCTTATCAACATAATTTACCTACCACGGTATAAAAAACATACCTTTAATCAACTCTTGTATAATAATACAATAGGGTAGATGACAACAAGTCAAATTAGTTACATTTTCTAAATGTCAAAAACAATAATTTTGTATGGGACTTGTATGACAGTACTCAACGGTGACGTCACTTTTAATGGAGTCAAAAAGCATTCCCAATATACTTTAATTAGAACTAAAAAATAGTAAACCATGTTATAAATAAAATTGATCAATTAAAGTGACATTCAATTATAATGTTTCATTATTTAAATAGCATCATATATTTTATTTTTTACCCAGTCATCATCCCTATTGTATCGACTGCCATTTATGTAATCGTTTCACCACATCTAGTGTGATAGGAATCAATTCATCTTCATACCTTGGAACCATGCGTGTTGAAAAGAGTAATGTGTAGTGATAGACTATTAGCCAGCCGTAACAAATATCGCGAGGTCTAATTAAGTGGCGCACTTATTTAGTACGCAATTATATATTTTGTTATACTTATATAGATAATTTATTAAAAATATCAAAGTGAAGCGAGCGGAATAAAATACGATATAGAAAATGGATGAAAGGAATACAATTTTAAATCATAGGTATTATGATTGTTATTCGTTATTCGTTCAATAAGTATTTCATTGTCCAATTTATAAGGTAATTGTAAGACATTTAGCTATGGTTATGGCGGGCGGTAGGCATTTTGTGAAGTTTATCTTTGGAATTGTGTAAGAGAGTAGCACCGTAGTTAATTAATTTTTTGTATGCTTAAAGCACATCGTTTGGAAGTCTTATAGACTGAAGTATATCAAGTAACAAACAGTAACTTAAATTGAATTAATAATATAGCATTTTGACTAACATGCATAATAATTATACCTTTTCATTACCTGAAACGTCATTATTTCATGCGTAGGTAAAACGTTGTAATGAATTAGTGTTGACTAGAAACAATAAACGGTAAAATCCAAAAATAAAAACAGCAGCGGCGAAAAATTTTATCGGACTTGGCGTTATAAAGCTCGAGACGAGAATAGTGGCAGAATCCACCCAACATTTACCTGTAATATAAATATATAAATATATACGGACAAATCACACAGATCGAGTTAGCCCCAAAGTAAATTCGAGACTTGTGTTATGGGATAATATGTAATAATAGTAGCATTCTTATATTTTGGCATTAGAAAATTTAAATTAATAAAAAAATGATCAAATCTTGCTGGGTAATACGGCAAATATTTTGTGACGTAAGTATAGCGAACGAAATACGTTTCTTATTTCTTTATGTAACAATTTCGTTCTCGATTTATTAAAACCACATTATGAGATGATGGTAACTATTTATAGATTTCTATCTATATCATCATCTACACCATCATCTTATAATGTGGTTTTAATTAATAGAGTTAATACGACAATACTGGAACAATTCTTAAATTGGATTGTGAGCGTCAAAGCAACGAGAAGGAAAATACATATTTCGTTGAATAAAAAGGAAATTGCACGTATACTACGTTCTGAGCAATTTGTGAAAAATAGCCTTACTCTACATCTTTTTCTCGAGATATCTAACATTTTTGTTGACGATATTTCAAATGTGGTTCTCTAGAGTATTGGGGAATAATTTGTGTTATGTGAATAACAGCATCGCAAAATCTTTATATTTCTCATCATAGTTAAATATGGTGGAATGCAAGATCGGAAATCAAAACAAACAATTTTATAAGTAGGTAGTTTGGAGCATATGGTGGATAACATTTTTCCATGAATAACTATGAAATGTGTTTTTATAATAAATTTATTTATTTAATAGCAGGCGACAGGGCATTTTCAGCATTTCGATAAATAGTGCGTTTAAGATAAAATGCGTATAGTTTGAATAGGTATCGAATTATATTTAATACTATAAAGTTTAATGACACAAATTGAGTAAATATCAAAGTAAATTAATTTTTGAAGAGAGACACTCTCAACAATATTACTTTTACCATTAAATACGTCCTTACCTTACCTTATCTATCCCAAAATCTAGGTTAATAAGAAAAATATATTTTTCCGTCTTACCTTGGCCAGCTATAGAATCTGCTAATCAGTATTAGAGAGGTATAATTAGACCTAAGTACCTCTGGAGCGTTAGAGGCAGTAACGTATATAAGATAACGAGCGAGCTTAAAACTCCAAGGATCAAGGGATCGTAGACATTAAATTAGTACCTTACTTTGATCATATTTCAGACATTACTTTCATTACTATTTGAAGAAGTCAGTACATTGTTCTAAACTATGAAGCGAAGGTACTTTGTTTGATTCCGCCACCAGTTCGATTGCGAAGAGTCAACTAGCTAGCGTACTTCGCAAGTACTCTACCAATTTCAGTAGAGTACCTCCCTATCTGTTTACACGTGAGTTCATTTAGAGATTAATTTAGAATAATCAGTATTTGACAGAACGGCATACAGGTATGTACATCGTTATGATATAACACTATGAACGCTCATACAAAAAGTTTTACTATGTGTTGACATTGGTAGAGTAGCCGGTGAGTGCGCTGTTGAGTATATAGTACACGCATGCTGTGAGAAGGCAAGCCGTAGAGTAATTTATTCGCGATGGTAGCTACTCTAACATATTTTGGTACTCTACTCTACCAATATCTCTTACGAGTTTATTGGTGTACTTAGTAGGAAAACTAGTCGTTTTTCTAGTCAACTGTACCGCACTCAAACTCCGAAATGAAGGTATTTTGTTCGCTTCCGCCACCAATCCAACCAATCCATTGCCGGTAGAAGACAATTCTATTGATTCCAGCTAGATCAATCCTTACGATAAGAAAGAACAAAAGGAGTAATAGTTGATTGATCTATCAATGGAACTATATAAGTTGTTACATAACGGCCTATGAATTATTTGTCTTGTTATCTCAATGTGCTCGTGAGATCAGAATCCAATTTTTCTTTCGGTTTTCGGTTATGTTTTATGTACGAGTATACCCTGGGAGCAGATAAGATTTTTATGGAAAGGTTTCTTCTGTAAATTTCCTTATTTTTAAGAATAAATTTAACCATACGGAAATAAAAAGATCGAATAGGTAATTTGCTAAACTTTCTTTATTTACAGATCATACAATCATAAATAAAGTATAATTCCAATGTCAATATTGTAGACATATTATATTTGGTAATTGTTCGATAAATAGAAGAATAAAAAACTAATACAAATACTCGTATGTTCCTGCACAGGCGATGTATTGTAGTGACATCGAGAGGATGATGTAGAGATACTCGTAGGCAAGTCTGCCACTTTCAGTGAGGGAAAACACGCGCACTAACTAACGCAAGCGCCGAGTTTAGACAACATAATTTATACATGCACACTTCGATCAAGTGCACACAAAGATAACGCCGACCACTACGCACACAATCACAAACAGTATGAGTAGATCATATGAAATTTGGTAGAGGGGGATGTCTGTGGTGGCCTCTCCTATTGGTTAAATGCTCTAAGTCTATAACGAATTTCAAAACAATCACCGCATTCACCGCTATCAGTGTTTGCTACAAGGCAGATGTTGACTTTCGTACAGTCATCGAACATAATATCTCGATGCGTACAGTGTATTTTATATGTAAGGGCATATGTTTTGCACATATAGTTAACTTTAAAAGCATAATGCTAACTAAGCCACTTTTTATTTAGAACTTAACGATTTGGTTTGCAATAGCGGTTTTTTGTTCAGAAAAAATTAAATCAAGATTGAAGGGAATTTTCCTTAAACATTATAAAATATTCTTAAAGCTAAAAAAAATTGTTACCTATGGTATAATTGTATGTATAGTGGAACAAATATCAGAAAGCTTAGTTTTTTGTACATTAAAAATACAGTTTGATTTTGACAACCAACACTTTTTGTTACCCTAAAATAAAATTATACATATACATCATTCCAACCATTCCAACATATTTTATAACAGTTATATCAAATCTCCTTAACTCTATTTATAGGTTTTCATTAAAAACAATATTTATTTGCTGAAATTATTTGTACAGGTAGATATCCTTAATAATAATATACTGATTATTCATTTATTTGTATAAAAATACCCCACCGAAAGAGATAATAACGCTTATTGGATTCATTCTTCCGAGATAAATTTGTATAATAAGTACCTACTTATCTATTGAAATCGATCGGAGCTATATTTACAAGTATCCTGCCTGATTAGACTTATTGATATCGGTTTCTGCGCTTGAGTTTAGTAATGAGCGATTTTCTGACAGCTAAATTACGAAAAAAAACAGAAAAAAAAATTACCAAACAGTTTGACAGTTGCACACAATCACAATATTGATACTTTTTGATTTTTTTTTACTAAGTTTTATTTTTTTTAAATGCCAATCCCGTGAATTTTTGCTCTTTGTATGGAACTTTTTCTCTCGCCTTTTACTTAAGCGCCATCTATGAAGTCATCTGGAAATATTTTTTTTTATTTGGGTCTCGGAAAATCCCTCATTGAATAAAATTGTAGTACAGAGGCACGAAAAATATCTATCGATATACCTAGGGGAGACCGGGTACAAAAGTAACGGCGGGTCGAAAGTAACAAATGCTCTCTAGATTTATCCAATGAGCGAACACCGCTCGGCCGCTGTCAGGCGATAGCCGGGAGCGCCCCCCTCAGTTTCGTTTAGTCGCCGCGTACGCCACGCGCTGTTTGGCTGTGTGACAGGACGCTACGTGAATTTGCAAACCGAAAGTAAGTTTTTTGAAGTTTTCTTATTCGATGTTTTGATAGTCTTAAAAGCATGATTGTAATCTGAATGTTTGCATATCTATTCTGTATTAAAGTGATTGTAGATTGCGTAAACTCATTTTTATGTAGCACATTCTGATTTAAGGTTATGTTGCACGTTTTGACAAAAATGTGGATGGGTACAAAAGTAACACAGCCCTATGGACAATGTATCGAATGTAAAATGTGGTCCCATTTGGAATGTGTGGATGATGACAGGCATTATGTGTGCCATCATTGCGATTCTGATTAAGATTGACTGAATTATAAAAGACTGATTTAAAAACTAAATTGATCTCATTTCTTGGACTACAAATTATTATGTTAAAATTTCTAGTTTATGAACATTTTAAACGCAGAAGTTAATTTGTGTTATTAGTAATAAGACTTTTAATAAATAATTTGTTGATTTACCTTGGATGATATTGTATTAATTACCAACCCCTTTGTTTTGTTACTTTCGACCTGCTGACGTGGTCGAAAGTAACAGGGACTGATTTTTTTTTAAATCTATGTAATTCTTATAAAACACACGATAATTTAATAAATCGAGTTGCTATAGTAAAGAACATAAACTGAATTTGTATATAGTTTTGTTAATTTAATAGCTACAGTAAAACCCATCCAGAAATCAAGGTAAAAGTACAAAGTGTTACTTTTGTACCCGGTCTCCCTACTGACTCTTACGTACTTTTTATCCCGAAATTCCGACCGGAGCAAAACCCAGGGCGTAGCTAGTAGTACATGATTTTATAAATTCCGTGGCTGCGACAAGCGAGGCAAATCTACACGGGCGACCTAATGTCAAACGAATAAAATTCTAAGCTATAGGAAAGAAAATACCTACCGTTATTCAAAATCTGTCAAATAAATACCCAACTAGTTATATAATAGATAGGATTGTAAATTTACTTCTTTATATTGGTTTAAGGGAATTTTATATCGCAGTATAAACAGCAGTTTGCACTATTGTAATATTATAATACATTCATAAATGCATATGCAATGTTATCGATAATTTACACCTAACCTTTGCTTTTCAGAATATCAGTTTCATTATTCAAATTTATGTAAATTCAATATTTAGCGCTAATGGAAATCGGAAACACGAAATTAATAAAAACTTTTCAATTCAAAATTACCTAGGTATGTGTTTTCTGAGCACATTTGTAAATAGTTTTATTAATTTTGTTGAATTCGTGTGTGTCGAAAAGAAAATAAACGGAAAAAGTAAAACATTGTCTTAGATTACCTTTACTTACGCGTAAGTGACTTATGAACATTGTAGTGAAAATTGTGGTGGAAAAACGTATGTGGTCACTTGATCTGTTACTGCCAATATTCGTAATTTATTTATGGAAATTAAATTTAGCCTTTGTTTTGTCAGGTTTTTGTACTAAAATGAAGTGTGTAATTGTGTAAAAATATGTAAATGAGCTTGAGAACAAAGTGAAGATTTTATTTGTATCCCACGCTCTGTCGCTCTTTTTTGTGAACAATGAATGAATGTATTATAACTATCTAATCTTTAATACAAATCTCTGATACAATTATTAAACCATGAAAACAGATTAATTCTTAGACCAGTTAACTAACACGTTGAATATTTCATCCCTGCACTTTATGACTTTAGACTTAAGAGTCATTTCAATAAAATATCTGGATGTCTATTCTACTAACATAGTCAAGTCATAAGCCCAATGACTTATCAATATTGGTGATTTTTTTATTAAAATAACTGTGTGAAAAACCCTACTACTAAAAGTTTTAAGGGAAGATCACCCTGAGTCATATCCAAATAGGTACATCTCAATCACCTCGTAAACTTTTGCCTTATCTAATTCTATACTTAAGTAAATTTGAAACACAATCGTATATAATTTAACACATTTTTACAATACCTAATCACTCAAATAATTCAATCACAACATTATGTATCATCTAAAGCTCCTTAGATTGAGAATAATTATCTCTTACACCATAGATATCTTTGGTCCATTTTAATCATACAAATCACGTTTGGATATTGTGGAGACGGTGTAAAACCCACTGCTGTCGGTTATCTCGTCTGTGCTGTCTGTTAATCAGGAAATATCAGTGTTCTCCACTTTGTAGAGGAAGCGCCGCCGGCGCATGTCTCATGAGTCTCCGTTGGGCGCCATGGTGACCGTGCTGCAGTTGGCGCGGGTGGAGCGGGTCGAGCTCCTGCGCAGGGCTCCGCCCCCCACCGGGTTTAAAAGTACTAAATTCTCACTTTTTCTCTTACCGTGGTATTTACAAAACAGAAGTTCTTTCATGCCTTTCCTGAAGTTTTTCGATAGGAAGGCATAGAGGAGCGGGTTGATGCCGGAATTGAAGTAGGTAATGAGGAATGTCAGCGGTGTAAGTAGAGTACTAAAATCGCTAGTGCCTTGGTAGCCAGTGGACCAGTACTGCCACATTTTGCGCGCGTGGAAGGGCAGGTTGCAGATGGCGAACGTGAGCACGACCACAATGAGCATGCGCACCACACCGCGGCGCGCGCGCAGCACATTGCGGGACAGGTGGCTCAGGTGGTGGCAGTCGCGCGACTCGTGGTTCCGACATTTCTTGGGGTTGGATGTCTTCATGTTTGTTGCCGCTATTTTCTGCGATGAACAAAATGGTATATTAAATAATTAATTTCATGAATCCCTGGATGACAGTAATAGAGCAAACATAAACCAACGTTGAAAATATTTAATTACAAGAATGAAGTTGATCTCAAAAGCCAAGTTCAATCTCGTAACTTTTCAAGAGGAAATATGTCTTACTGTCACAAGGAAAATGAATTATTTTAATACAATTTCAGTTTGCCACTGGTATTACATAAATAATACTATCACAGGGTGGTGTGAATGAAAATTAAATTTTAATCAAGCACTCAAGTGATAACTTTTCATTAAAATTTTATTCACATTGAGTCAAGCGAAACTCTAGATATATTGTAATTAAAAAACTGAATAATTAATTAGGTATATGAATAATGACTACGATGTATCAAGTTTTCATTTTATAAATTAAAAATAATGATCAACATTACCAAAAAACCTGTAGAAATCAGTAAAATTGTATAAAAACTAGGTATTTCAGATGTTAGAGTATTTCAAATTACTCCTCTCTAGAAAAATCCAAATCCCGAGTATAACCATATCTTTGGTCATGTTTAATTCCTATGGTTTAGAACCGAGAAATGAAAACATATTTTAATATAAGTTAGTACAGTAAATGTGTTCTGAAAACATATTTTAATGTATGTTGGAAATCTAGTACGAAAGAAATTTATAAAACATCTTACAATTTCTTATTGAAAGACTTTGGAATCCGAAACTAAAGAGCTCTTAGGATTTCCGGTTCACGCGCTCCACTAAATGAGTTAATTTAGTCTCTCCCATCTAATCTCAAATGAACTCTCTGTAGATTCATTAATATTTAAGTGGAAAACAAAAACGTATCTACTCAATATATTATTTAAATCTCCAGATAGGTACAAGTTATTTTGTAATAAGACAATATACTTGTGCTATATGTAGATGTAACCAAAAATTCCAACCTTACATAAACCCCCTTTTACTCCATCACGATTTTGTTGAATTATTTCAATAGAAAGTTAGAATAAATATAGCTAAAACGAACAAACGCCAAGTTCTTGTCCAAATTTATTGACAAACATTAATTTAGTGAAGAAATTCGCAAATGGAAATCGCAGACTCAAAAATAGTTACGGGTATTTAAATGTCTTTCGAGTTATTGTTATTCATTGCTACAAGAACAGCTCGACGAAATGTTTAAAATAACAATAGTAGAAGAAATTCAGTTGACCATATTTCATCCTAGTTCCTACAGTCATCAACTCATCAAGCTCCTTTCAATGAATTTAATGTCCTAAACAATCAGTCGTCAGACTTTCAATTGTTTTCAATTGGCAATAACCAAACTACTCGTAAATGTAGGTATTCCTGTAATATCTTTCACTTAATTCTGCGCTAGGCTCATTAAAATTCTCATAATGAAAGCATTTCTCTCTACATTCTTGTCTACTACATACATCATAGTAGGTACTTACTCCGTGATGCAATAGACAAACACGACTGACAACTTACATATCCTATGTCACTCGAAATAATGCAAGGAATCTAACATTACCTCTCACACCAAATCTGTTAAGCCGTTCAGGACTTACGGTGGAATATAAAAATTACATACATACATGAACCCTGAACATAACACTCCTTTTTTGGTCAGTCATGTAAAAAATAACCAAACCTTAGCCTCAGTAGTGCCAACGAATGTCCTCTGCGGCTCAAAGGTGTCGGGCTCCTCCGGGCGGGGACACGGGGTCGCGCAGCACTGTGCGCGGCCCATCTGGTGCAGGCCCTTGGAGCTCTGCCACAGCCCAATGGCGATTCTTGTGTATAACACCTACGAAAAGTAAGATAGCTTTAGGCAACAAAGATTTGGAATAAGCTTTTCATTTTTGGCACACATTGTCATTGTCACCCAAAATATCTTGGTACATTAAATGCGTAATACTTAAACATTAATCATGTCTAACGAGTTCCCTCGTTCCTTGACACAACATCTGATTATGCTTATCATAATGCATTGTCATCAGAACTGAAGTCACTGTAAAATTTTATCTTTGCAGGAAAAGTGGAAGTAGGTGCGTGTAATTTAGCTTCCACGATTTTACCCCGAACATACTCTTACATTACCAATTGAATTAAAACAAAAATAAAAAACAGTATCGTAGGTTTGATTTACAATTAATCGTTGAAGTTTATTTTATGTAAGAAATACTTGTGTTAGGTGACCCCGCCCCGATTATATTACATTAAATTGGATAACATATACTTTTAGTTAATTTAAAGCTTCTAAAATGTGTTACGTTTCCAAAGGTTCTATCCCAGTAGTTACGCTAAGTACATTGAAAAAGATGGTGAAAGGAAGTTTTTTATGTACACGAATTGAATATTCGTAACTAGTTTGAAGTTCCAAGAGTGATATGTAAGTTCTTGAAACTCAAGCTTGCAAATATTCAACACACGTGTCGGACATACACCAGCACTTCTCTACTCTACCTAAATAATAATATTTTCATCATTTCCTGAGGAATCACATTTCGAATATTTTTTGTTTGCATTTAAGTTTAGTAGTGGTTTTTGGTGGTCATTCATAACTGGATACCTACATCCAGTTATGAATGACCACCAACAATAGGCTTCTTTGCTAGCTATCCTAATTAATATTATAAATACGAAAGTGAGTTTATTTGAATGATTGGTTGTTAACTCTACATGCTTTATCTACTTAATCAATCTTCCTGAAATTTTGCATACTCATAGTTATAATTAAAGCTAGTTAATTAATCATTAAAACGAACTTATTAAGAATTCCTTTGTTAAGTACTTACTGCTGTTATATCTACAAGTTAATAGGATTAGTATGGGACAACATATTGGTGAGTGATTAGGGTACTTAACTACTTCTATGCTATTCCGTCTGAGGTATTACGAAGTCGTATAAGGTACCTAAACGTTTATATTTAAGTTATAGCTAATAAAGTAGAGAATGCGAGTCCTATACAATAAAGTAGATCACATAAACTGTACGTGGATGGACTAAAGCCGGTGAAAGAAGTTATGTTTTATATTTTAATGTAAAAAAATATTATAAACAGAAACGTGAATCAAATGGTAAATTGTATACGTAAATTTAGGTACCTACTTAAATGTTTAAAAAAAGATTAAACAATTCTGCAAAGTATGCCATTGAGCCTACAGCAACACGGACTTTTGCTGCGCGCTTAAATCCTTGTTGCTCGAAGCCATTGTGATACAAAGTACTCATTGTTTCAGATTTTTGTAGAATTAATTACTTGAGAACATAGGTATACTTATTGTCAAAGTCCCTGAGTTTATCTATTTCATTCTTACGCCTATCTTACGGTCCCAGATGGACACTTTATGGTACTTTACCTCCGCCGAAGAAGAGCAGCGTAGATACTTTATGTTTGAAGTGTATCTTTGTATTGTATTATTTTACAACTCTGCATGACCGGAAGAGAAACCTGTGGATTCGCTCTAAAACCAAAGTTAGAGATGTGGTGGCCTTAAGACGAGGTCCAACCTGGGCTGCAAAAAACAGAATTCATATGCGCTTAACCACGCCGTGTGCGCGTTGCAATAAGATAGTTTTTTGCACAACACAATGTTCTACTTTCGTTGGCAGGATCGAACAGATTTTGTACCGATTTAGCAACTATTTCTCAAATAACTTTAAAAATATTAGTTTTAAAACAAAAGTGCTCGATTAAGACTTTAATATAGCATATATATAAACTAATTATATAAAAATATATATATGTTATCGCTGAAAATTTTAAGTTCCGTGACTTGAAAGCTGAAATATTTTCTAAATTTTCGGTGCCCTTATGAATCAATTAAGCCGAAAATATGTATTTTTATTAAAAAGTACACGATTCAAACCTTAATAGAGATCATAATCTATATCCTGTATTATTTTTCCACTTCGTAAATAAACTCTAATTAGGTAAATTTCTTCATGAAAAATTACAATTATTTCGAATGTGGGGTACGAGCTCGCCTTAATTGCGGAACGTAAGTGGAGATGGGCGGGCCATATCGCTAGAATCAAGCCTCAACTTGCTGAAGATGAAGGCTTCTAAAATGGAGACCACGAGCCCACACCAGAGCACCATGAAAGCCACCGACAAGATGGGTCGATGATATCCAGGTGATATCCAGCGACACGCGGGCCCAGACTGGATAGCTAAGGCACGAGACAGCCAACGTTGGAGTCAAATGGAGGAGGCCTACCTACATTTATAAATGGATATAAATAAGGGCCGAGGATAATAATGATTGTTTTACAAGGAGCCTGTCTAAATATAAGAAGGAAATTTAACTTATGGTTTATTATGAATCCCAAAAATTTGACTAAGTACTTAATTTACTTTCAACTTTGGAATATTGAGATAATGTAAAAGTTTATGATCGAGGGAATAAATCGCAGGAATGTAAAGTATGTTTAATCTATATATATATATATAATAAAACAGTAAAAATATTTTGTCTGTACATTTAGTATTTTTGACTGAAAAAGCAAAAAAATTTTTTGGATTTTTTTGTCTGTCTGTCTGTATGTATGTATGTACGCGTTTCACGCAAAAACTACTGGACGGATTTGAATGAAACTTTTTTGTTGTATAGCTATTAAGCCTGGGCAACATATAGGCTATAATTGATTTTGAAAACTGGAACACCTGATGAAGAATCTCAACAGACCAGCTAAACTATTCACTAGTTTACAATTTTTTAATTTTTTTGTTGCCTCAAAGCTACATGGTTTTTTTGATAGATCTATATGTGTGGAATATCGGTCTAATTATAAATTTCCGCCATCACGTAAGATTTGAGAAAAAAATGTGTCAAAAATCCAAATATTTATTTTTCGCTAATATTTTGAGACAGTATTAAAATAAGAAGTTTTAAAAATTTTAACATGTTTTATAGCTGTAAATATTATAACACTCTTCAATAATATAAAGCAATTACATTTTAAATTTTACAATTTTTATTTACCGCAAAAACATTTTTTGAAAGTTTTGTTAATTTCTCCATACAAGGACTATAACCATAAAATGTATGGAGAAATTAACACAACTCAACTATCTGCTGACGTATAAAAATTTAAGATTATGGAACATCTGATGAAGAACTCCAAGAGACCAGCTATTCTATAAAATAAATGGAAATGGGACCTTACCAAAAGTCGTTCAACCTGATGAGCATTTTCTACTGACGTTTAAATAAACAGGACACGGGATAGGACAAAGAGGGACTGGGGTGGGAGTTGTGGTACACGGGAAATTGTAGATAACGAGCAGACGAAGATCGTTTATTGAATGAAATACCACTTTTGATTCATTTTAACACCGCGACTGTACTACGAGTACTTAATATATTCCCGCCGGTCACGGGATAACCAAATGGCTGAAATTTTGAGTACTAGCTAGAGTTTAGGTTACTACAGAAGATTTTTCATCTAAGCGAAACTCACGCGGGCGAAGCCGCGGGCAACAGCTAGTATAAAATAAATCCAAACCAGGGGAAGATCAGTTTTTTTTTATAAACTCGGAATAGAAAACAAGTGTCAGTAAGTACTTATTTATACGTTAAATAAATCTCAATGAAACAGAGAATTTAAGCCGACCTCTTTATTTGCGTCATATAATTAGCACTTTGAAATGTCTCAAAGACGTTGTCATTTTCCAGCAGCACACCGAATAATTATGGAACTAGGTGACTAAGTACTTAAATTTACTTAAGGAAATTCTTCTTGCAATTCCACTAGTCCACTACTGACTTTAATTTCATGTTGTGTTTGTTTGTGTACCTACACGGTAAATTAGTTTCAGTGTTTATATATTATAAACGTACCTACATAAGCTCTTTAGATATTAAAAAATAACAAAGTATTATATAATCTGTACCTTAGGGGTACCCTTATATAATGAAGCAAAGTTTTTGAGCGATTTTTTTTTTACTTTCAGTGTTCCGGATCTCCATAGGTAAATAGGATTACATTGTTGTTCGTCCGGTCCATCCATCTGTGTATCAAGTCCCCTATTTTCAGCAATCGTAGAGGTATCAAGTTGAAATTTGTATCAGATTTTTGGGTTTATGGTCTATTGTATTTAGATGTTCATAGCTGATATATCAGCTATGAAAATCGAAATACAACTAGTGCGTTGATACATAATAATATCTCGATGGCTATGAAACAATTTAAACGTCAACTCAATCAAAAGATATTACCATTTTCACATTTTTTGCGACTTCAGAAGGAAATCAAAGCCATTGACTACTTCCAGAAGTTTCAGATCACCTAAAATCATGAAACTTGCCAAAAAGCAAAGTAGTACTTTTAAAGGAATGAGTACGAAATTAAATCTGGAAATGGGAATATATCGTTACTTGGTTGGAAGACAGACAATTAAGTACAATTTGCCGTATGTAAGACCAAACCATGCATAAGATATATAACCCGTGGGTCATAACACCCATGAAATTGTGTATGGAACCCTTGCTGTACAAGTCCAACTCGTACTTATTTGGTTAATTTTATTTTACGCTGTAATCACTTTTTGTTTGTTTAGCCGGAACCCACGGGCGCAGCTGTGTAATTTAATCAATACATATAACAATAAAAACATAAAACATAAAATATAAACAGTAAAAATATTTTGTCTGTACATTTAGTATTTTTGACTGAAATGGATAGAGGGACACTTAAAAAGAATAATTAATAGAAAGCAAAAAAAAAAATTTTTTGGAATTTTTTGTCTGTATGTACGCGTTTCATGTAAAAACTACTGGACGGATTTGAATGAAACATTTTTTGTTGTATAGCTATTAAGCCTGGGCAACATATAAGCTATAATTGATTTTGAAAACTGGAACACCTGATAAAGAACCTTAACAGAACAGCTAAACTATAAGAAATATGGAAATGGTACCTTTGCAAAAGTTTATCAATCTGACGAGTATTTTCTGTTGATGTATAAAAATCGAAGATCAGGATCACCTGACGAAGAATTCCAAGAGACCAGCTACACTATTACATATATGGAAATGGCGCCTTAGCAAAAGTCGTTCAACCTGATGAGCATTTTCTGCTATGAATGAAATATCACTTTTGATTCATTTTAACACCGTGACTAGTACGAGTACCTACCTTATATATTCCCGCGGGACACGGGATAACTTAATGGCTGAAATTTTGAGTACTGGAGTTTAGGTTACTACAGTTTGGAACACCAAAAGATTTTCATCTAAGCTAAATACACGCGGGCGAAGCCGCGGGCAACGGCTAGTAGATAATAAAGATGTAGGTAATAAATTCATACCATAACTAAATATAGTTTAATTTTGTATGCAATTAAATTTACAATTACTAATCGCCTTATATGATCATACAATATAATTTACAAGTTTGATTATATCGAAATAAGGCTTTTGGAATATAATTACTTTGTTTCACATTTACCTAATTATAAACTTTTCGGAAATTGTTGTTGTTTAGGTTTACGTTACTAAGGTATTCTGCGAACATTGATCATAGAACAACACAGAAACAAGCAGGTTAACCAGAATGTAGTTTAATTAAGAGATTCGATCCCTTATTTGGTTTAGGTAAATTAAACATAGAGGGAAACTGGGTAAACATATTTTAATTAAATATTGAGCATACTTGGAATACGTATTAAAGTAGATTAATTTTGATGGAATAGCCGCTTCGTGGTTTCAATGTTTGACTTCTTATTACACAGAGATCAAAGGTTTGTATCTCATTGAAATTAAACTTTTTGGATTTGTTCTTTGTTCCTATTTTGGTGGGATATTGCAAGTATCAACCAACAAATCCTACCCTAATCCTAACTAATATTATAAATGAGAGAGATTTGTGTGTTTATTTGTAACCTCTTCACGCTTTATCTACTTAACCAATCTTCCTGAAATTTTGCATAATATAGTTAGTAGTAGAAAATCGCACAACTATTTAGTTGTGCTATGGGGCAGTGTTCCTCCCCCGAACGGGTTCCCATCTTGTAGCGATGGGGGGGGCTCAGTACCAGCGGTTTGCCTCGGCCGCAGGGAAGCTAAGAGGAACCCATGGCCCGGGCACGGGCCGGGAGGAGGCCGCTTTGAGTGGCCTGGCTGTGAGAGTAGGGGGCACGCCCTACTCTCACAGCCGTGGTAGGGATCGCGGGGGAAGAGGAGTGCCGGTATTGCGGTGCGCCGTTCTCCCTGTCCTCTGCGGCCGACGTGTGGTGGGCCTGTCTCGGTCACAGTGGATAGGGACAACCTATCCCCTGTGGCTGAGATGAGGTAGGGCCTGACCTTGTCAGGTCCCAAAAAATTGAGGGCTGGTTGGGTGGCGGAAATGGGATTCCGTCGCCTGGCTTAACGGCCCTCGGGTGGAAAGGCGCATCTGTGTCAAGTGCGCCTTTACCCTAGCGTGAAATTTTGGCAGCTATCCCGCTGGCCGCTCTGACCCTCTCGCTGGAGAGGTGGTTCGAGAGCGAGCCGCGCTGGGGCCGCCGTGGTAGCGGCCACCGCGCCAGGGCTGTGGAGCGTGAGAAGCACACGGTCCTGGCATTTATGCGGTAGGGGTTGACACCGTGTGGTTTTAGTGGGTTCGAGTCCCACATACCTGTCCGGCTTCCCGTGGCTGGATGGATGAGACGATGGTCTTTCCAAACGAAAAAAAAAAATGTGGGCAGTGTTCCGATATCAGATTTGTAATGGTCGTTCAATTTTGCATCCATTTGGTACAAGTTATATCTATTGTACTCTAACAGTGTATTCCGTCAACCTAGAAAACGATAACGAGATATCGCAACTCGCATAGTTAGACAGAGTTTAGGCAGGGGTTGAAGCTCCATTCCAATTGTAACGATAAGGCCAAGTTCGTTAGTCAGAAGTTTTGAACGTAATCCGATTTGAGGGTCCTGAAAAAATTTTGGTACTATTCATACTAATCACATGCATCTACGAGTATTTATAGTCATTATTAATTCACAACCACTACAAATTAAAAAACAACACGTTATTAGTCTAGAACTCTAGATGATTTATTTATTAGTACAAGTCCAGAAAATCGTAGGGTAAGTTTAAAAAATGAGTCTGTAAAAATACATTTTTCAAAGACACGACGACCTCTTGTAAAAGAAGAAGAAGCGTACGAGTATGTTGCTCGGAATTATTCTAACGGTACCTCATAAATTACGATGGATGCTCACGTACGTACCTACCTATTAAAATTCATCCATGCGCCCTGAAGACAAAATGGTACGCATTATGTACCTAACTCTATGGCATTACTTACCGTCATCACACACAAAGGAGTCACGTAGAGTAGCCCAAAGTTGATCATGTCGAACAACTCAGAGTTGTACTTTCGCCGGCTGATGATGCAAATGGTCTCCATCTTCCCGTCCCTGAGGTTGTTCGGGATTGTCTCCACCCAGATGAACTTCGGAGCACTGTATAGCGCGCTGGTTATCCACACTCCCAAAATCACCATCTGTGGCAAAGAAATATAAGTACTTGTTATCGACGAAGTTCTTACTAATAATATCAAGTACGAAAGTTTGTAAGGATGTTTGGCTAAATTCGTTTGTTGCCCGTTTTCCGATTGGGAACTTCTATTGATGTCTGTTTACCTTCACGCGTTTGGTACATTATTTATTGCGTTTATTTTGATGACATTTGGTACGCGTGTAGATTTAAATCTGAAATAGCACGTGTCGGGTACTCTTTATCACAAGGATCCCCAACAAATGATGAAAGTGGTATGGTGCTAGATACATACATACGAGTATTATCACGTCTTTTTCCATGCGGTACAACGATATAAGAATAATTTATTGTATTATAATTTGTTTGTCTACAAAACCGTGTCAGAAGGTGGTCAGAAGAATAAAACTATTACATGTCCGTGTTATAAATAATGTCCCATGTTAATACTTAGGACTATTAATGGAACAAGTTATGCCATTATCTTTATAACTTGTGCTAATTTATAATTATTACACTGTACACAGAATCGCTGCTCAAGAACAATAATGGTAATTTGTATAATTTATTATTTGGACTTTAGGAGATTATTCGAGTATTTTCTTAAAATCTTACCCGTGGTACGGCGTATCATTTTCAGTTATAAAAGTCCAGAAAATAACGTAATAAAAGTTCAGGACCCTTACCCTTAGCCTGGTAGAAGTAAGTATTTGTTTGCAAGTGATGGGATGGATGATGGCGAAGTACCGCTCCGTGCAGATGACGACCAGTATGAAGATGGAGGCTGTGTAGCTCAGCGAGTGAACGAACTGGTACATCTTGCACAGAAAGTCGCCGAACACCCAGCTGTAACAAAATAAACATTACACCTACAGCAGTGCATGTATGTGTTTATATAATTTATATACAGTGGCACCCGTAATCTTCCTAGGTGAACTTGCCAGGTCGACATTGGGCACTGAACGCTATACAAAATGTGGTGTATAGTTAGTGTATGTTTAATATATTGTACCTTCTTCTACGAAGCTGCGGGCAAAAGCTAGTTTTACCTACCATAAATAGAACAAAAAATAAGGAGATCGTAGAAGGACATACTAAGGTGGATTATTTTCCGTTTCGGCAACGTCCTGCGCGGAAGTCTCTGTTCTCTGTTAAAATTTAATTTTCACAGTTACTGAGACAGAAAGTAGAGTTTATTATGTAGTTTTAGCATCCTTTTTTTTCGAGTGTACCGAAAGACTTCTTGGCCTCAGTACTAAATAAGGTACTAAATCGTCTGACATTGTTTGGGTTGGGTGGGACCCATCACGGCTTAAACGAGCCTTCCGTCCGATTTACTTCTTTTTTATCGGAAAATCACGTGACACAAGACTGCAATGTTTGCAAAAGGTTTACAGCACATTTAAAGTTGAATTCACACCAACAACTGTGCATACTGGGCCATAAAGCAAACGCTCAAAAGATTCGTAAGCCTTCTAGAGCTCCAATTTAACAAGCACCACTAGTACGAAGAACTGCAGCTACCAGAGAAAAAAAATACTCTACGTTTACTATTTTTGAATAAATTGGTCTTATAATAAGAGAGGAAGCAGAAGTGGTGGTGGTCTAGTGGTTAAAACGTCCCTCTGTCACGGTAACCCTGTATTCGAAAAGTCCCATATTCGAATTCTACCCGTGCCTCATGCCTCATAAATGCCAATCTGACTCATCTATGTAGAAGAGAGTTCTTGACTAGATATAATGTAGGTAACTCCTTTGATATTACCATAATCGCCTTATTTTGTAATTATAACTGAAATTAGATAAGCAATTATAGAGCTCAGTAGATCAACGAAGGGCTTAGCCATTTATTGGTTTTTGAATAAATAAACGTTTATTTTGCTAACATTATTTAGTCTATCGCGTTTTACAAATTCAGTTCAATTTATTTATGTCTGAGTAAAAACTAATTAGGGTGCTCAATTATTTTAAGCTATTTACATCGAAGTATTAAAATATTTAAAAATAAAAAATAATTGAGTAACTACTCAAGTAACTTGTAATGCTACAAATCCACTAAAATTGTCTATTTAAATGTCACACCTGCTCATATAAAAATGTTTAAAGCAAGAATGTGGAGTGATATTGTACCTGTGTCGTAATTGAAAGCTAAGTAGAAATTACTGAAGAACCATTTATAAATTCAACAAAGACAAATCTGTCTTAGGAGTTCTTAAGCCGTAAACATTCAAAGTTAGAACCCCAACTTAAATCTTATAGGCCTTATTAATGGCTTAGAGAATCAAGTTTATCAATTTGAGGGAATGTGGTTAGCGAAAGCTGTGCATGTATGTGAAAAAGGTAAATTTGTTAGGCATGTATAAAATCCATAAAAATACTTTATTGCAATGTGTTAATTCGAAAAAAAAACAAAATTCGAAGCGGTGGTGGCCGAGTGGTAGGGCGCCTCATGTACTGATGTTAGTTTTCATCGACCACCACTTGCAGGTGAAGGAACACATCGTGAGGAAACCTGCACTTTGGTTGATGATTATCAGCTAGTGTGTGAAATGGAGAAGACAACGGCAAACCACTCCAGTAACATTGCCAAGAGAGTCATTGTGTGTTTTTCATTCCATATAATGACCACGATCCTTAGTCATGAGGAAATACGACAAAAGAGAGATAGTGTTAATATGGTTTTATTATAGGATAGAACATTCATTATATATAGACCATAGATAGAAAAAAAAATTACCTACCTAGATACGTCGAAAAAGTCTAGTTGTGAAAACACACAAACACAGCGTTTTTCTGCAAATAATGCTTATACTTAGTTATTGTTCGTGTCCGAAGTCTATTACCAGAACGACCCTTGACAGCGGCCAGTATTTTGCAGTAGGCGTGTTTGCTTTTGAAGATCACGCCGGGAATTGAGAATTCTTCGCACTTTGGGCTTTGTATTTGTTTCGCGTCTTTTTTGTGAGAAATATTTGAGACCTCAGTAGGGTTTTTGTTAGAAATTCTGCTTTTGAAACAAATACATGTACCTATATCAATTTAATTTTACCTACTTCGTATAAAAACTTTATTTTTAAAACACAAGAACTGCTCTCCGATTTTGATGAAACTTTGTAAACAAGTATGAAGAAAACGTCATGAGGTACCTATTGCTTGTGTGTAGCGGAGCCCTGAGGCACAAATTATTCTTAAATTTTTGACACCAAAATAATCTTAGATGATTATTTTACCTATGTTTATTTTAGAAAAAAATAAACATAGGTAAATTGATGTATCACTAGAAATTCATAGGTTTTAACTTCATTAATTGTTATTTCTATTTCACAAAATGTCTATGTGCAATGCCTATCGCAACTTTATTTTAATATGTTATTCACAAAATATTTTATTTCTACATTTAATGTTAGTTCAATTGAATGATTTGCGAGCCTACCATAAATTGTAAACGCCAGACGAAGAATTGGGTATTTTCCGCGCGTTTTCGCGCGTTGTGTTTACACTCACCTCGGTATAAGATATATCGTCAAGTTCTGGAAGACGCAGAACACTCCCACACATAAATCAGCCACGGCGAGGTTCGCCAGGAAGAAGTTGGTTATTGACCGCAGCCGCCTCGACAGCGTCACTACCAGAATCACGAGCAGATTTCCTGTAACAACAGTATTTATATTACTATTTATTTATTGTTAAAATGAATAAGTTGAATTAAGACATTATAAATATTTTAATACTCTAATTGTATTGATATGCCTAGTAAAATTGTGTCTTAAAATATTTTCTCTTATATCCTGCTACATCGCGTACCTGCTACCTAGTACGTAGTAAAAGTTACTCAAAGAAATGGAACAGGTGTTCACAACAACGGGCTGCTCACAACTTGAATTTTCTTTATCATCTGGAAGCTCGGTTTAGTTCGTAACCGTGAGGAACCCTACATACACGTTTGCTAATGAATAAAGCTTGTTCCACAAAATTTAATGTTTCAAATTAAACAATTAACATCTCCCCTCGGCTCCTGTCTGATTTTCAACCGTATATTCATAAACTTTTGTTCGATTAGGTACTGGTAACTTTCTACCCTGGTTAATAAACCATAAATTAATTATCAAGTTAACTAGACTTCCTTGATACAGGTTTGCCTCGTGAGGAATACCTAGTTTATAAGCTCCCTGCAATATAATATATTGTGTATTATCCCAGCAAACATTTTTGGTCGAAATTATCTCGAAATTACCAATATAGGTCGGAATTTTTTTGTTCACCTAAACAAATTACCACGAATTAACGTCGAATCGACATCGAATTCACCTAAATGGGGAAAAAAGCACGCGCCAGAGAAGTTAATTATCACGTAACTACAACTAATGGGTAAGTTTCTTTTTCGACGTCGATTCGATGACGATACGACGTATCGTGAAGTTCCAATTACTAATTTGGTAACTTTAACCACTTTCAAACGTTATGACTACGTATTTTTTGGTATCAGGTGACATTTCTGCAAGTATCTATATCTATCTCATTTGTGATAGAGTGTGGCGAAAACGTTGTATGTGTTACATACATCATGTATGTATTAAATAGTTTAAGTTTACTCTGTAATCATAACTATGTTGCAGCAAATAAATTATTTTTCATTTTCATTACATAGAATGAGATAATAAAGATATTCGAAAAACAATTTAAAGTTTTTTGATTTATAATAATATATCGTGCGTGCGTACCGATGTGGAAAGTGCATAATTTGATTTATTGTCCATGTGAAACTTATTATTCCGGTTCGTGTGTTATAAAACAAGAGGATTACATGTATGACAGCTGAGTGATTGTATCGGCTGAGGCGACCCATTAGGCATTGTTCTGTAGCCAGCTGAGAACATATCATTTACTTGAATGTGTGTGACACTTTCACAATATAGTTTCGAATAGAATGTATACAGTCGATTTTGCTCCGAGCTGACGCAATAACCTTTTTTTATCTCAAAAGTAAATTCGGTTTTATATCCAGTCGTACTTTGTCAATACTACTATACTACTAATATTATAAATGCGAAAGTTTAGATGTGAATTTGTGAGGATGTTTGTTACTCAATCACGCAAAATTTACTAGACGGATTTCGATGAAATGTGGTATACGAGTAGAAAAATACCGGGAATAGCACATAGGGTACTTTTTATCTCGAAACTCCCACGGGAGCGAAGCCCCGGGGCACAGCTCGTGACAAATAATCACAGTGATCACACACAAAATTTCACATACCAAACATTTCGAAAAACAGCATGCATTTTTATGTTGTAGTAATTTTTGTAGCAGTCAAGTTGTATTTGTCAAATTCCCGAACAAGAAATGAAACAACGAAAGCATAAATAACGTGTCTATAGCCATATAGACTGAAAGATCTTTAATTTTTTCTAGGTTTCATAAAGTGTCGCAAAAATATTGACATTTTACTTTAATTACTGTCAGGGAGCGGCTAATTAAATTAGTTTTGTACATAAACATTTATGGGATATGGTAAAATGGTTGTATGTCATATATATCAATCCCTTTTAGTACTTATTTAATATATTATTGACTACACATACTGTGGTCACGGTTAGGTTAAACTTTCCTTCTTAATATTTACACAAGATTTGCATTTATATTCAAAGTATAAAATGAACCGGAAAGTCTATGAATAAATATACGTTAAAATTTTAATGACAAATTTTGTGTAATATTTTGAAAAATACTTATATGTACAGTCGACCGCACCTCAAGTTACCCTGCATGATCTCTTATGCCGCGGCCGCAGAGTCGAATTTGCAATGAATTTGAGTAGGTTGATGTGCTGTTGACTGTACTTAATTATTAAGAGCAATTGTTATAAAGAAAATATACACCCGATTTCCTACAATCATTATCACTTTACTTATTTTACAAGCGGCAAAAAGTCTCATTGTGTTTGTATATTATGATGAAGCTAAAGCTGCACTTTAATTTCTGCTCTAAAACCATGTAAAGCTCCATGCCTTAGCTTAGAAGCTTCTGTTTGTAACAAATGAAGCGTCCCCCTCCGCCCGGTGTTCTCGCTCAGCGGTACAGTGACAGATTGTGACATCAAAACACTCTTTACTTACACTAAATTCAGCTTTACGATTATAAATGCGGTATATTAATAAACATGCGTACTGGATCTCTTAAATATTCAGAATCGTAATTTATTGTGAATATTCTAAGGGTATTTGACACCTAGGGCAATGCCCTGTTGGTTGGTAGTTAGAGAATTTACCCAATTTAGATAATGCATCTAAATAAAATAAAATCACAGATCATCGTAAGAATTATGTTCCGAAACTAGCGCATGTGTCACGAAGCGACAGAATTTCACTTCGAGCTTGACGCTCGTTGTGCAATATATAAGTCAAACACTTTTATTAAGACACAATTTTTATCTAAGATCAATTGTTGGGATCACTGTTACAAACTTGTTAAATGACGCGAGTAAGAAGATATTTCTCGTCAATTGTCAATCACACTTTAATATTAAACTAAATAATACATGAATTAGTTAGTTACCCCGAAAACATTACACTCCTTTTTCAGGCAGTTGTGTAAAAACATGATCACAAATAGAATCCTGCTGTTATGTGGTGCTACAAAATTTTGTAGCATTAGCTACGACAAACAAACATCATGATCACAATGTGACCCCTCTGATGTGGGGCTACAACATTTTGTAGCACTTGCTACGAGCTACGAAAAATAACCTTGCTTTTATGGGGTGCTACAACATCTTGTAGCACGTGCTACTAGCTAAGAAAAAAAACTTGCTGTTATGGGGTGCTACATCATTATGTAGCATGTGCTACGAGCTACGAAAAAAAACTAGCTGTTGTGGGGTGCTACAACATTTTGTAGTACGTGCTACGAGCTAAAAAAAAATTTTGCTGTTATGGGGTGCTACAACATTTTGTAGCACGTGCTACAAGCTACGAAAACTAAACATGATCACAATAAGACATAAGACCCTACAGTTATGTGGTGCTACAACATTTTGTAGCCGTGCTACGAAATTCAAAGAATTAGGTACTTTATGGAGTGGTATTTTTATCACATTTAAGTATTTATCAATATTTGATTTAGTCTTCTTCATTTTATAATTTGGCAGTTGTTTAAAAAGTAACAAGAGGACAGTTTACTTACCAAAAAAACAACAGCAGAATACAATCGTGTACAGTGTGATGAATATCGCTCTGACGTCCGTTCTATCGAAAATGAACTCCTCGTCGTCAAGACTCGTATTGCTATTCGTCAAGTTAACAGCATTTTCAAGTGATATATGCTCTGTGCTGTTTTGTGTGGTCAAAATATTCACTGGCTTAGCATTGGACGCTATGAGTAGCATCATAGCGCACGTCAGTTGTAGGGGGAGTCTCACCCACTACAGCTTCAGAAGAACTTATGCTGCTGCTCTCCCATTTTCTGAAACAAAAAAAATTAAAAGTTTACCAAGGAATTCAATTAAGTTCACCTTACATAGGTTTTTTTTCTCTCTTTCTCTCTACACATACAAGGTGCATCACTTCACTAATTTTCCTATAATTAACCTTTATATTTTATAGTGACTGATTGTAGCTATAAATGTTCGCATGAAAAACAAAAATGTGAAATCAGAACCAAGTTCAATATTACGAATACGCACCGTTATCACAGAAAAAATATACTGACGTGTCGAATTCGGCGATGAAAGAATTGAAATCATATTTGTCAGTAATACCTGAGTTGGCTCCTTAAATTTTCATATTGCGAAGTCAGTATTTACATGCCCAATATTGCGAGCGATGAATTTGCTCCATATCTACTCACATAATAGCATGTCAGCGAATAGATAACTTCAGATGCACGCCTTTAAAAAGCTATTACTTTCTGAGAGATTTTCCTACGTGTCGCGCCGAAAAAATATAGTTAGAGAACATATTCACGGGCCTCGGGCATTATAAACCTGTCTGGGGTCGATCCTTCGAATTTATGGCGTAGCTTAACTCTGATGCATGGAGATGTTCAAGAATAGGCGTTAGGGAAATCTTATGTTTTAAATGTAAATGTTGTATACCTAATGGTACCATTACAATATTCAATTATTTTTATCCTATTGTGGTGTCACACTCCTGGCAAAGGCCTTTAAAAATAATAAAAAAGGATTTTTTTTATTTGTTGTCTAAATTATTATAATACTGTCGAATGCCATATTCGTAACGTTATAATAACTTAAAGTAACATTTTTACAAAGTCGCGTTAGTCCATAGAGCAACAGGGAATCTTTCGGAGTCCTCCTCCTTCCTTCCTTCCTCACGGAGTCCTTGTTGCTCGAAGCGTAACTACACCCTACACGTCAGTGTCTATTACCTATTTGTAGACTTGTCTTTGTGGCCTAATCAATCGAGATTTTGTGGTTTTGTAAACACAATTATGGCATAATCATACTAGTTTAAATTTTAAGTGCGTGATTACAATAGTTATGAATTCCTAGTAATACAAACAACACAAATCCCAGCTAATTAGAGTAGGTAGGAAAGATATATGAGTACAGGATCCTATGAAAACATAATTTAGATGCGTAAATGATGAAATTTGCCTAATATAATATCAAGTATGTAGATAATAGCACTGTCAAGTATACGTGATAGCAACATGATGTATAGCCTAATTTATCGCCTGTAACATCCTATCATAATGACCTTTTTACAGCATTTACGATGAAATTAAGTACCTGCTTGCTATATTAGTTTCTCAAACGCGACATCATATTTTTGGTTCCAGGATCTGACTTCACGTATTACCACCATTTACCTGAAAAAGGGGGCGGGATACTTTACTCTAACTAAAATACTTCGCAATCGTAGTATCCGAGGAGATCGTATAATAAAAATCAATAAACGGTCTTCACATATTTATATTTTTAAAATAGGTACCTATTAAATTGTGCGCAGAGAATCCGGACAAACGAAGTAGCGGGAAGAATTCTGTACCGGAACTTTACCGGGAAAAAACCACCGGTAAAAATAAGCACCGAAAAAGGTCTCGACACGGCACCACGTTTGTCCGACTAGAACCTAACTTAAGCTATACGCAGACTGCTACCACCGTAACTTATATAGGGAGCTACGGGCCCTATGTACTAATAACTAACTAACTAAATTTATTATGCAACTCACCAAGTTGACTTCTTAATCCAAGTTGGGGTGTCTTCGGAGGAGGTGGTGGTCCCTAAATCACCCAACCTACCCCATGAGATCTCAATCCCCAGAATAAATACCTTGCTTTCTTCACGAGGGTTCACTCGGCAACAGGATTCGGCGTCCCCAGGCAGCCACGTTTCACATCTCACAAGAAAAAGTCACAATAACAGGTTTTTTCACAAACACAAACGTAATAGTTATTTAACAAAAAAGGAACTCACAATTATAACTCAAACTAACCAACAATCAACGTGGTTTTTTTAGACAAAAGAGACGCGGGACCTCTCCGCGTATTAAAACAAACCGATATAGCACTGGACAATGGCGGTCGACCGCGACGCCATTCACACGCAGTGTGAGAACCCCGCGGCCGCCTCGCGACGCAAGCCGGGTCCTTGCCATGAGAACCCCGCGGCCGCCTAGCGGCAGCAATGCGAAACGCCCGCGTTTCGTTCCAAGCAATTATATTACAAACATCCCCCCGTCCCGGTCTGAGAAGCAGACCGCTAGCTTACTCTACGGGAAGGCGGGCGAGAGAGGTCACACCTCTCCTTAAAATCGAACCGTCGACCAACACCTCAGCCACACGCGGAGTACCATCTCCGCCAAGAATCAAACGTAATATGCGAGCTCGTCGCCAAAGCAATGAGGGCAAATTTGCCTCTTTTAACAATACTAAATCACCCTCCCTGGGAGGCTCAGTCCTGTCTGTCCACTTCACTCTTTGCTGCAGCAAATGCAAATATTCAAGCGACCAGCGACGCCAAAAGTCCTGGCTCATTTGCTGCAACATTTGAAAACGCGACAACCGATATACGCGTTCGTCCTTCCACGGGTATTCGGGCAGGGCATTCAAAGGCCCTCCCACCAAAAAATGACCAGGGGTGAGAGCTTCCAAGTCATTTGGATCTGGAGATAGCGGACAGAGAGGACGAGAGTTGAGGACCGCCTCAACTTTACAAAACACTGTGGCCAGCTCTTCAAAAGTTAGAGCCGTTTCTCCGATAATGCGGCGGAGGTGGGTCTTTGCGGATTTCACAGCCGCTTCAAAAATCCCTCCCCAATGGGGGCAACTTGGGGGACTAAACTTCCAGGTTATTCCCCTTTGGGCAGCAATTTGACTTAAACTAGTACAATTTTTATCAATAAACACAGAAACATCCTTAAGATAATTTACAGTTCCCTTATAGTTTGTGCCATTATCAGACCTAATAAGGGAAGGTAGAACTCGACGCGAAACAAAGCGATCCAACGCGGCGACGAAGGCCTCCGTAGTCAGAGCCGATACCACCTCCAAATGGACAGCCTTGGTGGCCAAACAAACAAATACACACAAATAGCCCTTCACAATACGGGCATTACGAAAGGGAGAAGCCTTGATCGAAAAGGGACCGGCAAAATCGGTTCCAACGCCGTCAAACGGCCTCGACGGTCGGATTCGATCAGCGGGCAAATCACCCATCTGTGGTTGCATCGTGGATGCCTTCAACCTATAACATGCAATACATCGAAACAGAACGCTACGGATTGCTCTTCGGGCAGACAAAATCCAAAATTCTCGTTGCAAAATAGCCAACAAAGCATTGCACCCAGCATGGGCGTTACGAATGTGTCGATCAGACACCAAAAGCTGCACCAAGGGTCCGCCCTTGGGCAACAACAGAGGATGGCGAGTCTCATATGGAAGATCCGCCTTCCGGAGCCTGCCTCCAACCCGAAGAAGCCCATCCGAGTCGATGTACGGGTTCAAACGAGCGACCGCGCCCTTCAACTTAGCGCGTGCGTCGCGCAAAATATGAAGCTCTGACTCAAACCGTCCGGTCTGCACGACACGGACCCAATGCAACAATGCGCTCCGGCGCTCTTCTGCACCTGCAATCGGCTCCAACCGCTTTGCCTGTGGGTTTCTACAATTATGTATGAAACGCTTAATCCAACTGGTAACACCCAGAAGCTTATCCAAACTGCTATACCGAGCAAGTAGCCAATCCGGCTCCGACGTCGTCTCAGCGACTACAGCATGTACACGGAGCCCAGTCAAACTCAAAGAAGTAACATCTGTCTGACAGACAGGCCAAAAAGTTTCTGATCCCATCAGCCACTCTGGGCCCCACCAGAGCGGGTGTGACACCAATTCTGGTGCCGTACAACCTCGGGAAGCACAGTCCGCTGGGTTTAGCTCTCCCGGCACATGTCTCCATGTTATATCAATTCCGATATTCTGGATTTGGGAAACCCGATTTCCCACAAAAACCTCCAAGGTATGTGGGGCCGCGCGCAACCATGCAAGCGCGACCTGGCTATCCGACCAGGCGAAGATGTCCCGTATCTCGACCGTGGCCGCCAGCTCACATGCAACGTGATGCAACAATTTAGAGAGAAGGTGAGCTCCACTCAACTCAAGCTTGGGAATAGTCAGCCTAGTCCTGATGGGGGCGACCTTGCTCTTCCCTAACAAAAGCGAGACATTGACCCGGCCATCGGCGTCAACTGTCCGCATATAGACTGACGCGGCGTAGCCTCGCTCCGACGCGTCACAAAAGCCATGCAGGCTGGCTCGATATTTCCCGGGGGGCAATATTCGACGAGGCAAGGCAATCCGATTGACTTCCTTAATTGATGAAAACAACTCGAGCCAATCATCCAATGGAGGACCAAACAGCGGCTCGTCCCACGAGACGCCCAAAGTCCAAAGTCTCTGAAGAAGACACTTCGCAGAGAATATTACTGGACTGATCCAACCGCTTGGATCAAACATACGAGCTATTACTGACAACACCGTTCTCTTAGTCCAGACCTTTGGTATTTCCAAGTCCACTTGGAATGTAAAAATATCGGTTAGCGGCTGGTACTGCATGCCCAGCACCGCTATCCTGTTGGGATCATCTACATCCTCAAACAGGTGAGGGTTCTGTTGGTGATCCTCCGGGATCCCTTCTAGAACTCTAGGCTCATTGGACAACCACTTACGTAGCTCGTAGCCACCCGTTTTCAATATTTCAATCAATTCATCCCGCAGTAGGAGGGCCTCCTCAATACTTTGGGCTCCGGTGCACACGTCATCGACATACAAGTCACGTGACAGCACGGAAGCCCCACGGGGAAAGCGGATCCGTTCCCGCTCTGCCAATTCAAGCAATGATCTGATGGCGATATAGGGACTAGATTTCAAACCATACGTGTTTGTATTGAGTTCATACACCGTCACAGGATCCTCAGGGCGCTCACGCCAGAGTATCAACTGGAATCGCCTGTCCTCAGGATGTATGACTGTCTGGCGGAACATCATCCGGATGTCCGCACCAAAAACCACTTGATGTCTTCTAAAGTTCAAGACGATGTCAATTATGTCCCTATGCAATTTGGGACCTGAATGCAAACATAGATTCAACGAAACCCCGTTCGAAGTGGGTGCGGACCCATCAAAGACGGTCCTCAATTTGCCTGTTGAGGCCTTCACCACCGCGTGGTGGGGCAAAAAATAATGCTCAGTTGAGCTCCAATCAACTCGAGCCGGAGACATGTGACCCAAATCCTCGTACTCGCGCATAAATTCAATATATTTATCGCGAAGTACGTGGTCACGCTGCATGCGTCGCTCAATGGACAGCAGTCGTTTCTCCGCAAGCGCCCTACTTTGCCCTAGGCTAGGACGAGAGGCAACAAAAGGTAATCTAGTTACAAACCGACCGGAGGGCAACCTCTCCGTGGTTGATCGAAAGAAGGCTTCGCACTCAGCGTGTTCCGGATCCATCCTGGAACTCATAGGTGGCTCCTCCACCTCCCAAAACCTTTGCATGGTCTTGGCCAAGGACGCTGATGCGACGACCGGTGGCTCCTCCACGGTGCTATTATCAAACACAGGGCCCATCAGGGCGAAACCAAAGATAGTAGACACTGCCATCAGTGAAGACGAACCCAGAGCTTTCTGGGTACCCAACAAAATCCAACCCAATACGTCCGAGCCCAGGAGCAAGTCCACTGGGCCGGGATGAAAAACAAAGGGGTCGGCCAAATCCAGACCCGAAACCAAAGACAACACACCCGGCGGTATGTCTGTCGAGGGCTGCCAACCCGCAATGGTATCCATTACCATAGCCGAGGTCGTGATCCTCATTGTGGAGGACTTCAGCGAAGAAAAGGTGACAAGTGTCTGGCCCGTCAGACACTTCACTTGTATGCCACCAACTCCAAGAAGTGGCACAGGCGAGTCTTCCACGACTAAACCTAACTGGTGTGCCACTCGAGTGGTAACCAAACTGCTTTGAGCCCCTGAGTCCAACAGAGCTCTCAAATTAATGGCTTCTCCCCCACGACCCCATACGCGGACCACCGCGGTAGGGAGCAGAACCGTCCGCGGCTCTGTCCCAGCAAGGGGGCAAGCTAGTTACGGGCTCCCCACTCTCTCCAAACCAGGGGGGCGCCACTGACCCGGATAGTATGGCGGGCGAGTGCACATCCCTACCTGAGGGGGGGCATAACCCGCGGCCCGGCCATACATATGGTACGGCGGGTGGTACTCCAGCCGTGGGTACTCGTGCAGCGGCGGAGAAAACCGCTGCGGCTGCATGTGGTGGGTAGTGGTAACCCCCGTGGAGGGGGGTGTCCCCACTCTCACGTCCGGTCTAGGGCCCCCGCCCATGGGGGCCCTATCCGGGGCCTGGCCAGCTACATACTGGCCATGACCTTGGGGCGCGTGGTCCTGGTCCGCCAAGACCCGCGCAGGTACGCGACCCCCCTCCCGAGGGGGGGTGCGACGAGCGAAGCCGCGTCCTCCGTCCGATGGTGGAGGGCTTCGCGCAGGAGCGCCCCCGCCCATAGGGGACCCCTGCCTCAACAACCGGGGGCCATCCCCGTTCCGGTTCATGCAGAGCATCACGTGGTGCAGCCCACGGCATGCCTGCACTGCATGGTATGGCCCTGGGACAGTCACGTGCATAGTGACTGCCCAAACAGTAGAAGCAAAGTTCATGCCACCTTGCCATGCGGCGCCGATCTTGTACTGGCAGTCTCTGCCAGTCCCTGCATTGCAGCAGGCTGTGGCCCATCCGGCCACATTGCAGGCAGTCCGCGTCCCCCGCGACTGCTGCCGTGTGCAACCCGCACACCAGCTCCACGCGGTGGCGGTTGCCGTCCCTGTTGGGGCCTACGTTCAGGCGCTCTGGATGGCGCTGAGTCCGTCATGGTATTCTCAGCAGCCCGTGCCTCAAACTCCAAAAACTTCACCAAGTCAGTGAATGTTGGTAGGGTGGTGCTATCCCGTTCCGCATTCTCGCGCTCAAACCGCGAGCGGATGTCATTGGGCAATTTGCCCAATACAATGTGCACCAGCAAAAAGGACCATTGGTCCACCGGCAGCCCCAGTGTGCGGAGCGCGTTACAGGCCACTGTAACGGGCGTGAGCAACTGCAGGCGCAACTGTGCCCTGTTGGCCACCTTGGGCAGGGCCATCAACTGTGCGGCGTGCGCATCCGCTAACAAACGTAAGTTTTGGTAGCGGGAGTTCAATAACTCCCAAGCCGTGTCGTACTGGTCGTCCTCCACCCGGAGGTGCTGGATGAGCGACCGCGCTTCACCCTCAAGAGTGGAGAGGAGGTAGGCCATCTTCTGGGCCTTCGACAAATCCTGTCGTGCTACGACCAGGGACTCGAACATATTTTTATATGCCACCCACTCCTCCATCCTACCCCCAAAGTGGGACAGCTGAAGGGTGGGGAGCCGACCAGTAACCGCTGGTCCTTCCTGTCTAACAGGTGTGCGAGGGGCTGGTCCGCCAGCCTGTCTCGCCCTTATTGCGGCCGCCGCCTCCGCGATATCATCGTGGAGATTCAGGATCTGGTCCATGTCCGCCGTGTGACCTGTATAGACCTCCGCGGCAAGTTCGGCTTCGGTAAGCACCGCCATGGCCGCTTCCGCGCTACTCAATCGTGAGTGGAGGTGATCCGCTCTTAGCAGTGTGGCGCCCTCCCTGTCCTTCCGGAACAGGAGTCCTCCGGCCGTCACAAACCATCTCAGTTCGTTGGCGAGTGTCGCCTTAGCATTGGAGACCTTCGCCATCGCGTCAAGTCACAACCAAAATAAAAAAAACAATTAATTATTTTTTACAAACGAACAAATAGAGGGTAGAAGAACTACGCTCTGCTACCAGAAAATGTGCGCAGAGAATCCGGACAAACGAAGTGGCGGGAAGAATTCTGTACCGGAACTTTACCGGGAAAAAACCACCGGTAAAAATAAGCACCGAAAAAGGTCTCGACACGGCACCACGTTTGTCCGACTAGAACCTAACTTAAGCTATACGCAGACTGCTACCACCGTAACTTATATAGGGAGCTACGGGCCCTATGTACTAATAACTAACTAACTAAATTTATTATGCAACTCACCAAGTTGACTTCTTAATCCAAGTTGGGGTGTCTTCGGAGGAGGTGGTGGTCCCTAAATCTCCCAACCTACCCCATGAGATCTCAATCCCCAGAATAAATACCTTGCTTTCTTCACGAGGGTTCACTCGGCAACAGGATTCGGCGTCCCCAGGCAGCCACGTTTCACATCTCACAAGAAAAAGTCACAATAACAGGTTTTTTCACAAACACAAACGTAATAGTTATTTAACAAAAAAGGAACTCACAATTATAACTCAAACTAACCAACAATCAACGTGGTTTTTTTAGACAAAAGGGACGCGGGACCTCTCCGCGTATTAAAACAAACCGATATAGCACTGGACAATGGCGGTCGACCGCGACGCCATTCACACGCAGTGTGAGAACCCCGCGGCCGCCTCGCGACGCAAGCCGGGTCCTTGCCATGAGAACCCCGCGGCCGCCTAGCGGCAGCAATGCGAAACGCCCGCGTTTCGTTCCAAGCAATTATATTACAAACATAAATGATACGATGTATGATCGAGAGAGAAAAATATTTGAATAAATTTTCTCACAATATTTATCCTAATTGAGTTATTAAAATTATACTTTTTAGTAAATGGAAAGATAATGTTCCAATTATTAAAAATATAAAATTAAATACAAATAAACATTGCGAATTTCAAAGAAAATTTATGCCTACGATATTGCGAACTGAGTAAAGTATAATTAACTAGCTTTTGCCCGCGGCTTCGCCCGCGTGAATTTCCCACGGGAACAGTGCTTTTTCCCGGGATAAAAAGTAGCCTATGTGCTATTCCAGGTCATTATCTACCTCTGTACCAAATTTCATCGTAATCCGTCCAGTAGATTTTGCGTGATTGAGTAACAAACATCCTCACAAACTCACAAATTCACAAACTCACAAACTCACAAACTCACATCCAAACTTTCGCATTTATAATATTAGTATGGATTAAAGATTCTACTTTCAGAAGCGTTTATAGAAAAAATAGAATGTTGACCGCTTTTTTAATGAATGTTTTTAATAAATATATTGTAATTGTAACCTTATAAAGCTAAAAACTACACATGCCCCGATCAGCTAAGACATTCGAACTAGCAATATTAAGGCCATACCCAAGGCTGATCAGAGGGGGTGAGGGGCGGTAAGTAAGCACCGCCTTAAAGCAGACATAATAAGGTTACTTTTCGCATTTTCTATAATTTGTGTTTTTGCTAGCGAGTTTCCGTCAGGCTCTTAGGGTAATTATTTTAGAGGTTTTCTTTTAATTTTGATAAAACACTAAACATATTTTTAAAAATAAGCCGGTATCGTTGTAAATAAATGTATCCTTTATTTGTTTCTTTAAAAAAAAATCTATTGTTATCGCTTAAATTACGGTAATTTTCGACGATAAAGGAAAAAAAAAACAGGATTATGTATTATTATTTTTATCTAGTTTTATTAATTTTATTTGTAATGTGATTCGGTATATTTCTAGTTTAGTATTTTCTCTTTACGGGATATTTTTCTTGCTTCTGTACTTTTAACCTATGGTTCACACTTGACGTTGAAACACAGTACGTTTTCGGAAAATCCTGATTGGGTATAGCCTTAACTTTTGCAATGTAAGATAATTTAAATGAAAATATATTAGAACCCGGCTCTGCCATACAATGTTTTTATTTTTGAACTAGCTGTTGCCCGCGGCTTCGCCCGCGTGAGTTTCGCTTAGATGAAAATTTTTTTTGTGTTCCAAACTGTAGTAACCTAAACTCAGTATTTAAAATTTCAGCCATTTGTTTATCCCGTGTCCCGCGGGAATATCTGTTGAAAAACGTCTGTAGAAAATGCTCATCAGGTTGAACCACTTTTGCTAAGGCGCCATTTCCATATATGTGTAGCTGGTCTCTTGGAGTTCTTTATCAGATGATCCTGATCTTCGATTTTTTATATGTCAACAGAAAATGCTCGTCAGATTGATAAACTTTTGCAAAGGTATCATTTCCATATTTCTTATAGTTTAGCTGTTCTGTTATCATCAGGTGTTCCAGTTTTCAAAATCAATTATAGCCTATATGTTGCCCAGGTATAATAGCTATACAACAAAAAAGTTTCATTCAAATCCGTCCAGTAGACAGACAAGAAATTCCAAAAAAAATATTTTTGCTTTCTATTATTCTTTTTAGGTGTCCCTCTATCCATTTCAGTCATAAATACAAAATGTACAGACAAAATATTTTTACTGTTATAAATGTATAGATTTGATTTTTTTATTATTTGAATAATTTATTACCAAATCTTCATCAAGATATTATGTACCAATCTTCTACCAATTTATTTATTTTATTTTTATTTATTTATTTATTTCATTTTATACAGCGTGTCATTACAGGCTTAACCTACTCCAACATCGCTAAAAACATATAAAAAAATTATAAATTTAATTAATTAAATAAATAAATATAATATATATAATTGTTATAAATGTTTGTTATAATTGTTGTGTATGTTGTTTGTTATTGTTATAAATTTAATTAATTTAATTTAATTATTTAATCATATAGGCCTAAATTCAATGTAAAAAGAGCCACTATTATAAAAATAAAAATGTTGCATACCTACTCACATTCATTCATACAACTGACGCGAAAAACCGTTTCCTTGAAGTCGGGTAAAAATGGTAGTTAAGATCGTGCTACGATATTTTGTAGCTTATACCACATTTACACTCAGCCACTGCCACTGCTCATGTCGCTGCCGGAAATATTTCCCTAAATACTTCTGCGGCAATAACGACGCGAGTGAGTGTTCACACTCAGCGTTCATACTTCTTTACTGCTCAACTCGCAACAATGACTGACGTGGAGATTCTTAGTGCGACAGCATTATGTCTGCTCAGTATAAATAATTATTTAAATGTATTAAAAGAAATAAAAAACTCTGTCACTCCTGTGATAGATAAATAAATGAATTGCCGTAGTCGGGTTACAACACCACAGAATTAATATAAGTAGGTACGTTCTTTCTCGGTCGCACTGCCGCGGCAAATGAGAGAATGTAAACAGTCACTCGCGCTCGCGCTGCCCGTCCTTTGACTTCCGCGCGAAAAACCGACAATCGAGGGAGCGTAGGGCAGTGGCAGCGGCATGGGCAGTGACAACGCGAGTAACCTATTTACATACTCGCGCTGCCCACTTCCCTGCTCACTTCCCTGCCCAACAAGGCTGAGTGTAAATGTGCCATTATGCTACGAAGAACAAAGAACTACTTTGCTCAGTGGTATCAACGTAACCGCTTATCTTCCATCTTTAATTTGAGATAAGTACGTATTGAATACTTTTTGTTGCTTTTTATAGGCAAATAAATAAGCTAGGTACCACAACCAGATTTAATCAAGATTGATAATTTTTAAACAAAATATGGGTACCTAGTAATTATAACTTTTTAGGTGATGTAGCTAAAACTACATATGCTACGACCTGCTATAGACAGACAGCTACTCATCACTCCTATAATGCGAAAATTGTAATTATAGCAAATGAATATTTGTAACTTGCATTATTGTAAAATATCATATTTATGAGTAACCTTCGACGTCACAAAGATAAATACGTTCTGGCGAGAGGTATGCAGTAATTATTGTGATAATTACAAGGTCCACTATAGCACGGCGCCCGTTCTCTGACACTGCGACGTTTCATTTCGGTCTTCATTTCTCATTCAGTGTTCAGACACAAAGTAATACTGCGTCACTCACTAACTGAAGGACTCTACTTATATGTATTTAGTTAAGCGATGGTAACGACTCTGTACAAGACAGTGCAAAGTACACAGTATCCCTAGAAGTTTACAGAACCCAGTTACAAGTTTAGTTTGAAAAGACACTTTTATCTAGTTTTACCTTTTATTTGTATAGGTAAGGGTTTGTAAACAAATCTTGTAAAGTTAAATTTGGTCCAATTTCCAGCCTATTCCAAAACTGTATCAGGAAATTGGATGGCAAAAAAAATTATGCCATATTAAGTGCTCCTGTCCAGGAGATTTTTCATGATTGAGTAACAAACATCGAGCATGGCCATCACACTCGCATCTAAACATTTGTTGTATAATGTTAGAAGAAGTAATATTTTTTATACATTAAAATTTTGTTCAAAAACGACGTAACCCTATATTAATATAATAATACTTTTTATTTATCTTTATAAGGATTCTATTTCAATATAATTTTTTCCAAAATCTAATTTTAAACAACTTGTTTTCCTAATGACTATGAGCTAAAAAATGAAGTGTTTTTAACAATCTTGGTAACACAGAGAATGGTATAATCTATTATCTACTAAAACACTTATATTTTATGTCCATCAAAATTTTATAGGCACAGCATGAATCCAATCAGGCGTTGATAGGCTTACATGGCCATAACACGCGACCTGAAATTATAGCTGCGGTTGATTTTTGGTGAACAAATAGTTTAATATAGGTATGGAAGCAGGCATATGACCAGAAAAATCCTAGAACTCTAGCCAGAGCGCCAAGAAAACGTGGAAGACCCCGACCTGACGAAGAACCATATTGACCCTAAGACGACCCAGAATCGCCAGTGCTGGAGAAAGATGGTTAGGAGAGCCGACCCCATTAAAATGGGAAGAAGGCCGGAGGAGGAAGAAGAAGATATGGAAGCGGGCATCTCTTGACAGAGAATTCTGGAAGGAGAAAGGAGAGGCCTTTGCGCAGCAGTGGGATACCTACTTCAATAGGCTAGGAAAAAAAAGGTATATCAGATGGTTCTTCATCAACAACTCACGGTGTGAATTGGGAAGCTAACTAATATGACGAATGCTAACATACCCTTTGGTACGCACTGATGTGGTGTGGTAAATATATTATTATTAAGTTATCAAATCAGTTTATGAATTTATTCGAGAATATTAAAAATCATAAACTATCATTGACTTGCTTTTCACGTGTCCGTAAAAATAAACAATATTTTTTCAGATTCTAAATCAAGCCATTATTGTGTTATTCATTATGTCCATTGAAATAAACAAAAATAATAAACATTTTGCATCAGTAATAAGTATCTGGGTAGGTACGTTAGTAGATAAAATATATGTATATCGCAAAAAATCAATGGTAACCGATTGTTGTGCTAAAAATAAGAACCACTTGCTCTCTCCTATGTGTATTGAATAGAAAAGATTCGTCAAAAGTAACAGCAGCTCCAATATTGGAAATACACACAAAGGCCTACAGTATGTAGGTAAGTATTATCCGGCAAAATATGATATTAATATACCAGACAATACAATACTATACTAGTACTAAAACTACTAGTGTATAATAAACCCTGAAATCAATATATAATTATTGGGCAGTCGTAAAATAATATATACAAATTCAAAACATACCTACTACCAAATAGATGCAATTGCAATTGATGAATAGAGGAATGGTTATAAGTTCTTTAACTTTCCACTATCTTTCCAGAAAAGGGTGAAAATAACACACATACGCTAGATATTTTTGTTCAATTTACGAAAGTAGCACCAGAACACAGCACCTGAATTGATTTATAATACATATCTCGGGGACATTCTCTCGAATTCTGGAAAATATGTCCCACGTGCAAATCTAATTTTTAAAGCTACTACCAAGTTGACTTTAAATTTTTAAAGAAGAGGTAAAAATAAAACCAATAAATCTTCCAATAAATTTTACTCTTAGTTTACTAATTATGAGTAAATGGATGATGGTAAATGGATGATGGTAAATTAATTTAATATTATATATTTCTTCTTTGCAGAGTTTTTTTTTAATTTAGATTACTGCAGGATACTTCTTTTTCTTCGTCCACCCTTTCTCCCATTTTATTCGGGGTCGGGTCTATTAATATTGGTATGGTGTGTGAGTTGACAGTGGAAGATCGGGAATGGGCGAGTATGCAGATAGTTGAAAATCAAACGCGCTATGACATCTTGCGACACTTTATTCTTAGAATAAATGCGAAAATGCTTTACATTATATGAGGTTATTAATAAAATATAAGATTAGAAAATTCACAACTTATGAGCTACGAATTCATTGCTAAGGAAGTGACAGATCGATTTTTGACAGCCAGTGACAGCTATTCTTAATAAACTTGACACTATGTAAGGCTTATGCCTTTTAGCTTATACAGCCAATTTATAATGGAATGAATAGAATAATATTTCTATCAGGGTCAACAGGAATACGGAATTATATAAAGAAAATCAATGAAACATGAAACTTGCAAGTCTTAAATCACATGCAAATATATTTTTATTTGAAGTTGGTTAAGATTTAATGATGGTCCTATACCATAGAGAACGATGTCGCCTAGGTTTAACAAGTGTCCAGAATCATTAGTGATGAAAACATAAACATGATGAAAGTTGGCATACAGACTTCTTTAGCTATTCAAAAAAACAGTATTTGTTCAGACATCATTACATTTTCCACAGTAGGTGAAAAGGTACCTTTTTTTATCGATGTGGAAATGCTTTCGGATTACTTCGAGCGCGTCACACTTGGTACCACTGAAAACACCGGTGTGTTTTCAGTTTCGGGGTGTCCGGTGCCAATACTGCAGAGGTGGAAATGGTAAAGTAATCATCAATCTCCCACACTGCCACAGCCACGACAGTGGCCTTCACACCTTCAACCGTATTATTTTTCAATTTTCCAGAACACCGAATCTTATAAGAGGATTTAAAAATGGTTTAACCATAAAATATAAATTGAAATAACCTAACGAGAACTTCAAAAGAAATGATTTACCTGAAAAAGGCTTGTAAATCTCTTGTTACGTTACTCAAAGTAAACAAGTCAATTTTTATAAGAAAATCTAAATAATAAAGTGAAATCAAAACCGCGTAAAGTTGCTATGTATTATTCTTGTAGAAAAAAGTTCAAGATTTAAATAAAGTTAGTAAAAAGAAAATCAATACATGATTGCGAAAACCTTTTGTGTTTTAAAGTAGGCAGTAGGTAAGGGTAGGCAACAATTGCAAAAACTTCGAAAGTCAGTGAAATGGATAAAGTTTTTAGAAACCCATCAAGTAAATTGGTAACAAGAATATGAACTTGAGTAGATATACTCAAGTTTAAATTCTAATTACCAATGATAGTCACCTTTTTTACATAATTCCCTAAAAGAAATCATAGAACGTAATGTATTCAGGGTTCATGTAAGACGTAAGTAGGTGTTTGTGAATTTCTATATTCGACCCTAAATCCTAATGTCTTCTAAATACCTGACGTGATTTAGAGGCAAGCGATTCAAAAATGGCTTCAGATATTTGAGGTATGATTTGAATTTCGGGTAACATAGGCTATTTATCAACCGACTTCCCAAAAAAGGAGGAGGTTATATGTTTCGATGTATGTATGTTTTTTTTTTATGTATGTTCGCCGATTTCTCCGCCTACTGTGGACTGATTTCCGAAATTATTTTTTTATTCGAAAGGGTCTATTCCCAAGTTGGTCCAATTTTAACCACGTCAGAATCTGTTCGGTAATTTTGAAGATACCTAACAAAATATTAAAATACCAACATTGGATTATAGAGCAAAAGCACGCGACAGCATGCCCTTTGTTATTTTATAAAACCTCAAGATTCTCTTTGCATGTCCCCAACACACAGAAATAGCGATTATCGACTAAATAAGTTGCATCATGATTACTTAATCAGATAATTTGTAGCAATAATATTTAAATTGGTAGCTCAATTTTCTCAAAGTAAAAGTTTTTTTAAGATTTCTATCCAAATAATATTAGAAATCATGCCACCCATTGCCAAGCAATTGATGCAAATATAAAATCCTGCCAGGCATTGTAACTTTACTAAATTATAGTTATATTTGTTTTATTATAACAGCTGAATTTAATGTTACTTTGAGAGGTCCCCAAGGATGCTTTTTATACCTATTAAAATCACTTTTGCTATCCATATTACCTGCATAAGCAACTAAGATCCAAAGTTCATGTCTAGTTGCTAATCATTTTTATACGTACATCCCACACAGAGAAACATTCAGCATTTGTAAAATAAAAAAGATTTGGTTGTTGCGGGCTCTTGGTCTATTTATGTGCCAAAAATTCCGTGGAATTCTGACATATTTTGACATTTCAAATCAAACTGACATATAAAGTTTCGATTTCTTAATTTTCGGCCAGTGATAAAATAAGTTTAAGTTTTCATGGCAACATGAAAATAGGTATTTATAGGTATTATAGGTGCACTAAAAATGATAAAATAAAATTTTTTTTCAAAAAAAATGAACCGACTTCCATTATAAAACTGAAAATCATGAAATAACTTAAATAGGCAGATTAATCAGAAAGAAAAATGTATTGGCATGCTACCTACTGAACGTGGTGAAGTCGGTGCCAAATTAAAAATTAAATCCCACCAAAAACATTCTGTAAAAAACTAGCCAAGTCTCGATGGAGCTGTTTGTTTATCTCTAAAAAGTAATGAAATCTAGACAAAGTCGTTCCAAGTCTAAGGTTCCTTACTGCGATTTCTTTATTATTATATTTAATGTTGTGTGACTTGGCCGTTGAAGGGTGCACAAGGGTACAAAACCCGGTGCTCCATGACACCATTGCACTAATCTGTCGCCAAAACCGCTACACAATGACGATGGAAAATTGCCACTTGGAAAACGTTGATTCAATAACCAGTCAATTGTAGGCTTGATAAAGCCACTAACGTATAAAGAATGTTCAACGGCCAAGTCACACAACATTAAATATAATAATAAAGAAATCGCAGTAAGGAACCTTAGACTTGGAACGACTTTGTCTAGATTTCATTACTTTTTAGAGATAAACAAACAGCTCCATCGAGACTTGGCTAGTTTTTTACAGAATGTTTTTGGTGGGATTTCAGTTCTTTTTGTAGAAACGTGGACATATTGATTTATTTTATTAAATTTTCTTATTTGACACAGTTTTTTTTCTTTTAGGAGTAGTTTTATTATTATTACAAATCTTTCTTTTCTTTTTTTCCGGTTCTGATTCTTGTACACTGTACAGTAAGCAACAGTTTTTCGTATTGCCCATTCGCGTTCATTATTTAATCTTTTAGATGGTTTAGACCGTTTCATTTCTGTAAGATCGGAGCGGTATTAACGCCCGGTTGTATTCGGTGATCGCTGAAGCTTGAGCTTTTATACTCTTGAAGTCAACATTTATGAGATGAACCATACCGTTGTACAAAGTACTTATTACTTCCATGACCATATCATACCCATAAAGATTGGTTACTAGAATTTTAGACCATAGAGCTAGCAAAAAATTGTTTAATTTAAAGAATATTTAAAGAATGATTTTTTTTTCCTATGTCTATGAAAAAAACACAGCAAAAAAATGTTTAATTGATTTTTTTTCCTATGTCTATGTTCTAGAAATTTATTCCACAGAATATTGCATGGAAGTAGTAAGTACTTTGTTGTACAAAGTACTTATTACTTCCATGGAATATTGTAAGGAATAACTGAAAATTAGCTCGATTCTAAGGAAAAAATAAGAACTTCATCGAAGTTTTATTTTTCCCATGCAATAATACAGTCAGTGTACTAAAAACCAGAGACCAAATAAATTTAAAAAAAATGGTTATTGTCTGTCATTCTTGGCCTATCACGAGCAGGGTTTCCAACTTGTGGCTTACCCCAAACAAAAGTAAATAAAATTTCGTTTGTTAATTTGATATGTAGGGATTTTTTTATTTGACACTTGATCAGTGTTATCAAATTGAGGGTTTTAGCCCTAAATTAAGGGCCAAAATATATACTTGATGAGTATTTTTTATTCATTCCTCAGCACTTCGACAATTTAAATGTAACACCACCACCACCACTAACATCAGCACTTCGACAATTTAAATGTAACAAACCACCATAATCATTACCCATTTTCGACATCATTGGGGCCTCATGCAAGTTGATAACCATATTTTCGTCATCAAGCATTAGGAGGCATAATATTTTCAATTTTTCATACTGAACTTAGGGTAATTTTTGAAGAAGCGGGCAACTCTTAAAAGCAAAATGAAAACAGACAACAACGAAAAATTTGTCTTTTAAGTACAATCGAAATACAACTGGGTACAATATCCCGATGAATATGTATGGTTATAACGTATTATAGAGGTAACGCGTATGGCAAATACTTGGCATTTTCTGGCCAGAGATCATCTCCAAGCGTGAGCTCTGAGAAATGTGCAACTGCCATAATGTAGATCGGCCACACGCTTCGAAGAGACCCATATACTAGGCAAGCTCTCGAGTGGATACCACAGGACAAAAAAAAAGTTAGTCGACCCAAGCAAACCTGGCGGCGGCGTACAGTTGCAGCGGAAAGGCAGTCGTTCTCTCCTGGTCGGAAGCAAAGTGCATTGCCCAGGACAGAATCCGATGGAGAAGCACTAAAACTAATACTTAGACGAAGAAGCACTAAAAATAAAAATGTAATTATTATGGTAGTAATAAAACTAATAAAAATGTAATTACTCTTTTATTATGATTAAGCAGAAGGGGGACATTCGCTCAAAAGTGGCTATAGGCTAGATTAAATAAGAAGATGTGTCCCTCTACGCTGGACTTTTGCAATGACAGTCGATTTTTCTATGTAGCAATAGAAGGGGGCGTTGCCATAGAGATATGGTAATCTCTAATACAGCTGAGACCAGCTGAGGGTTCTTCATGAGATACTTCAGACCTTCGATTTTCGACATCAAATGAAGCGGCCCACCAAGTTGAATATTTTTTGTAAAAGCGGTATGTCGATCTCTAATAGTTTGGTTGGGCTCTTGTGTTTTCTAATCAGGGTCACCAGGTACTCCAGATCTTCGATTATCCTAGTTTTTATAGTTTTCCCTTTATGTGGCCATTAAAACCTAACTCTGTACCAAATTTCAGCTCTCTGAGTTTATGGGAAGTACTAGTTCTATTTTGATGATCATGAGTGAGTGAGTGTCGAAAATGCGAAACTTTGCTTTCGCTTAACTTCGGAACTAAATGACCTACAGACTTGAAATTTTGGATTTTAAGTATCTGATTATAGCTTACTGGATGACGAAAATTTCTTCGTTCTGGTCTTATCCAAAGGTTCTCAAATAGGGGCCTGAAAATGCGGCGAAATGGTTCCAGTAAAGGATGGTACGGCAGTGTTTGCTTCGCGCTCGACTTGGCGGGGGCACTGCCGTGCCCCCTGATAATCTAAATTAGCTTAAGAATCATGTACATAGTATAAATAAAATGCCTAAATAAACATAATAACCTTACTTCTGCACTTGGCACCGACTTCATCTCGTTCAGTAGGTAGCATGCCAATACATTTTTCTTTCTGATTAATCTGCCTATTTAAGTTATTTCATGATTTTCAGTTTTATAATGGAAGTCGGTTCATTTTTTTTGAAAAAAAATTTTTTTCAGAGTATGTATTAGCCAGAGAAACCAAGATAGAGTAACGTTATAAGGCAAATTAAGGAAAAAGTGAGCGTCATGTTAGCAATAGAGAGAATGAAAGGAACTCCACTCACAGGACCTTGCTCTTTTTGGTGACAATGATGTAACATTCTATGTATCAACGTATTTTACATACCTAAGTTAATATCACCAGCAGGTGAAATAGCATCACTAAAGCTCTCAACTTTTCAGTACGTTACTAATACATATTACTAGGTACATATGTAGTAAGTACTGATAACATAAGTGTTATAAAACTTTTATCACTATTAGATATAAATCTATCATTGCACAGCCATTTATTACTTTGATAGACACTTGAAACATTGATAAACATTTGAAAACAAGTTTGTCCATGAACATTTTTTCCAAGCGAACGAAAAACAAATGCAACGATAATTCGATTTATGTAATAATAATAACTAATATTTGGTTAATTTACAAATAAATAATCGGAATCCAATGATGGAAAGAAACCACCAAGTACGTAAGTAGATACTTCTAAGAGCTTCCAAAAGCTTCCTACAGACAGATCTAGCAACAGCAAAGAATGAGGTTAGTGTTGTCGCAAATAGCGATTAGATAGTCGATCGATAGTATCGTCTCTTTAGACGTATTTCCTCATGACTGAGTGTCGTGGTCATTACATGGAATGAAACACACACAACGACTCTCTTGGCAATTTAAATGGAGAGGTTTGCCATTGCCTTCTCCATTTCACACTCTCTCTCTCTTTCTCAGCCGAAAGACGTCCACTGCTGGACAAAGGCCTCCCCCAAGGATTTCCACAACGACCGGTCCTGCGCTGCTCGCATCCATGCGCATCCCGCGACCTTCACCAGGTCGTCGGTCCACCATATCACACACTAGCTGATAATCATCAACCAGAGAATTTTGCATCCACAGGCGGGCGCCCTACCACTCGGCCACCACCGCTCCACACGATAGTATCGTAGTTGCTTACTAGAAACTTCGTAGAAACTTAGCAAAGATACTATAAATTGTTTTAATTTCCAAACATACTTTGGTCAATATATCTATATTATTGGTAATTATCGTATTATTACTATTAAAAGTATTGCCTTTTGTAAATAGTACTTATCGATATTGTTACTGTTCTTTAAGGTTAACCAATGGTAGAGCTTTTATCGATAGTTCTGCACGATACGTATTTGCCTCTGTATCTCGGCTAGCAGCGATAGTTTTGACTCTCAAGCGTATTCAGATAGATCTCTGTTGCCTAAAATATTTCACATCTAAATCTGCATTTCCTTTGCCTAAAATTTATCTCTATTTTACCCTAACTACTACTTTGAATTTGAAATTCACGAACGAGTAATTTCTCTTTGCTATTTTATGAGATTTTATAACACCTTGTATTTCATAATCATAATCATAATCAATCATAATCATTTATTTGCATAAAATGGAGGTGTGGGGTCAGTTGTAACATTTTCTATGGGGACGGTTGAAACATATGATGGGAGTAGATATTATATATGCCATAACTGCGATGAGTCTGATTAGATAGATAGGACTATCTGATGATAAGTCTGATTAGAGCGTATGTCTTAAATAGGAAGAAAAAGAGAAGGTTTACATCCCGTTTATTTGTATTCACAGGAAGTTGGAAAAGTCTATAGGAATGTTGGATCTAAATTCCATGGCATTTTGTTCTGACTGATAGAATGCTTATCTGAATTCTAACCGAAATTAAGTATGATGTCATGAAAGCCAAAACGAATTCTTTATAATGTCATAATAGTACATTACGAAACAAGTGTGCAAAGTTGGTCATTACGCACAAGAGGCGCATATTGGCGCGCGAGCCGAAGGCGAGCGCGCTAATAAAGCCGAGTGTGAGTAATGACCAAATGCACACGTGTATCGTACGACGTTTTTCAACACATTTGTGAGTAAAAAAAAAATAATGTGGTCCTAACATCTAATTATCGGAAAACGATTGCGCCCTTTTGTCATTCCTCCACTTTATAAAACATTCGTATGCCGCCAAATACTTACGTTTGATTTTGGAGGCAATAAACTATTACTTGCATTACGCATTACTTGATTTCAGGTGGAGTTAAATTCACATATTCTTCCATACTAGTCGACATTTTATTAAATATTTAATACAACGACAATCGGAAAATGTACCTAACAAGCACAAAATAATAAATAGTCTTTTTTTTATTCGCGTGCCGCCGCCCGCCGCCCCGCGCCGTGCGCAGGGAGCGCGCGGTGCACGCTGCGGATGGTATATCGTCATACAGCCAGTGCTTGGCTGTATAAAAATCATTATCTTTGCTTATTTAAAAACTGTTGTTATTTTCCCTATTTGATCTTATATGTATTATGTTATGCGGCTAAATTAAAAATGCTTTGTGGAATTCATAACGCGCATTAGTTTTCTATCTTTTGTATAGCACAGTATGGTAATTTTTATTTCAACACACTTGCTCGTAAAGTGGGTCTTATTACATCGAATTTAGGCCCATAATGCCATATATTACGAAGGTATTACGAATATATTACGAAGGTGTTTGGAAATAAAAATTACCATACTGCGCTATACAAAAGATAGAAAACTAATGCGTGTAATGAATTCCACAAAGCATTTTTAATTTAGACGCATAATACATATAAGATCAAATAGGGAAAATATCAACAGTTTTTATAAGCAAAGATAATGATTTTTATACAGCCAAGCACTGGCTGTATGCCGATATACCATCCGCAGCGTGCGCCGCGCGCTCCCTTCACACGGCGCTGGTCGGCGGGCGGCGGCACGCGATTAAAAAACAAGACTATATTTATTATGTGTTAGCATATTAAATATTTAATAAAATGTCGACTAGTATGGAAGAATATATGTAACTCCACCTGAAATCATTAACGAGGCGCGTAATGCAAGTAATAGTTTATTGCCTCCAAAATCAAACGTAAGTATTTGGCGGCATACGAATGTTTTATAAAGTGGAGGAATGACAAAAGGGTGCAATCGTTTTTCGATAATTAGATGTTAGGACCACATTACTTTTTTTACTCACAAGTGTGTTGAAAAACGTCGTATGATACACGTATCCATTTGGTCATTACGCACACTCGGCTTTATTAGCGCGCTCGCCTTCGGCTCGCGCGCCAATCTCGCCTCTTGTGCAAAATGACCAACTTTGGACACTTGTATCATAATGTACTATTTCAACACACTTGCTCGTAAAGTGGGTCTTATTACATCGAATTTAGGCCCATAATGCCATATATTACGAAGGTATAACGAATATATTACGGAGGTGTTTGGAAATAAAAATTACCATACTACGCTATACAAAAGATAGAAAACTAATGCGTGTAATGAATTCCACAAAGCATTTTTAATTTAGCCGCATAATACATATAAGATCAAATAGGGAAAATAACAACAGTTTTTATAAGCAAAGATAATGATTTTTATACAGCCAAGCACTGGCTGTATGGCGATATACCATCCGCAGCGTGCGCCGCGCGCTCCCTGCACACGGCGCGCGGCGCTGGTCGGCGGGTGGCGGCACGCGAATAAAAAACAAGACTATATTTATTATGTGTTAGCATATTAAATATTTAATAAAATGTAGTACGACTAGTATGGAAGAATATATTTAACTCCACCTGAAATCATTAACGAGGCGCGTAATGCAAGTAATAGTTTATTGCCTCCAAAATCAAACGTAAGTATTTGGCGGCATACGAATGTTTTATAAAGTGGAGGAATGACAAAAACCCGCAATCGTTTTTCGATAATTAGATGTTAGGACCACATTACTTTTTTTACTCACAAGTGTGTTGAAAAACGTCGTATGATACACGTGTCCATTTGGTCATTACGCACACTCGGCTTTATTAGCGCGCTCGCCTTCGGCTCGCGCGCAAATCTCGCCTCTTGTGCGTAATGACCAACTTTGGACACTTGTATCATAATGTACTATTTCCAAACACCTCCGTAATATATTCGTAATACCTTCGTAATATATGGCATTATGGGCCTAAATTCGATGTAATAAGACCCACTTTACGAGCAAGTGTGTTGAAAAATTACTTACAAGTAGTCAAGGGTACAGAAAAGGAATCAAATTCGCTATTTTCGTTAATTAAACATTTAGTACATACTTAATAGATATATCTAAATAAAAAAATACCTACTTAATATTTTTTTCAAGCATAAAAACGCCTTATTTAGTTATAATACCTATATAAAAGGTTTTCTTCATGTTTTCGAAGATAGCTGAGAGAACTTGTAGTTTATACGCAGTCATATATCACGTAATAACTCACGCACGATTATTCAAAAGTACATTTCAGCAAAGACGTGCTCAACTCTGGTGCTGTCTGTCTATGTCTGGAAATAAACTGCAGGACTTTTGCATATTTAGGCGGCAGTCGTCTAAACTTAATCGAATTACAAACTTGAGCCGCAAAACATGGAAAAGGGACTGGAGTCCCTCCCATTTCAGTAGGTATGTTAATTAGAATTTCTGGATAAGCTAACCTTTATAATCTCTTTACTCATTTAATTATTCAAAATCATTATTTGTTTGCACTGTGAACGAACAATGCAAACAAATTATTTTCAGATATTAATTCAACTATTTTTTATTTCTATCGCATTTATATTAATCGACAGAGAATAGAAAGAAAAGACCAAAGATAAAAATACGTGGACCAAAGATAAAGATCAATGTCGTAAGATTTAAAAAAATAAAGCGGCGGGAAACAGTTTGATTTATTTCCTCGCAATCGAAGTGGAAAGCAGAGTTTACCTATAACTCGTCCACAAAACGATTTTTATCCTCGACATTACTATCAGCCCTCGCCTGAAAATGATTCGTTTTGTGCACTTGTTGTAAAATATACTATTTTTGACTAGGGTGAACTCGGGATCGGTTTACCCTGTGCCAAATCTTAATTATCATCATCAGCTCAGCTCTGACAGGGTACGTCCAACTGCCTATATGGACCTCTCTGCTAAAGACATCTATACCTACCCGTCTCGTCCCACAAATATAATCCGACGATCTTGGGTGAAATTTGTAAGATGAATTTATACAAGCGCACGGGAATGGTACGACCGTAAGGAATTTAAATTAAGTAGTATGACATCAGGTTGTTTATGCATACCCTTTGTAATGTAACCGACCAACGGACACATTAGTGCCAACTTGTGTCGACAGACGCACTTAGGAGACATGACTCGGCATGCATAATTATATTGTGTTTGCTTACACCTTGGTAATTGGTATATTAATAAGTGGTATGGTATATTCTAATATACGTATCTTTTGACCCAGGATTCACGCATTCTTGAAAAAAAAGGTCTCGATAGACAAAGCGAAAATAAAAGTGACACGGCTGATGAGGGTGCGTAAATCCTTTTCAAGAAAGCGACCTCAAAAGTAAAAATAACTACAAAGAAAATAGTAGTTTACTTGTGAAGTCAAAACCGCAAAACACTTAAAAACGGATAGAAAAAGATTATTCCATTTTGCCCGCGCTGAAAAATTTAAAAATAATGCAATTTCACGATCTTGTATTCACAAACTCAGATAGATTTTTGACTACCTACGCTATAATATCCCAAAGTTGCGAAATGCGAAGACATTTTTACGTACATTACAATGTCAACATTAGTCCTACCAGCCTGGTTGCCTAGGTTTCTTGGTTTTTGTGTAGCGGCCTAGAGGACCTACTTTCCGTTACTGGATATTACCTTTTTAGGCAGAAAAGGGGAACACCTTTACTGTCCATCCAACCAAACTTTTTATTTTGTGTCGTATATGAGTGTACCATTATCTATGAAACGATTAGCCAATGTTTGTAGGAAACTCATTAAAAAGTTTAAAATTTTTCCAAACGCCGGATATTTTGACATAAAGTTTACAAGCAAATGTAAACTAATACTAATGTTCTTTGAATTTTTCTAATCGTTCGCGCGTGCTTCGATGCGGAATCTCAACAGATGTGCACTAATCTACGAAACGCTTCGTTTGTTTACCTCTCTTTAAAAATAGGGAACTCATTCATGAATCCTACACACATCGTATGTTTAGTACTGCCATTATCACCATGCCGATGAAACTATGAATATAAGGCTACGTTCATAGCTGGAATGATATAGGTAAGTATAAATTGCTAAAACACATTTGTTAGATGAGTGACTGTAAAAATCAGTTCGATAGAAAGGAAAACTTATGAGGAAGTGCTAAAAATTGAAAAAGAAATAAAACTTTTTTCCAAAAAAAATGAACCGTCTTCCATTAACTGAAAATCATGTATTGGCATGATACCTACTGAATGTAAAGCCGAGGATAGACAACAGCACAGCTCTTAATTGAGAAGAAGATGATGAATGTATATTCTCTGGTAATATGACAATTTTAATTTTACTTGTAAATTTATGTGTTAAAATGAAGCGTATTTCTATATCTAGAAATTACTCCATCGTACATAAATACTACATGGTAACACTGAATTGTTTGTTTCGTACAAAACTTATATTACTCGTCACTTATAAATAGTACAAAGCTATATTCACAATAAAAAGATTTGATTGATTTTGGGTTGATACGTTGGAGCTGGAATTATTGGCCCAGAATGAGCTGGGGGAAAGTGGAAAAAACCCTTTCAATTTTCATTGATGTAGCTACAGGCGCACGTAAAACTGTTATATGTTCGGTATTAAACTGTTGGAATTTAATTAATCCTTTTAGAACCTTTTCCGCCGTTTATTTAGTCGATGTCAGTGTGACGAAGTTATCCAATAGATTTATTGATCGTGGAATTTCACTTTATTACAAATTTTTGAAGGCTAATATTACAAACGTTGATTAATTCCTTGTGTTGTTATTTTTCAAGGATTTTACTTATTCTTTACCTATTATTTAACAGCAATTGTCTGTGTGTAAGGCGAAGTTTGCGAGTAGGTACTTGGAATAAATGTTTGCAGCACTGGCGAAAAATATCTAAATATAAGATCATAAACAAACAGTTTTAATGGCGTAGGTACGAGAATAATCCGCCGTTTGTTAGGAACGAGTCATTAATTTGAGATTGTATTCACGGACGCAGTCACGCGGACGGAACCTACGTCCGACCAGCTGGCGTGGTGTACCGGGCTGGCCTGGCTGGACATTACTACATTGCTACTACTACTGCTAATTTCAAACGAAACCCACTGATATATTTAAGTATCAAATCATGATGACTAGTTGTTCCCTGGAGCTTCTGTAGGAATGTCGAGATAAAAATATTATGTGCTTTTACATGATTCAATGTTATGGTTGTATGATTAAGAAAAAAAATGTTTTCTATTAACTGAAATCCTAAACCACCAATAAGTATAATAAATGCGAATTGCACAACGAGCGCCTTGCTCGACAGTACATAAATTACTCTCAACTCGTCAAAATCGCGCCAGTTTCGGAACATAAATTGTCTATTTTAAAATTGATATTCCAATAAAAATTTCAATACAAATCCTTAAATTAAACACTGGCCAGATTTTAATGTAAGTATAAAATTTTGGGTAGTATAAAACCTGGTATGTTTGCTGGAATGGAACAAACAAAGGGTACCCACTTTTATCCCGAAATACTTAGGTACAGTAGCGGGAGCAGCGCTTTAAACAACTTTTATCGACAATTTCATATGGTACCGACTTATCGACATAAATGCCTAATTCTATTTAATACAATTTTTATTCTCACACGTGAATAGAAAATAATCAACACGAAGAAGACCCACGTACCAAGTAATAAGCGACTTGATTCGTGACTCGACTGATAAGGCAAGTAGCAGGATACCTACGCGAGAAAATGAGTCTTTCCTTTATCAGTGTATGACCATACCTTTATGATTTGAACATTATTCAAAGTCAAGCTGTAATAAAATAATTGTTAGTTACCATGGCACTTTAGTGGCTGTGAATGGCGAAAATATTACACGCATGTACCTACCTCTAGTAGTTGACTAAGGGGTGATTTAAAATCCCACAAAAAATATTTCTATGTAAAAATTTGCCAAGGCTAGACCACAATATGGCTTGCACTGTCAAAAAGTTATCAGATTTCATGTAGAGTCAAGCTACTCTACAAGCCCTAACTACTATTGTTATTAATGTACAAATTATTAATCTATACATATAATAAAACAGTAAAAATATTTTGTCTGTACATTTAGTATTTTTGACTAAAATGGATAGAGGGACACTTAAAAAGAACAATAGAAAGCAAAAAAAAAATTTTGGAATTTCTTGTCTGTTTGTCTGTATGTATGTACGCGTTTCACGCAAAAACCACTGGACGGATTTGAATGAAACTTTTTTTGTTGTATAGCTATTAAGTCTGGGCAACATATAAGCTATAATTGATTTTGAAAACTGGAACACCTGATGAAGAACCATAACAGAACAGCTAAACTATAAGAAATATGGAAATAGTGCCTTAACAAAAGTTATTCAACCTAATGAGCATTTTCTGCTGACGTATAAAAATTTAAGATCTTGGAACATCCGATGAAAAGCTCCAAGAGACCAGCTACTCTATAACATATATGGAAATGGCGCCTTAGCAAAACTCGATTAATCTGATGAGCATTTTCTGTAGACGTATAAAAATCGAAGATCCGTAAAATCTGAAATAGTTTAGAACACAAAAAGACTTTTCATCTAAGCGAAACTCACGCGGGCGAAGCCGCGGCCAACAGCTAGTATACCAATATGTACTTACATTAGTTGGCAAATAAATAATTATGAAATACACAAACTCGGGTACCTACACATTAATTGTCTCTTAAATTCTGAGCTTCATTGGTGTTTACAAATTTAGCAATTTAGTCGAACTAACCTGTGTTTATTGTGGGACTAGCGTGTTTATTATTAAATATTTTTTATTTGTAAATATTTAATCTTATTTTTATTTAGTTTACAATTTTATTTTAGGTTTATTTCGTTTATATTTTTTTAAAGTTACTCCTTACTTTTGTCATTTTTATAAACAGAATATTGGTGTTTACAATAAAGAACACTTATGTATTTGGTTAACAAAACCACGAACCACCTAGTAACAAGGACCAGTAGGTACGCTAAGCAACCACAACATCATAAACATGAAGTTTTATTTGATCGAACCAACATCGTTCGTCCGGTGGATGGCCTAAAAAAACATTGGATCTTGCTTGATTCTTTTCTTTTTCAAATTAATCTAAAATGTGCTATTATAGCCTAATTAAAAGATGACAATGATTGAGACTCAACTTTGTTAAGTTAAAATAATTGTATACCTATCATAAATTATGTCGAGTTTTGTCTAAAATTGATGAGCTATAAAATATAGGAGATATTTGGCTAGCTAAAATTGTTGAAACCGAAGACAGAGAAACGTGGCGAATACTACACAAAGAAAATCGAAGTAGCTATGAAAAATTATGATAGTTGAGCTAAGTAATCAAAAGTTGCAGAACAAGATATCTTCCGATGCGCTGCCAAGAGCATTAATTGGTTGCAGTTCATTATTCAGCACAGATTGCAGTTGCAACTGTTCCATTTACTTTCATTTTATCTTAAAATTAAATTAGTGTTATCTGGACTCAGCTGTTTTGCCTGTATTCAATACATATTAAATGTGATTGCTAGAAATAGACACTCTGCAAGTGATACAAAAAAAATAAAAATATTTTGCCATTAACTAACTTTCGACGGGCTTTACCCGCGTGAATGTCGCTCAAATAAAAATAATAATTTTCAAGCTGTGACTCAAAATGTAAGTAGTCATGTACAGTGGCTCACATATATAGAAAAGTACACCACCCGAAATACATACACTATTAAATGTGGTATACTTTTCTTTGTGACCCACTTTGCATAAAACAGTGAGAATGAAGAAAAATCCCGGCTTAAAAATCCGAGTCCGGGTATTCCTGTCCGGTGTCCTTATGGTAGGTAGGTACTATAAAATCCATGTATGAAGGGACTCGTAAATTTGTTTAATTTATTTTTTTAGAAATATTACTTTAGTAGATAATTACAAGAGCAGACAAGAAAAAATATTAGCCGTTAAGCTGATGGAGCTGCTTTGAAAAAGACTCTTTGAACGTATCAATCTTACGATAAATAAGCAGATATGTTAGTATGTACCCACCCGTTTGTAGCCCCAACGATCTCTCACGCTGGTGGCCATTCTACCTCATAATACCAAGAACCAACATGTAACCAAAAACCAAGTGTTTACTAACTGCTTATTTTATTTTAATTTAAATCCTGGTCAAAAGTACTATCTGAAGTAATAATCCTGGTCACTGCACCAACCAGAGATGTAGCAAACCCTCTAGTCAACGTCTCCAAGAATGGTTAAATCCCTAGTTACGTCACTCAGAAGTAACTATTCTAACCTACTCATTATCTATTCTTATTTGATTTATCTTTAACCTAGCTTGAGAATAACCTAAAAGTGTGTTTACATATTAGTTCCCGTAATATTATGAGTTGTGCTGTGATCTCCTAGTGTAGTACCCTGATTGTATTCCGCAATGAACCCTGGACCTTTTCGAAGTGCAATGTCGGGGGCCTATTATTATAACCTGGATTAAATATCTTACTACTATGTACTGTCTGTGTCTTAACCAACCTTATCTACATTACAGGAATTACAGATAATGCTAAGGACTATCTATAGAAATTAAAACTAAATCTTACTTGGCTAATTTATATTATCGGTTTGTCATAAATATACACTTAACACTACTAATTATTGAATTATTAATTATAAGGTGAGCTATGAGGTTTTCCAGCTTTTGAAATACCGCAACTTTGAAAGATGCCTACTAACATATGTGTGTTCCTAACGCTTAACTTAGATAGGTGAGTATAAAGTATATGACCAAAGGTACCGATGATGGTTTTATTTGCTTTAATAGAATCTCTCAGCTTATAGTTGGGTCTAGTATGGACCAGGCCCCGCTAGAAATGTTTATATAAGTAAGTATGTGTTTCTTAAGGTCGGTAAAAATATGTAAGTATGGAAAATGCAAATATTGCTACAAAATTGATAATTCTCAGCTTTATTAGCTAGATCGGGCTTATGGAAACATGCCCCTCCGTCCGCATGTTACAGTAACCTTCGGCTCCAGACTTGGACAGGTTCCCTCCAGATGCTCAGCTATTATATTCTTGATTTCAATATAAATAATGAATAACTAAGGTCTGAACATAGTCTAGTCTGTCCGTCTTTGTATAATTAAATAAAACAGAGAGGAGAGACAAAATGTCTCCAAGTCATTTATCAGTTTCACAATTATGGATTTATCCCATATATTGTGATCAGCTGAGATCTTTATTTTTATGTTAAAATCTAAATGATTAACTATATATCATATATGAATTCAACCTTACAATTCATTAATGGGATACTGATAAATCTGATCTCTGAAGGAGAGTAAGTTATTAAAATTAATTAATAATAGGGATAGTGGTGATGTACTCATACTTTAATTATGTTAGAGTTATAATGTGGGTTTACCAACAGGTGGTAATAGGTAAGTTAAGTGTGCAGAAGAGAATTAGCATTACTCAAACTGATGTAACTTGACTTGTCTTTTGTTTATATAATTTTCAGGTTAGAATTACATCCTTAAATCTGAGATCCATTGTATTTTAGATTGATTCAGTACTTATCACCATTATTAGTGAATTTGTCTATATTCACTCAATAATAGAAGCTATTTGTACTCAACCAAAGGAATCATCCTTAATAAATCAATTTCTTTATGAATATTTAGAAGTTATTTGCAGATATTCCAGTGAGTGGTAGCAACTACTCAATATCCTTTGATAGTGTACTAAAATATCTTTTGACATAGCACACAGGCGGTAACTGCCTTATGTCTAGATTCGAGCAGACACTGGACACAACTAGAATCAAACTATTGTAATTTATTTGTAAGTTTTATAAATGTATAGACTCCCATCTTTAAGGAATATAGTTTTACTAATAAATTTAACTTTCTCAACGAGGAATTTGACCAATGCCGGTACAAGGATTAGAATATGATCTTATTCACTAGATTGGACCAATTATTAGGTATTTACTCAACTATATAGACAAGTAAAGTTAACATCCATTAAGTACATGACTAAATTGAGTCAAATAAGTAGGAAAAGGGGTTGGAATCGTTCCATTACCCACAACATTCAGTATTTATAAATAATGATAAAGTTAATTGGAAACTCACCGAATCTATAGTCACTTCAACACATAATTAGCACAACTAAGAACTTTCACTTTCCAACTTTTTCCTTAGTTAATTACTTATTTTCCGATATTGGATAGGTTTTATAAATAGCCCTATAATTGTAAGATTCCTGGGAACCTTCAATTCACACTTTTGATACCTCCATTATTTGTTCCGTCATCGATATCCGGAATCCATGTTGAATCCATGTTGAGTTAAGCCTTCCGTTTTTCGTGCTTCCGGCCTAGTTTTCCCCCTCTTTCGCTAGGTGGCGCCTCCTGATTCTGGTTTTTACCCCTACTTTTGGTGTGGCGGTTGAACGGGGCCACTTGTTTCGTCATTATAGCGTCGTTTTTCGTAGCGTTAACACGGCCTAAGCGAAATATCGCTATAATTTCCGTTACAATTTTTTTGTTTCAATTTTTAAAATTTCAAGTTATATTTCGTCAAAAATTTTATAAATTAACTAATTATTTAGTTATTGAATTTGAATAGTGTTGTAAATATACCTCTCTTTCGCGATGGAAAATGCTAATCAAGAAGAGGATCAAAGAAATAAGAGGAGTTCCAGTGTTCGTGACAATGGAAGTGATTCGTCTTCAAGTTCAAACGATGAAGACTATGGTGTAAGTCCCAAAAAGAGGGCAAGACAAGTAAGTCATTTAGAGTTTGAATTTCTATCGCAACAAGTTTCATATTTAACAAGCTTAATCACGCAGTCGTATGCGAACAAAGAAAGCGAGTCTTCTTCGACAAATTTGCCTGTAGAAAATAGCAATCAATCGGCTATTGAGTTAAATCTTCAACCACCACCTGGTACTAGCACGGAGAAGGCTCAGCTTAATATTTTGGATTATACAACGGTTGTTAAGGACCCCCTTTATCCTAAATCTAACGAAAAACATTTAAAGAGATTGGAGGAGATTCAACGTTTCAAAACCCCGGAATGGAATTCTATTAGATTTTCCGAGGCTCAGAAGAAGTATATGACAGCCCCAGGTTTTATTGAGCTTAGCGTTAACGAGCAAATGAAGCGGTTTGAATCTTCTTCCAATGACACACTACGTTATCATTTGGTAGAACGGTCTTTCTCTGCATTAACTAATGCAATGTTAGTTCAACGGGAGGAGTTATGTAATACCCTGCAGACACTAATCAATTGGTCTGGTGAAAAAGATACAACTCTAACACCGTCGACTCTCTTCAAGAAAGTGGAAGAGCTATTCAGCAAGGATTCTCCCTTCATGAAAGTAAGTGACGACATGTTACAAATTATATGTGGCAGGAGATCAGAATTTGTTCGCCTATGCAGGAGCTTGCTCCTAAAGCAAATTCCAGATGAGTATATCGCTTCAGCTTTGGAAAATATACCACCTAGCTCTGAACACTTGTTCGATCAGGACATGTTAAGCAAGTACATACAAAAAATAGGGGGGGCCGATAAATTGTCCATTGGTTCAGTCCCGCCGAGGCGTCCAGCAGCTGCTTACTCAAACCCTCAGACGGCGGGCCCTAGTACCAGCGGTGGCTACAGACGCACAGAGCCTGCAACGAAACAGGTAAAAGATAAGGCGTTTCGTTCTCAAGGAGGCAATAAGTCAAACAACTACAAAGGCAACAAAGGCAAGGCTTCAGAGACAGGTGCAAAGAGACATACGTCAAGTAAAAAACCTCGCTCTCGCTCTCCAGCCAAGGGAAAACACCGTCGTGCATGACTCGCGGCCCTTTCGGAGAGGCTGTCTAAGGCAATATCAACAGTTTTGGTACAGTATGGGGGCTCCGGAAGAGATATGCAGAATCATAAATGGCATTCATATACCATTTGCAATGAAACCGCCTCTCATTCACCCGTCACAACCGGTAATGACGGATTTTGCTACAAAAATATCCCCACAAATGTCTCAGCTGATCAAGGTAATGTTAGACAGCCAGGTCCTCGAGGAAGTAGAAACATCGCCCAGTTACCTATCAAAATTTTTTCTGATACCCAAACAAGATGGTTCTTTCCGACCAATACTGAATTTAAAAGGCCTGAACGAGTTTGTGAAAGCCAAAGAGTTTCACCTTTTCTCTCATTTTCGGGTTCCAAGTTTTCTTCAAAGCAAGGATTGGATGGTAAAATTAGATTTGAGTCAGGCTTACTTTCATCTTTCAATAGCTCATCAGCACCGCAGATTCCTCAGGACGAGTTACGACGGAAAATTGTACCAGATGACCTGCCTGCCTTTCGGCCTGTCATCGGCACCCAGGACATTTGCCGCAGTAACGAACTGGGTAGCGGAATATCTAAGGAATCGCAATATTCGCTGTGTAGTGTACCTCGACGATTTTCTTCTCGCAAACCAGTCGAAGGAACTTCTCCGAGAGCAAGTAAGCCTCACAGTTACTTTTTTACAACGCCTGGGGTGGACGATCAATTTCGAAAAATCTGTGTTGGTTCCGACTCAACACCTGGAATTTCTGGGGGTAACATGGGACACAAACACAAACACAAAGTCCTTGTCGGAACCAAAGTGCCTAACGCTACGCAGGGCACTGCAGGAACAGATATCAATCGGCAGTTGGTCCCTCAGACAAGCTCAATCCCTATTGGGGCGTCTCAACTTTGCCACATTCGTCGTACCCCGCGGCAGGCTTCACTGTCGTACAATCCAATACTTCAGTCGAAAGCTGCCAAAGTCTCAACCCCACAAACAATTCATAATACCGGAACCAGCATTGAACGAAATGAAATGGTGGGTGAAGATGGCATCCAGCTCGCTACCACTTCACAAGGGACCAATTTCTCACCTCCTCACTACCGACGCTTCGGAGATAGGATGGGGGCGCAACTGAATCAGGTGACCATGTCAGGAACATGGACATCAGCACAACAGTCCTGGCATGTCAACTGCAAGGAGCTTTATGCAGTGAAAGCAGCGATTCACCAAGAGCGGCATCAGCTAATCAATGCTCAGGTATTACTGCAGACAGACAATCGAACAGTTGTAGCGTACATAAACAAGGAAGGCGGAACCAAGTCGAAGAAACTCCTCAAGTTAACCAGGCAGTTGCTGGATCAGTTGGACCATCGAAATGTAAGTCTGACAGCGCAGTACTTCCCAGGGCGATACAACACCGAAGTGGATGCTCTCTCGCGCAACAAGGAGAGTCCAGAATGGCACCTTCTAGCCCCAGCGACCAACAAAATATTTCGATTGTGGGGCACGCCCGAAGTGGATCTGTTTGCCTCAAAGACAGCTCATGTGGTTCCGAGATACGTGTCATTAGACACGAGGGACAAAAAAGCCCTGTTTCACAATGCCTTTCATCAAGAATGGACGTTCAACTTAGCATGGCTGTTCCCGCCACCCAACCTCATTCCTCAGGTACTAGCTCAATTAAACTTTGCTCGCGGTCGATTTATTCTAATAGTTCCGAAGTGGACCCAAGCGTTTTGGATGGCGGATCTGCAGCAGAGATCGATACGGAAGCCATATCCCATCGAGAATATTCGGAAAGTATTAATAGATACGAGGACGGGGTGTCATCCGCCACAGGTACACAACATATACTTGGAGGCATGGCTGATTCAAGGTGGGCAGATTCAATAGTCGATTGGACAGAGGATGAAAAAAAAACTCTTTTGATGAATAGTTGGAGGAAGTCTACCATTCGCACATACATACCAGCTTGGAACAAGTGGAAAAAATGGTGTAGAAATAATTCTGTAGATTTTAAAAATCCAGATCCATCTTTAGTGGCCCGTTATCTAGCATATCTACACAATACTGAAGGTTTGGCTTACAAGACAATTCTCGTTCACAAGTCTGTTATATCAACATTCACCAAGACCAGCGGACATGATGTAACTTCAAATTTCCTAGTAAAACAAATTTTAAAGGCTATTTCAGTTTCAAAAACCAAGAAAATGAAACCGCCAATTTGGAATCCTATGACAGTTTTAGATTATTTAAGTAGTCAAAACCCAGAGGAAAATAGTTTGTATCAGGTCTCAAGACGCGCTGCAATTTTATTACTTCTTGCATCTGGTCGTAGGGTACATGACTTGACGCTTTTGAGGATAGATCCTGAACATCTGATTGACGAAGGTAATAGTATAACATTATGGCCAACTTTTGGATCGAAGACGGATAATGCAAATCACAGACAATCAGGTTGGAAAATCACAGAGCACCCTGTCAAGAATTTAAATATAATCTTCTGGGTACGAAAATTATTATCAGTGTCTCAGCAGCGAAGAGATGAAGGTATGACGCAATTATTTATTACATCCAGAGGCGAGTCTAAACCTGCGTCGAGAACTATAATTGGAGGCTGGGTGAAGTCGGTACTACGGGATGCTGGCATCGAGGCGTCTCCTGGTTCTGTACGTTCTGCAGTTTCTTCCTTAAATTGGTTGGAAAATTATACTGTTGACCAAATACTTGCCACAGGTAATTGGAAACAAGAACACACATTTAGAAATTATTATCAGAGAGAAATCAGTGCTCTTCCTATTAAAAATGTTTCTTTATCTCAATATTTTCAACCAGTGTGAACATCATTTATTGATTTATGATTTATTATATTGTTGATTACTTAGTTTTATTTAAATACAATAAACAACTGTTTTTCAATTACTATCACATTATAGCATCTTAGTATCTATAGTACCAGGAGAAATCAAACACATCACTCAACATGGATTCCGGATATCGATGACGGAACAAATAATAGAGAGTTTTACCTACCAATAAAACTTACCTATTATTTTTCCTGAGATATCCGGAATCCAAATAATTCCTACCTGGTACTAACGCATATAATGACGAAACAAGTGGCCCCGTTCAACCGCCACACCAAAAGTAGGGGTAAAAACCAGAATCAGGAGGCGCCACCTAGCGAAAGAGGGGGAAAACTAGGCCGGAAGCACGAAAAACGGAAGGCTTAACTCAACATGGATTCAACATGGATTCCGGATATCTCAGGAAAAATAATAGGTAAGTTTTATTGGTAGGTAAAACTCTCTATTTTGATAAACGATAAACCGACTAATTATTTGTGTTATTTGACCATTTTGTTTTATTTTGTGTTTTAATTCCTAAAAATGGCGCCATTTCCTAACAACCATTTTTTAACACCCCCTACCTATATTTATGTGAAAAAGGACCTATTCTAGTCCCTATCAGTCCCTAAGTCCCTGACAACTACAGAATTTTTAAACCATTTCATAGTGCAATGAGATGGGTCCCTAATTAGGTATCCCCGGTGTAAGGAATACCCTCCTATCAGCTAGCTACGAGACTTCGGGAGAGCTTCTCCCTTCCCTAATAGAAATTTACCTGCCTATCAACCTACAAACGTGTCCTACTCTTGGTTTTTGGGCCAACATTTAGTTAAAACCCCTAGCTTCTAAAACACCGAGTGGGCAACCCGTTATCCTACTTTCTAACAGCCCAACGTGATAATTCTGATTGGGAAGGAACAGAATTATGCCCTAACAGAGGTTTAACAATACGAGACAATTCTCCAAATCATTCAGTAAGATTACATCTAGACGGCGTTCGGATCGTTGCCTCTGAACTCAAAGGAGACGTCATCGTAAAGTTAAGCAACTTAACTAGGCATTCTCTTAACAGAAGCCCACTTGACACGTTGCAAAGCCAAGCTCCAGGACCTACTCCGCAAGGTTCTTACAAATAGCCCTTAAAGAAACAAATCAAAATATCTATTTGAACAAGAAACGAATTCTACCCTCTATCCTCTTTCGCAGATATCAGGCAAAACCCATATTCTCGTCAAATCGCAGCTAATGCTCAACTACTCTATTATTTAATTAAATTTACTGGGGAAATCTACTTATTTTGTGAATTCTTCAAATTAAACTATATACGTTAAAACCGAACTTAATTTTACCATTTCAAGCTCGCAATAACGTATTTTTTCTCAAAAGACTCGCGGAGAAATATGCGTTCCTAAGCCTCATGAAGAAACCTTGCGCCCAAACACTTTTCTTGCAGACTATTTCTATCTTGAGTTAAAATAAACTTCTTCAATGACGCCGGCTTACAGAGGTGAGATTGGCGCCCGCAGCACAACGTCCCCCCCCCCGAAGACCGCAGATGAAAAAGCCTCGAATGACCCTTCCTATCAGTTTTATGCAACTGCCTCTTGTCTATGTGTGTGTAAAAATCTCGAATCTTCCATGAATTCCAAGCTCCCCCTACCTTACTTCCTGTATTGCAACTATAATAATTCTATTCTCCCGAATCCTATATCCACCGAAATAACAATATAAATAGTTAATGTAAAATATACCTTATAATAGCATGATTTTATACATAATTCTTACAAAATAACTATTTCCACGCAATTACTTGTGCTATAGTCTAGCTTAATTAATAATTATTTTCTACTTTCTTTATAATCGACATAAACCAAACAGTTCAGCTTGTTGCCGATCATATCCTTATCTTCTTTTCCTATATTATCAAGATTAATTCCACTATTCATCCATTTTCCGTACCCCAAAATGTTACAATCAAACGAACAGAAAAATCAATAATGGCAAAATAATTCCTATACTGGCAATGATTCGTTTCCCTCCGCTTTGGACAAAATATCACGTGATATCCCTGTGCTACTATTGGGTAGTCAATTCGATCACGCCACTTTTCCGTGTGAATCTACCTCCTAATTTACTAACAGGTGCAAATATCAACGGAACTTCTACCATAGACCAAATTTTCTACCATAGACACTAGGTCTATAATTCAAGTGGCCTTTACACATGACAGCGAATAGTTACCTATTAAAATAAATCCTATATTTACCCTTCGCATGTTTAAAATTATTATAATAAGCTAATATTTATTCTTTAACTAACGAACTTCACAATTATTTTAAGCCCCCAATACTTTGCGTACTAATAATAATATCATTGCAATCGGAACGTTTTTTCCTTCGGTGTCATTACTTGACGTTGTCAAAATGACATTATTTTCTTTGTTTACAATTCATGGAGCCAACAATACGCTGCCGTTTTCCATAATTAAATTTACCAAATAACTAGTAATATGCAAGAAACCTACAGTTTACAGACTCAGTTCAAAACCTCCTGAAGATGACAAGGTTAGTTCAACTTCTCTCTTTTTATCATGTAAATATTTGAGAAGAAATAACACGTTCATATTTGAACTGTTACACGTTCATGGGAAGATAATAAATGTATATATAATATTCTTGTTCTTTTAATATACTAACTTTTCCCGCGACTTCGTCCGTGCAAAAATTACTATTGTGAATATATCAGGTTCTAAGCTGTGAACACAGAAGTCGGATTTTTTATTTTAAACAGATGTTATGTAAGTGTAGAAAAATAAATGGAAGTAAGATCTTCAGTGATACAACTGTGATCATCAAAAGACATTGTTCATCGCCGGCTTACTGCGGACAGTTCGTTCAATAAATAATAGTATTATCATTCTTCATAATTAATGTCAAATAGATTTTCTGAATATATATTGGAGTATGAATATCTATAATTAAAATATACCATTTAGTAAGTATTTTTTGCGTTTCCGATACTCAAATCAAAGATGTCGGCCTTCACATGTGTTCTGGGATGCCATTATCTGAAATAATATTACATTTAAGTAGTATATTTTTATTCTTTGATGAAAGATTGGATTAATTAGGTAATTTTTTAGCATAATATATTAGTTTTATGTATTAAGTACACTCATATCATTTCATCTTTATATTTTTTAATGAAGAATCATGTATGTATTTTAATTTTTACTTAAATAATTCGATATTGCGTTTTCTTTACCTGGTAACACTCGATTCTTCAACGTAGCTTGATTTTGACGTTGACCGGTTGTCGTCGGTCGACATTGACACTTGGATACTTGTCAACATCTGTCAACGTCAAAATCAAGCCTCGCACAAGAATCGAGTGTTACCAATATTGAATTATTTAAGTAAAAATTAAAATAATACATAATTCTTCATTCTAAAATATAAATATGAAGTGATATGAGTGTACTTAATAAATAAAACTAATGTATTTTGGTAAAAAAATACCTAATTAATCCAATCTTTCATCAAAGAATAAACAATATACTACTTAAATGTAATATTATTTTAGATAATGGCATCCCAGAACACACGTAAAAGCCGACATCTTTGATTTGAGTATCGGAAACGCAAAAAATACTTACTAAATGGTATATTTTAATTATAGATATTCATACTCCAAAATATATTCAGAAAATCTATTTGACATTAATTATGATGAATGATAATACTATTATTTATTGAACAAACTGTCCACAGTAAGCCAAGCCCCCATACACTTTGAACAAAGTCCTTTTAGTCAGTAGTTTCTGAGTGATGCGCGTACAAACATATGTATAGACAGACATATAGCAATTAGAAAAATAATACTTAATTATAGAACCAGTAAAACTAACGTAAACTTAATTCCAGGTCCGCCTGATCATTATAGAGATGAGACAAACAAAATAATTTTGAATTCTTATCATTTTTTTTAAATTACAGACATAGTCGAGTAACAGTTTAAATATACATGCTTCTGTAACTGTTGACCCCTCCAGCGAAAATCCCATCAAAATCGGATAAGCTGTTTCGAAGATTTATTTTTATAGTTTTAGTTAAAAGTTGTTTATGCGGTAAATTACATCGCCATGGCCACAATAGCTAGGTATGCTTTTGTATTTAGAAAGCAAATTGATGAAAAAGTTATTTCAGTTTGTTGATCGCCTGAAAGCAAATACAACGCACAGGAAACCATAAAATTGTTGTTTGGTATAAACAAATCTTTTCTCGAACACATATAAAACGATTGGCGATTTGAATTTAACAAACTGGCATTTACACATGCGAAACATTTTATTTTACAAAATATATTAGACTAACGGACCCGGGAAACGTTGTCCGGCCCAATTTCGATTTGCTGACACACCGACAGACAGCCGTGCCACCAACCAGATCTAATGTACTTTCAAACCATCCAGGAACCCATTGAAATATTACTAAGATATACATTTTTGAAATTTAAGTCAAAGTTGGGGTTTTGAATACTCCGCTCCAAGGATTACTCCTGTGGCAATTTCTGGATAAAAAGTTGTAGCCAGAAAAATTAAGAAGTATTTTTTTTAAAATTACGTTTTTGGTAAAAACTTTTATCGACCGGAGACAATGAGCCCAAACTTGATGGAGTTGTTGTGTTTTACTTCAGAGGTCCTATGGATTTTCCAGCTTTTTCGGGAATTGTTCTCAATTTAATTCGTCTCTATATTATACTCCAGCTAAAAAAATTAACCAAAGAGCAGATTTGCTAGTGATATTTTCTTTCATCGAAAGCTAGTGACGCGGTTTGTTCTTAGACTAGTATCTCTTTGGTGCGAGAAGGCTAAAATCAACCACCATGCATGACCACTTCAGGTCTTAATACTTTAACCTTTTCCCTACTTTAAAAATCTGTCAAGAGGTCATAGAAGGATAGAAGGTGAAAGAGTAAGTATAATAAAAATCTGTCCATCTTCACACTTAGGTATGGGTTCAAAATCAAGAAGTAAAGTTCTAAATGTTCTTTAGGTACAAACTTTTTATTTATTTTTTTATTTCCTATCTCTTTGAAAAAAATTAGGTTTCAAAAACTTTACTGGTGAGTTTGAGCCAGATTGGATTAGTGGACATGTCATGTAAGTAATTAAAAGTATAAATATATTTAATTATCAAAGAAGACTATTATAAAAAGGATTTTGTAACATGTTATTTTTAAAAATGAATCTGCGTAATGCACGAAACCTTCGTGGCATAAGAATAATTTCTTACCTTTATTTGAAGAAGAAACTCCAACAAAGCTATAAAGTCGCAACTATGTAACTGGAATATCATTATCAAGTTTAAACACACATATCTTTTCCACACGAAAGATCGCGAAAGAAATGTTAACCGTGTACAATAAGCACTTTCAAACTTCGTAACATGTGTGCGCTAGGGCGGCGCGGCGCGGCGTGGGGCGTCCGAAGCAGGGGCTGCCTTCAGTAGCACTGAGCGTACGGCGGCGCCCTAGGCGACCATGCGTCGACATTTGAGGGTCCCGGCGACTCGGCCCGGTGCTCACTCGACCCGCGGGTCAAGTCGCCGGATTTTTGAATTTTATTTTTTTTCTTCAGGCGACTGGGACTACTCACAAATTAAAAAAAATTTCTATTGTTTTAGCCAAAGAGAGTACAGTCAGACATATGTTGACGGGAATATTTGAAAAACAGAACTTTATTAAAAAATATCATTCCTGTTCCTGTGGCTGGAATAATGATTATTTGGGACATATAATTACTTAATTTTAATACCATGATTTTTGTATATTATACAACATACTTACATGAACGATAATCAAAGGGCATTTTATGCCTTTTTATATTTATATCATACTTAAATAAATAATATTTTCAAATCAAGTTACGTAATTTTTAATTATTCCCTAGAACATTTTTTTGCTTGACTGTACTCTTTTGGGCTTGAACAATAGATTTTTTTTTTTAATTTGTGAGTAGTCCAGTCGCCGGAAGAAATAAAATGAAATTAAAAATTCCGGCGACTCGGCCCGCAGGTCGAGTGAGCACCGGGTCGAGTCGCCGGGACCCTCGACATTTCTTATTTTCCACCAATATTTTAATCAAAGTGTGCAGAGCAACTACGCTCTGCTGCCAGAAAATGTGGCAGAGAGAATCCGGACAAACGAAGCGGCGGGAAGAATTCTGTACCGGAACTTTACCGGGAAAAAATCTACCGGTAAAATTAAGTACCGGGAAAAAATCTCCACGCGACACCACGCTTGTCCGACTAGAATCTAACTTAAGCTATACGCAGTCTGCTACCACCGTAGCTTATGAAGGGAGCTACAGGGCCCTATATGATAACCTAACCTATAAATTAACTAGAATTGAACACTTACCAAACTAAATCTTCTTTCTCTTCGGATCCAAACTTGAGTGTCTTCGGGAAGGGGGAATTCCTAATTACCCTACCTAACCCTTGAGATCTCAATTCCCCAGGACAAATAAATAGATTTCTTCCCGTAGTTTCACTCGGGAACAGCCAGATGTGAACGGCCAGCCACGTTTCACCTCTCACAAGAAAAGGTCACAATAACAGAGTTTTTCACAAACACAAATTCAATAGTTATTTAACAAACAGGAAATTCACAATTATCACTCAAACTAAACAACAAGCAAAAGACGCGAGACCGCTCCGCGTATTAAAATCAAACCGATATCGCCCTGGACAATGCAATGGCGGACACCACACGCGACGCCATCCACGCTAGCCGTGTGAAAAACCCCGAACGCCCTCTGGCGGCAGCAATGCGAAACGCCCGCGTTTAGTTTTACCCAATATATTACAAACATCCCCCCCGTCCCGGTCTGAGAAGCAGACCGCTAGCTTACTCTACGGGAAGGCGGGCGAGAGAGGTCACACCTCTCCTTAAAATCGAACCGTCGACCAACACCTCAGCCACACGCGGAGTGCCATCTCCGCCAAGAATCAAACGTAATATGCGAGCTCGTCGCCAAAGCAATGAGGGCAAATTTGCCTCTTTTAACAATACTAAATCACCCTCCCTGGGAGGCTCAGTCCTGTCTGTCCACTTCACTCTTTGCTGCAGCAAATGCAAATATTCAAGCGACCAGCGACGCCAAAAGTCCTGGCTCATTTGCTGCAACATTTGAAAACGCGACAACCGATATACGCGTTCATCCTTCCACGGGTATTCGGGCAGGGCATTCAACGGCCCTCCCACCAAAAAATGACCAGGGGTGAGAGCTTCCAAGTCATTTGGATCTGGAGATAGCGGACAGAGAGGACGAGAGTTGAGGACCGCCTCAACTTTACAAAACACTGTGGCCAGCTCTTCAAAAGTTAGAGCCGTTTCTCCGATAATGCGGCGGAGGTGGGTCTTTGCGGATTTCACAGCCGCTTCAAAAATCCCTCCCCAATGGGGGCAACTTGGGGGACTAAACTTCCAGGTTATTCCCCTTTGGGCAGCAATTTGACTTAAACTAGTACAATTTTTATCAATAAACACAGAAACATCCTTAAGATAATTTACAGTTCCCTTATAGTTTGTGCCATTATCAGACCTAATAAGGGAAGGTAGACCTCGACGCGAAACAAAGCGATCCAACGCGGCGACGAAGGCCTCCGTAGTCAGAGCCGATACCACCTCCAAATGGACAGCCTTGGTGGCCAAACAAACAAATACACACAAATAGCCCTTCACAATACGGGCATTACGAAAGGGAGAAGCCTTGATCGAAAAGGGACCGGCAAAATCGGTTCCAACGCCGTCAAACGGCCTCGAAGGTCGAATTCGATCAACGGGCAAATCACCCATCTGTGGTTGCATCGTGGATGCCTTCAACCTATAACATGCAATACATCGAAACAGAACACTACGGATTGCTCTTCGGGCAGACAATATCCAAAATTCGCGTTGCAAAATAGCCAACAAAGCATTGCACCCAGCATGGGCGTTACGAATGTGTCGATCAGACACCAAAAGCTGCACCAAGGGTCCGCCCTTGGGCAACAACAGAGGATGGCGAGTCTCATATGGAAGATCCGCCTTCCGGAGCCTGCCTCCAACCCGAAGAAGCCCATCCGAGTCGATGTACGGGTTCAAACGAGCGACCGCGCCCTTCAACTTAGCGCGTCCGTCGCGCAAAATCTGAAGCTCTGACTCAAACCGTCCGGTCTGCACGACACGGACCCAATGCAACAATGCGCTCCGGCGCTCTTCTGCACCTGCAATCGGCTCCAACCGCTTTGCCTGTGGGTTTCTACAATTATGTATGAAACGCTTAATCCAACTGGTGACACCCAGAAGCTTATCCAAGCTGCTATACCGAGCAAGTAGCCAATCCGGCTCCGACGTCGTCTCAGCGACTACAGCATGTACACGGAGCCCAGTCAAACTCAAAGAAGTAACATCTGTCTGACAGACAGGCCAAGAAGTTTCTGATCCCATCAGCCACTCTGGACCCCACCAGAGCGGGTGTGACACCAATTCTGGTGCCGTACAACCTCGGGAAGCACAGTCCGCTGGGTTAAGCTCTCCCGGCACATGTCTCCATGTTATATCAATTCCGATATTCTGGATTTGGGAAACCCGATTTCCCACAAAAACCACCAAGGTATGTGGGGCCGCGCGCAACCATGCAAGCGCGACCTGGCTATCCGACCAGGCGAAGATGTCCCGTATCTCGACCGTGGCCGCCAGCTCACATGCAACGTGATGCAACAATTTAGAGAGAAGGTGAGCTCCACTCAACTCAAGCTTGGGAATAGTCAGCCTAGTCCTGATGGGGGCGACCTTGCTCTTCCCTAACAAAAGCGAGACATTGACCCGGCCATCGGCGTCAACTGTCCGCATATAGACTGACGCGGCGTAGCCTCGCTCCGACGCGTCACAAAAGCCATGCAGGCTGGCTCGATATTTCCCGGGGGCAATATTCGACGAGGCAAGGCAATCCGATTGACTTCCTTAATCGATGAAAACAACTCGAGCCAATCATCCAATGGAGAGCCAAACAGCGGCTCGTCCCACGAGACGCCCAAAGTCCAAAGTCTCTGAAGAAGACACTTTGCAGAGAATATCACTGGACTGATCCAACCGCTTGGATCAAACATACGGGCTATTACGGACAACACCGTTCTCTTAGTCCAGACTTTTTGGTATTTCCAAGTCCACTTGGAATGTGAAAATATCGGTTAGCGGCTGGTACTGCATGCCCAGCACCGCTATCCTGTTGGGATCATCCACATCCTCAAACAGGTGAGGGTTCTGTTGGTGATCCTCCGGGATCCCTTCTAGAACTTTAGGCTCATTGGACAACCACTTACGTAGCTCATAGCCACCCGTTTTCAATATTTCAATCAATTCGTCCCGCAGTAGGAGGGCCTCCTCAATACTTTGGGCTCCGGTGCACACGTCATCTACATACAAGTCACGTGACAGCACGGAAGCCCCACGGGGAAAGCGGATCCGTTCCCGCTCTGCCAATTCAAGCAATGATCTGATGGCGATATAGGGACTAGATTTCAAACCATACGTGTTTGTGTTGAGTTCATACACCGTCACAGGATCCTCAGGGCGCTCACGCCAGAGTATCAACTGGAATCGCCTGTCCTCAGGATGTATGACTGTCTGGCGGAACATCATCCGGATGTCCGCGCCAAAAACCACTTGATGTCTTCTAAAGTTCAAGATGATGTCAATTATGTCCCTATGCAATTTGGGACCTGAATGCAAACATAGATTCAACGAAACCCCGTTCGAAGTGGGTGCGGACCCATCGAAGACGGTCCTCAATTTGCCTGTTGAGGCCTTCACCACCGCGTGGTGGGGCAAAAAATAATGCTCAGTTGAGCTCCAATCAACTCGAGCCGGAGACATGTGACCCAAATCCTCGTACTCGCGCATAAATTCAATATATTTATCGCGAAGTACGTGGTCACACTGCATGCGTCGCTCCATGGACAGCAGTCGTTTCTCCGCAAGCGCCCTACTTTGCCCTAGGCTAGGACGAGAGGCAACAAAGGGTAACCTAGTTACAAACCGACCGGAGGGCAACCTCTCCGTGGTCGATCGAAAAAGGGCTTCGCACTCAGCGTGTTCCGGATCCATCCTGGAACTCATAGGTGGCTCCTCCACCTCCCAAAACCTTTGCATGGTCTTGGCCAAGGACGCAGATGCGACAACCGGTGGCTCCTCCGCGGTGCCATTATCAAACACAGGGCCCATCAGGGCAAAACCAAAAATCGTAGACACTGCCATCAGTGAAGACGAACCCAGAGCCTTCTGTGTACCCAACAAAATCCAACCCAATACGTCCGAGCCCAGGAGCAAGTCCACTGGGCCGGGATGAAAGACAAAGGGGTCGGCCAAATCCAGACCCGAAACCAAAGACAACACACCCGGCGGTATGTCTGTCGAGGGTGCCAACCCGCAATGGTATCCATTACCATAGCCGAAGTCGTGATCCTCATTGTGGAGGACTTCAGCGAAGAAAAGGTGACAAGTGTCTGGCCCGTCAGACACTTCACTTGTATGCCACCAACTCCAAGAAGTGGCACAGGCGAGTCTTCCACGACTAGACCTAACTGGTGTGCCACTCGAGTGGTAACCAAACTGCTTTGAGCCCCTGAGTCCAACAGAGCTCTCAAATTAATGGCTTCTCCCCACGACCCCATACGCGGACCACCGCGGTAGGGAGCAGAACCGTCCGCGGCTCTGTCCCAGCAAGGGAGCAAGCTAGTTACGGGCTCCCCACTCTCTCCAAACCAGGGGCGCGCCACTGACCCGGATAATATGGCGGGCGAGTGCACATCCCCATCTGAGGGGGCATAACCCGCGGCCCGGCCATACATATGGTACGGCGGGTGGTACTCCAGCCGTGGGTACTCGTGCAGCGGCGGAGAAAACCGCTGCGGCTGCATGTGTTGGGCATTGGTAACCCGCGTGGAGGGGGTGTCCCCACTCACGTCCGATCTAGGAGCCCCCGCCCATGGGGGCCCTATCCGAGGGCCTGGCCAGCTACATACTGGCCATGACCTTCAGGGCGCGTGGTCCCGGTCCGCCAAGACCCGCGCAGGTACGCGACCCCCTCCCGAGGGGGTGCGACGAGCGAAGCCGCGTCCTCCGTCCGATGGTGGAGGGCTTCGCGCAGGAGCGCCCCCGCCCATAGGGGACCCCCCTGCCTCAACAACCGGGGGCCATCCCCGTTCCGGTTCATGCAGAGCATCACGTGGTGCAGCCCACGGCATGCACTGCATGGCGTAACTCTGGGACAGTCACGTGCATAGTGACTGCCCAAACAGTAAAAGCAAAGTTCATGCCGCCTTGCCATGCGGCGCCGATCTTGTACTGGCAGTCTCTGCCAGTCCCTGCATTGCAGCAGGCTGTGGCCCATCCGGCCACATTGCAGGCAGTCCGCGTCCCCCGCGACTGCTGCCGTGTGTGCAACCCGCACACCAGCTCCACGCGGTGGCGGTTGCCGTCCCTGTTGGGGCTTACCTCTCCATGAGGGTTCCAAGGGCCTACGTTCAGGCGCTCTGGATGGCGCTGAGTCCGTCATGGTATTCTCAGCGGCCCGTGCCTCAAACTCCAAAAACTTCACCAAGTCAGTGAATGTTGGTAGGGTGGTGCTATCCCGTTCCGCATTCTCGCGCTCAAATCGCGAGCGGATGTCATTGGGCAATTTGCCCAATACAATGTGCACCAACAAAAAAGACCATTGGTCCACCGGCAGCCCCAGTGTGCGGAGCGCGTTACAGGCCACTGTAACGGGCGTGAGCAACTGCAGGCGCAACTGTGCCCTGTTGGCCACCTTGGGCAGGGCCATCAACTGTGCGGCGTGCGCATCCGCTAACAAACGTAAGTTTTGGTAGCGGGAGTTCAATAACTCCCAGGCCGTGTCGTACTGGTCGTCCTCCACCCGGAGGTGCTGGATGAGCGACCGCGCTTCACCCTCAAGAGTGGAGAGGAGGTAGGCCATCTTCTGGGCCTTCGACAAATCCTGTCGTGCTACGACCAGGGACTCAAACATATTTTTATATGCTACCCACTCCTCCATCCTACCCCCAAAGTGGGACAGCTGAAGGGTGGGGAGCCGACCAGTAACCGCTGGTCCTTCCTGTCTAACAGGTGTGCGAGGAGCTGGTCCGCCAGCCTGTCTCGCCCTTATTGCGGTCACCGCCTCCGCGATATCATCGTGCAGACTCAGGATCTGGTCCATGTCCGCCATGTGACCTGCGTAGGCCTCCGGGGTAAGGTCGGCTTCGGTAAGCGCCGCCATGGCCGCTTCCGCGCTAATCAATCGTGAGTGGAGGTGATCCGCTCTTAGCAGTATGGCGCCCTCCTGTCCTTCGGGACAGGAGTCCTCCGGCCGTCACAAACCATCTCCAATTCGTTGGCGAGTGTCGCCCTAGCATTGGAGGCCTTCGCCATCGCGTCAAGTCACAAACAAAAAATAACAAAAGGTAAATAAAAAACAACAAAATCAAGCAACTACACGAAGAACCGCGGTAGGTATGAGAATGGCACAAACCCGGAACGCACGGTACAAACCGCAAACAAATACAAAAAAGGTTACAAATATTCTTATACAAACAAACTAAGAAAAATCTAATAATTTTTTACAAACAATTAATTATTTTTTACAAACGAACAAATAGAGGGTAGATAAACTACGCTCTGCTACCAGAAAATGTGCAGAACAACTACGCTCTGCTACCAGAAAATGTGGCAGAGAATCCGGACAAACGAAGCGGCGGGAAGAATTCTGTACCGGAACTTTACCGGGAAAAAATCTACCGGTAAAATTAAGTACCGGGAAAAAATCTCCACGCGACACCACGCTTGTCCGACTAGAATCTAACTTAAGCTATACGCAGTCTGCTACCACCGTAGCTTATGAAGGGAGCTACAGGGCCCTATATGATAACCTAACCTATAAATTAACTAGAATTGAACACTTACCAAACTAAATCTTCTTTCTCTTCGGATCCAAACTTGAGTGTCTTCGGGAAGGGGGAATTCCTAATTACCCTACCTAACCCTTGAGATCTCAATTCCCCAGGACAAATAAATAGATTTCTTCCCGTAGTTTCACTCGGGAACAGCCAGATGTGAACGGCCAGCCACGTTTCACCTCTCACAAGAAAAGGTCACAATAACAGAGTTTTTCACAAACACAAATTCAATAGTTATTTAACAAACAGGAAATTCACAATTATCACTCAAACTAAACAACAAGCAAAAGACGCGAGACCGCTCCGCGTATTAAAATCAAACCGATATCGCCCTGGACAATGCAATGGCGGACACCACACGCGACGCCATCCACGCTAGCAGTGTGAAAAACCCCGAACGCCCTCTGGCGGCAGCAATGCGAAACGCCTGCGTTTAGTTTTACCCAATATATTACAAACACAAAGGGTCTCTTATGATTATGAATCTCAAATTTAATGAACAGAAAACTATCGTCATAATTTAACTTTTCAAACTTTTTGAAGTTCTTTTAAAGCTATAAGTATGTATTAATTCTTCGACATAGTCGTAAGTTTTCTTAAATGTAATTATGTTTTACTTAAAAAACATATTTTGAAAAATCATATTTAAGTTGTATTATGTCCATTATTGTCCATGAATAGTAAGTTTTAGAACGATATTCCCTTTGAAAATATAGATATTTATTTAGGGAGATATTTCTTTGAAGCTTTGGGTTGGTTACCCAAAGCTACGATAACATCAATAAGGTTCAATTTCAGCTATCGAAAATACATATTTTCCAACAACAACGCTGCCATCGCACTGATATCGCCTATCCGCCTACAATACGATTCTTAGTAAAATCAAAATTCTGTGAATCCCTAAGACCCTTCATGTATTTTAACATTGAAAATATTTTTTCGTTTATTTATTTAAACTTTATTGTACACACATACAAAAGTACAGCACAAAAGGTGGACTTAATGCTAAAAGCATTGTCTGACAGTCAAACCTCCAGTAGTCGCTGAAAGAGCGACTCGCCCATGATACCCTGAGATATAGGGCCACAAGGACGTATGAGCGCTCAAAAGACGCAGAATTTGAAGGGCTTTAAGAAGATGTAAAAAGTATTTTATAAAAGTCAAAAACTATTTTTGGAATAAAAAAAAACCGATATTTTTCAACCGAAAAATTGTGTTTTTTCACAGAAAATTCCCAATATCTCGAGAGCGGGGCCGAATTTAAAAAAAAAAAAGTACCTGGGTATTGAACCAAGGGACATTTTAGGTTATTTTATTAATTTTTTTTCGATATTGGTGACGGTTGAGGCTGTAGAGGTGCCCTTAGCCGCGAGTTTTGCGCGGCGCGAGGTGCGATATCAAGCTGCGGGCGGGTCGCGTGCGGCCACGAGGGCGTATGAGAGCTCAAAAGACGAGGAATTCGAAGAGCTTTAAAATGATGTACAAATATTTAAAAAAACATAAAAAAATTCGACCGAATTTCGGTATTGAACCAAGGAACATTTTAGGTTATTACACTTTTTACGGGTAAATTGGTTGCATATTTGTGAGAAATTGTACGGTAATGGGAAATAAATAGTATACTTAGATTTTACAACAAGTGCACAAAACGAAGCATTTTATTCGAGACTGATAGTAATGTTGAGGATAAAAATGGTTTTGTAGACGAGTTGTAAACTCTGCTTTTCACTTCGATTGCGAGGAAATAAATCAAATTGAAGAAATTAATAAACGCACGAAAAAAACAAGAGCTGTTTCCTGCCGCTTAATTTTTTTAAATCTTACGACGACATTGATATTAGGATTGGGCTCCAGACCTATACAGCCTACTATTAAATTAATTTTGGAATAATAACCTACCGTGCTTGGATTTTAATTTTAATATATTTTATGTCTTAAAAAACACATGAGGCAAATAAATTAAAGTAAATATTATAAAACTAGCTGTTTCCCGCGGCTTCGCCCGCGTGAGTTTCGCTTAGATGAAAAGTCTTTTTGTGTTCCAAACTGTTTCAGATGTTTGGGATCTTCGATTTTTATACGTCTACAGAAAATGCTCATCAGATTAATCAAGTTTTGCTAAGGCGCCTTTTCCATATACGTTATAGTGTAGCTGGTCTCTTGGAATGAATGAATGAATGATTTTATTTGCCTTAATATGGTGTATAACAGTTGGTCTTATAATCTAAGTTCCACATATTAGCTATAAATTAGCATGCAAATTAATATAATTTAAATTTAAAAACTAAGTTATTAAATTTGAATAAGTTACAAAAAAATAATATAAAATTAATTGTCATTAAGAAATTCCGATACACTATAATAACATTTGTCCATAAGCCATTTCCGAAGTCTAATCTAGTTGTTCCAGATCTTCAATTTTTATACGTCAGCAGAAAATGCTCATCAGGTTGAACGACTTTTACTAAGGCACCATTTCCAATTATGTTATAGTGTAGCTGGTCTCTTGCAGTTCTTCATCAGATGTTCCAGATCTTCAATTTTTATACGTCAGCAGAAAATGCTCATCAGGTTGAATGACTTTTGTTAAGGCACCATTTCCATATTTCTTATAGTTTAGCTGTTCCGTTATGGTTCTTCATCAGGTGTTCCAGTTTTCAAAATCAATTATAGCCTATATGTTGCCCAGACTTAATAGCTATACAACAAAAAAAGTTTCATTCAAATCCGTCCAGTAGTTTTTGCGTGAAACGCGTACATACATACAGACAGACAGACAGACAGACAGACAGACAGACAGACAGACAGACAGACAGACAAGAAATTCCAAAAATTTTTTTTTGCTTTCTATTGTTCTTTTTAAGTGTCCCTCTATCCATTTTAGTCAAAAATACTAAATGTACAGACAAAATATTTTTACTGTTTTATTATATGTATAGATAACAAATTCTATATATGAACTTCTTATTGTGTTTGGCTGTCTGTATGGCTAATTTTTTTGCCTTAATATAGATACATTTATGAGTAGATAAGTTAATAGTAGTTTATGCAACTGATACATGATGAGAGGCATTAAAACATGAGTGTAGTTTTATGTTCATAATAACATCACACGAGTGTTTTAATGCCTGATTATGTACAGTTGCATGACACTACTTTACCTTCACTCATAGGAACAATTAAATTTAAACAAAGTAGCTACAATAGGTGTAACAAAGAAAAAATGTATAGCGGCAAATTAAGTTCAAACTACGAATGCGTGCGCCACTTTTTTCACAAGTTCAAACTGTGCATGCCATGCGTGCGCCTCTTTTTTACATTCAGCCTAAAACCATTGCCTAATTTAATATATGAAAAAATAAAAGTGTAATATAAAGATTAAAAAGTTATTGTATCTACACTCATGTCGAAATATTCGAATTACGAATTTGAAGATGGTTTTAAAAAGACGTACTTTATAAATGCACATACATAAAATTAAAAAATAAAAGTCAAGAAAGTACCGCTAGCGGTATCATAAAATAACTTTTTAATTTTTATAGTACACTTTTACTTTTTAATTTATTAAATTAGGCTATGGTTTTAGGCTGAATGTAAAATAGAGGCGTACGCATGCGCAGTTTGAACTTGTGAAAAAACTGGCGCACGCATTCGTAGTTTGAACTTAATTTCCCGCTATAAATCTTTTCTTTGTTACCTAGCTACTTTGTTTAATTTTAATTGTTCCTATGAGTGAAGATAAAGTAGTGTATGCAACTGTACATAATTAGGTATTAAAACACTCGTGTGATGTTATTATGAAACTCGCCTTCGGCTCGTTTCATAAAACCACACTCATATTTTAATGCCTCTTATTATGTATCAGTTCATCAGTTGCATAAACTACTAAATCTTTATAGTACACTTATATTTTTTAATATATTAAATTAGGCAATGGTTTTAGGCTGAATGTAAAAAAGAGGCGCACGCATGGCATGCACAGTTTGAACTTGTGAAAAAAGTGGCGCACGCATTCGTAGTTTGAACTTAATTTCCCGCTATACATTTTTTCTTTGTTACCTAATGTTACGTAGTACTTATATTAATTCTGTGCTATTGTAGCTACTTTGTTTAAATTTAATTGTTCCTATGAGTGAAGGTAAAGTAGTGTCATGCAACTGTACATAATCAGGAGCGCGAAGTGATATAAAGGTCTTGTTCCGGGGCCTGCTGACCCCGGGACCCTGCAAGCCTTCGCGTCGTAATTCATCACTCTAAAACCTCATTGAAGACCTCGTTGCTGTGGACCTGAGGACCGAAGCCGGCTCTCATTACCCGTCGGCCGAGAGCATTGGGCTCCCATTACCCGCCTACTGTGCCTGCTGTACCGTCAGTAGTGGATAGGGCAAGGCTCCCTCCCTACCGCCTGCCGTGCCTGCTGTGCTGCCCGTGTACTCGTCCGAAATCTTAACCCTACCTTCTTTCTTTACCCCTATACCCCCTGTACCGCGTTCGCCTCCTAGTGTTTTTTACCTCTAGTGTTTTTTACTTAAACTGTATTTTTTATTAAACTGTAAATATATATATTAACTTCTCTTTTAAAAATCTGTTATTTTACTTCATTACAACCTATTTTCTTTAATAAAAACTTAAACTTTTCTTCTGGCCGGAAATAAAGAATTAAGAATTCGAAACTTTTTATGTCAGTTTGATTTGAAATGTCAGAACATGTCAAATTGTTTATTATTTTTGGTACATAAATAGACCGAGAGCCCACGACGACCAAACCTTCCTTATTTTAAAAATGCTGAATGTTTCTCTGCGTGGTATATACGGGTAAAAATATTAGCCACTAGGTATAAAGTGTGGATCTTAGTTGCTTATGCAGGTAAAATAGCAAGGATGATTTTTATAGGTATAAAAAGCAACCATGGGGCAAGCAACCTCCCACAGTAACATTAAATTCAGCTTTTACATAGGGCGCACTGTAAGTTTCCGGAACTGGCCACTTACATAAACAATATTTAAAAATTTATTGTAACATTTGAAAATAGAACACTTTGGCTGTAGAATGCAGTTTGTTTCATCTGACTGTCTTTTGTTTTTACCTTGTGGCGCCATTTAAAAAATTGTGTGTCTGCATCAACATGGATTTAACTCGGGAAAATTTTCGTAGTATGGTTTTCTACGATTTTAAGTGTAATTTGACAGCTCAACAGAACATCGCTCGGCTTGAAACAGCTTTTGGCAATGAAGCACTATGCAAGACAACTGTTTATAGCTGGTTTGCAGAATTCAAGCGTGGTCGTATCAATCTCAGTGACGAATCTCGCGATGGTCGGCCGTCCACCGCTGTGACCAATAAAAACATCAATGCTGTGCGCCGTATGATTGAAACAGACAGGCATGTGACCTACCATGAAATTCGCGCATCCTTAGAAATAGGCATGAGTCAAATACAATTAATCCTACACAAACATTTGGGTGTGAGAAAGCTGTGCTCGCGGTGGATCCCACAAAAAACGGACCGCGTCACTTGGTGCAGTGCCATGCTTACCAGATTCAACGAAGGTGCGTCAAATTTGGTGTGGGACATAGTAAGAGGTGACGAAATATGGATTTATTGCTACGATCCCAAAACAAAGCAGCAATCGAGCGTATGGGTCTTTCAAGATGAGCCGAAACCAACCAAAGTGGCGCGCGTGAAAAGTGCATCTAAGCGGATGATTGCTTCTTTTTTTAATAAAACTGGACACGTGGCTACTGTTGCTTTAGAGAATCGTCGTACAGTGAATAGTGACTGGTACACGACCATTTGTTTGCCGGAAGTTATTGACGAACTCCGTAAAAATAACCGTAAACGCCGTATCATCCTGCACCACGACAATGCTAGTTCTCACACGGCCAGACAGACAAACGACTTTTTGAAGGCGAAAAATGTAGAACTCATGAGTCATTCTGCATACAGTCCCGACCTGGCACCTTGTGACTTTTTTCTGTTCCCAAAAATTAAGAACCAATTACGCGGTCAACGATTTTCATCACCTGTCAAGGAGTATGAAAAACACGTTTCAGAGGTCACCACAGAGGAGTGGTACAAAAGTTTTTAAAACTGGTTTGATCGAATGAAAAAGTGCATAGACGCCAAGGGAGATTATTTTGAAAAACAATAAATTAATTTTGAACCTTTAATAGTATTTTTTCATATTCATTCCGGAAACTTACAGTGCGCCCTAATAAAACAAATAAAACTATAATTTAGTAAAGTTACAATGTCTAATGTGGTCTAGCAAAAGGCTATCCCATACTTATATCATCGATTACTTTTTATTACTGAAATGTATGCAATGAAACAATGGCGGATGGAACGAGACTGGTTTATTAACTAAGATTATGCAGGTAGTTACACATTCAATTTGCATTTTACCCCCACAGTCACAATTTACCTTTATATGAAACTAGCTTTTGTCCGCGGCTTCACGCGCGTGAATTTCCCACGGGAACAGTGCTTTTTCCCGGGATGAAATCCTTCTCCGTACGAGTACCTACTTCTAACTATGTGTATGCAAAATTTCAGGAAGATTGGTTCAGTAGATGAAGCGTGAAGAAGTAACAAACAAACTCACTTTCGCATATATAATATTAGTTAGGGTAGGAGGATTTGAAAACGAGTACCACGGGTTTACTATTGTGAATCAAAAATTATTATTTTTAAATTCTACGATCGACTTTCATATGTTTGCAATCTGGTGGCATTGGACGAAGGTCTCTGCATTGATATTGATGAAAAAGGCATTCTAATTCAAAGTAACTATTTTGTAACAGAGTGGGATCAGCCGCTTTGAAATACAACACTACGTTTTTGGAATGTAATTAAATGGAAAATTCAATTTAAAGTTAAAAGGGACGCTGAAAGCAACAAATATCTACATATTTGAATAAATAGTGTCTAGACGACTTGGGTTCGAAAAAACAGGCAAATCAACTTTAAACCGCTTGGAGATGACGATATATATATGTCGCAGTCGGATTGTATAATTCGCCGTATTACATTACGTCTAGCCGTTTTACAAAACAGCGCCGTTTTGTAATATGGCGGTTTGTAATCAACATCATCATCACCAAAAGATTCAACTGGTGGATCTCTCCCGTAAATTTAAGGATTTTTAATGGATTAATTTATACTATATCGTGCCTCAGTTGTATCTTAAAAGCCAAAGAAATTATACTAAAGCATAAAGATCTTATCTTATAGAGATCTTGTAGCTCGGGCGAATAGAACTTCTCCGGACATAAATAAATTCTGGGTACTTTTTAAAAACGCTCCGGACGCTCTCCAAACTAGGCCAAATCTGGGAAAATCCGGACGGATGGCAGCCCTACCCAAGGGTCATATCGGTTATAATGATGAATGATGATGACGGTTTATACTGAATATTAATAAACTGGACGCTGCGGTTTTCACACTGTATAACTTGTGTATAACTAACCGAGAACTAAAATGCTTGCTTACTAAAACTGCGGAGTTTGCTATTTACGTTATAGTAATAAAATCATTAACGAAGCCAAGGTGAGTTTTTGTACCAGAAATAGCCCCGCAATTTATCCACACTCCGCTTTGTACCTAATTTAACAAGTAAGTAAAAGAAAGACCGATCACCTAGAACCGTATTAATTATTTTTAATTAAGTACTTACCTAATAGTTGATAGAAATCGCTTTTTCGTGCTTGCTCGTGGCCAAACGATAACGATCGTGGCTCTTCGGGCAGACAATATCCAAAATTCGCGTTGCAAAATAGCCAACAAAGCATTGCACCCAGCATGGGCGTTACGAATGTGTCGATCAGACACCAAAAGCTGCACCAAGGGTCCGCCCTTGGGCAACAACAGAGGATGGCGAGTCTCATATGGAAGATCCGCCTTCCGGAGCCTGCCTCCAACCCGAAGAAGCCCATCCGAGTCGATGTACGGGTTCAAACGAGCGACCGCGCCCTTCAACTTAGCGCGTCCGTCGCGCAAAATACGAAGCTCTGACTCAAACCGTCCGGTCTGCACGACACGGACCCAATGCAACAATGCGCTCCGGCGCTCTTCTGCACCTGCAATCGGCTCCAACCGCTTTGCCTGTGGGTTTCTACAATTATGTATGAAACGCTTAATCCAACTGGTAACACCCAGAAGCTTATCCAAGCTACTATACCGAGCAAGTAGCCAATCCGGCTCCGACGTCGTCTCAGCGACTACAGCATGTACACGGAGCCCAGTCAAACTCAAAGAAGTAACATCTGTCTGACAGACAGGCCAAGAAGTTTCTGATCCCATCAGCCACTCTGGACCCCACCAGAGCGGGTGTGACACCAATTCTGGTGCCGTACAACCTCGGGAAGCACAGTCCGCTGGGTTAAGCTCTCCCGGCACATGTCTCCATGTTATATCAATTCCGATATTCTGGATTTGGGAAACCCGATTTCCCACAAAAACCTCCAAGGTATGTGGGGCCGCGCGCAACCATGCAAGCGCGACCTGGCTATCCGACCAGGCGAAGATGTCCCGTATCTCGACCGTGGCCGCCAGCTCACATGCAACGTGATGCAACAATTTAGAGAGAAGGTGAGCTCCACTCAACTCAAGCTTGGGAATAGTCAGCCTAGTCCTGATGGGGGCGACCTTGCTCTTCCCTAACAAAAGCGAGACATTGACCCGGCCATCGGCGTCAACTGTCCGCATATAGACTGACGCGGCGTAGCCTCGCTCCGACGCGTCACAAAAGCCATGCAGGCTGGCTCGATATTTCCCGGGGGGCAATATTCGACGAGGCAAAGCAATCCGATTGACTTCCTTAATCGATGAAAACAACTCGAGCCAATCATCCAATGGAGGACCAAACAGCGGCTCGTCCCACGAGACGCCCAAAGTCCAAAGTCTCTGAAGAAGACACTTTGCAGAGAATATCACTGGACTGATCCAACCGCTTGGATCAAACATACGGGCTATTACGGACAACACCGTTCTCTTAGTCCAGACTTTTGGTATTTCCAAGTCCACTTGGAATGTAAAAATATCGGTTAGCGGCTGGTACTGCATGCCCAGCACCGCTATCCTGTTGGGATCATCCACATCCTCAAACAGGTGAGGGTTCTGTTGGTGATCCTCCGGGATCCCTTCTAGAACTTTAGGCTCATTAGACAACCACTTACGTAGCTCGTAGCCACCTGTCTTCAATATTTCAATCAATTCATCCCGCAGTAGGAGGGCCTCCTCAATACTTTGGGCTCCGGTGCACACGTCATCAACATACAAGTCACGTGACAGCACGGAAGCCCCACGGGGAAAGCGGATCCGTTCCCGCTCTGCCAATTCAAGCAATGATCTGATGGCGATATAGGGACTAGATTTCAAACCATACGTGTTTGTGTTGAGTTCATACACCGTCACAGGATCCTCAGGGCGCTCACGCCAGAGTATCAACTGGAATCGCCTGTCCTCAGGATGTATGACTGTCTGGCGGAACATCATCCGGATGTCCGCACCAAAAACCACTTGATGTCTTCTAAAGTTCAAGATGATGTCAATTATGTCCCTATGCAATTTGGGACCCGAATGCAAACACAGATTCAACGAAACCCCGTTCGAAGTGGGTGCGGACCCATCAAAGACAGTCCGCAACTTGCCCGTTGAGGCCTTCACCACCGCGTGGTGGGGCAAAAAATAATGCTCAGTTGAGCTCCAATCAACTCGAGCCGGAGACATGTGACCCAAATCCTCGTACTCGCGCATAAATTCAATATATTTATCGCGAAGTACGTGGTCACGCTGCATACGTCGCTCCATGGACAGCAGTCGTTTCTCCGCAAGCGCCCTACTTTGCCCTAGGCTAGGACGAGAGGCAACAAAAGGTAACCTAGTTACAAACCGACCGGAGGGCAACCTCTCCGTGGTCGATCGAAAAAGGGCTTCGCACTCAGCGTGTTCCGGATCCATCCTGGAACTCATAGGTGGCTCCTCCACCTCCCAAAACCTTTGCATGGTCTTGGCCAAGGACGCTGATGCGACGACCGGTGGCTCCTCCGCGGTGCCATTATCAAACACAGGGCCCATCAGGGCGAAACCAAAGATAGTAGACACTGCCATCAGTGAAGACGAACCCAGAGCTTTCTGGGTACCCAACAAAATCCAACCCAATACGTCCGAGCCCAGGAGCAAGTCCACTGGGCCGGGATGAAAGACAAAGGGGTCGGCCAAATCCAGACCCGAAACCAAAGACAACACACCCGGCGGTATGTCTGTCGAGGGGTGCCAACCCGCAATGGTATCCATTACCATAGCCGAAGTCGTGATCCTCATTGTGGAGGACTTCAGCGAAGAAAAGGTGACAAGTGTCTGGCCCGTCAGACACTTCACTTGTATGCCACCAACTCCAAGAAGTGGCACAGGCGAGTCTTCCACGACTAAACATAACTGGCGTGCCACTCGAGTGGTAACCAAACTGCTTTGAGCCCCTGAGTCCAACAGAGCTCTCAAATTAATGGCTTCCCCCCCACGACCCCATACGCGGACCACCGCGGTAGGGAGCAGAACCGTCCGCGGCTCTGTCCCAGCAAGGGAGCAAGCTAGTTACGGGCTCCCCACTCTCTCCAAACCAGGGGCGCGCCACTGACCCGGATAATATGGCGGGCGAGTGCACATCCCCATCTGAAGGGGGGCATAACCCGCGGCCCGGCCATACATATGGTACGGCGGGTGGTACTCCAGCCGTGGGTACTCGTGCAGCGGCGGAGAAAACCGCTGCGGCTGCATGTGTTGGGTATTGGTAACCCGCGTGGAGGGGGTGTCCCCACTCTCACGTCCGATCTAGGGCCCCCGCCCATGGGGGCCCTATCCGGGCCTGGCCAGCCACATACTGGCCATGACCTTGAGGCGCGTGGTCCCGGTCCGCCAAGACCCGCGCAGGTACGCGACCCCCTCCCGAGGGGGTGCGACGAGCGAAGCCGCGTCCTCCGTCCGATGGTGGAGGGCTTCGCGCAGGAGCGCCCCCGCCCATAGGGGACCCCTGCCTCAACAACCGGGGGCCATCCCCGTTCCGGTTCATGCAGAGCATCACGTGGTGCAGCCCACGGCATGCACTGCATGGTATGGCCCTGGGACAGTCACGTGCATAGTGACTGCCCAAACAGTAAAAGCAAAGTTCATGCCGCTTTGCCATGCGGCGCCTATCTTGTACTGGCAGTCTCTGCCAGTCCCTGCATTGCAGCAGGCTGTGGCCCATCCGACCACATTGCAGGCAGTCCGCGTCCCTCGCGACTGCTGCCGTGTGTGCAACCCGCGCACCAGCTCCACGCGGTGGCGGTTGCCTTCCCTGTTGGGGCTTCCCTCGCCATGAGGGTTCCAAGGGCCTGCGTTCAGGCGCTCTGGATGGCGCTGAGTCCGTCATGGTATTCTCAGCAGCCCGTGCCTCAAACTCCAAAAACTTCACCAAGTCAGTGAATGTTGGTAGGGTGGTGCTATCCCGCTCCGCATTTTCGCGCTCAAACCGCGAGCGGATGTCATTGGGCAATTTGCCCAATACAATGTGCACCAACAAAAAAGACCATTGGTCCACCGGCAGCCCCAGTGTGCGGAGCGCGTTACAGGCCACTGTAACGGGCGTGAGCAACTGCAGGCGCAACTGTGCCCTGTTGGTCACCTTGGGCAGGGCCATCAACTGTGCGGCGTGCGCATCCGCTAACAAACGTAAGTTTTGGTAGCGGGAGTTCAATACCTCCCAAGCCGTATCGTACTGGTCGTCCTCCACCCGGAGGTGCTGGATGAGCGACCGCGCTTCATCCTCAAGAGTGGAGAGGAGGTAGGCCATCTTCTGGGCCTTCGACAAATCCTGTCGTGCTACGACCAGGGACTCAAACATATTTTTATATGCTACCCACTCCTCCATCCTACCCCCAAAGTGGGATAGCTGAAGGGTGGGGAGCCGACCAGTAACCGCTGGTCCTTCCTGTCTAACAGGTGTGCGAGGGGCTGGTCCGCCAGCCTGTCTCGCCCTTATTGCGGTCGCCGCCTCCGCGATATCATCGTGCAGACTCAGGATCTGGTCCATGTCCGCCATGTGACCTGCGTAGACCTCCGGGGCAAGTTCGGCTTCGGTAAGCACCACCATGGCCGCTTCCGCGCTAATCAATCGTGAGTGGAGGTGATCCGCTCTTAGCAGTATGGCGCCCTCCCTGTCCTTCCGGGACAGGAGTCCTCCGGCCGTCACAAACCATCTCAATTCGTTGGCGAGTGTCGCCCTAGCATTGGAGACCTTCGCCATCGCGTCAAGTCACAAACAAAAAAAAATAACAAAAGGTAAATAAAAAACAACAAAATCAAACAACTACACGAAGAACCGCGGTAGGTATGAGAATGGCACAAACCCGGAACGCACGGTACAAACCGCAAACAAATACAAAAAAGGTTACAAATATTCTTATACAAACAAACTAAGAAAAATCTAATAATTTTTACAAACAATTAATTATTTTTTACAAACGAACAAATAGAGGGTAGATAAACTACGCTCTGCTACCAGAAAATGTGCGCAGAGATTCCGGGCAGACGAAAGGGCGGGAGGGTTCGGTACCGAAAAATTTACCGGGTAAAAAAAATACCGGTAAAAAACCTCGACCCGACACTACGTCTGTCCGACTAACCTAACCTAACCTATACGCAGTCTGCTACCACTGTAGTTTACAACGGGAACTACAGAACCCTGTATATTAAACCTAACTTAATAGCTACAACCACCCACAAACCCAAGGGTCACTTACCAAACTTAATCTTCTGCTCTTCGGATCCAATCTTGAGTGTCTTCGGAAAGGGGGAATGCGGTCCCTAAACACCAAACCTACCCCGAGATCTCAATTCCCCAGAACAAATAAATAGATTTCTTCCCGAAGTTGGCTCGGCAACAGATTTCGGCGTCCCCAGGCAGCCACGTTTCGCATCTCACAAGAAACAGTCAAAGTAAAAGGTTTCACAAACACAAATGTTCAATAGTTATTTAACAAACAGGAAATTCACAAATATAACTCAAACTAGTTAACAAGCAAAAGACGCGAGACCTCTCCGCGTATTAAAATCAAACCGATATATCAGGACAAATGGCGGCCGTCCGCCATGCCATTCACGCGAGCAATTTCATGCGGCGCGGCCTCCCCGCGCGATGTCCAAACAATACTGAATTCAAAATGGTCGCTCGCGACTGCCGACGCCGGCCGAGCGGGCGACGACGCTACTAATATGAAACTACCGCACGCGCTAGAATATTACGGCGGCGAACGGACAAAACAACATAGATTTTATTACAAACACACCGACACAAGTTCACTGGTAAAAGTTTATTTTTAACTGTCAATTGAGTACCAACAAAGTTTATGGTATTTACCCTAAAATAGAAGCCACAATGCAGTTAACACAAATACTTCTAATTCATGGCAGCATGGCTAAAGATTTATTTACATAGGTACAAGCGATATGGATCGCTGCGAGGTGCCGACTGAAGTGAGTCGCCACGGAGTATATAAAACAAGTATCATAACAATTTAACAATATGTGCCCCTACACCTTCGTATTCTTTAAGAATACACTTGTACTGTCAGAATAGATGATTAAGATTTACTTATTCATTCATGACTCGAGATTATGGATCAGTCTTCTCGGACTTGGCTGTTGCTCTCACGATATCCAGGTACTGGATAATGAGTTGTACTTTTCATAAGCACAATCTAACAAAAGATCAATCGCGTGACCGAATATAGCTCTAGATGGGGAGCCGGAGCTCCGACAATGTCATGTCGGAGGTTGTATATATACTAGCAATTTTGAAATGAAAAACAAAACGAAAAATGATTTATTGACCGCAATATACACAATAAAGTACAACTAAACAGGTTAATGTTTGTAACATTTGTAACATGCATTGCAGAATTTGATTATCTACATCACTTAACATCTATGTCTTCCTTACTAGCGAGGAAGTCAAAAAAAGTTAACAATACAGAATAAAAATAAAGTAGATAATCAGAAATATGACGTTTTGTCATTATATAACATTCTCTGTATCATCTAAGATCAAAGATATATTTTAGAAATAAACTAACCTTTGGTGAATAGAATACATAAATAGCCTTGTTCTATTACAAGGTTAAGATGAAAAAAATAGATTTCATTTGCAATAACTATTATGATATTAAAATAGTTATTGAAATTCTTAATATAATACAAATAATGAACTCTAAACTAGTATCAATAATCCTTCAATAAAGATCTTTGTGCCACCTGAGTTAACGCGTGCAGAAAAAATCTATCAATATATTTTCTTCTGCAACTCTGTAGTGCAGTCAGAAGCGTTGGATGCTAAGTTTTACTCAACAACAATACACAATGGCAAGTACTTTTATACTGGGAAATATAATATTAAATAATAGAATTCTATGGAGCCAGCAGAAAAAAGTTTTCACATAAACAGATTTTATTGGTTCATTTTATATTAAGAACAATATGCTTTAGTTCTTTCTCGGTTTATACAAATAATTAATATATTTTTCACTTCTCATGCTCTGAAAGTGCTTATTTGTGCAGGATATAGGCTGCACAAAATCGAATTTTGTGCACAAGGGCATTAACGTATCTACTCATAAATGTATCTATATTAAGGCACAGATAATGAACCATACAGCCAAACACGATAAAAAGTTCATAGATAGAATTTGTCATTTTATAATATTTACTTTTAATTTATTTGCCTTATGTGTTTTTAAGACATAAAAAATATTAAAATTTAAATTCAAGTACGGTACATATGTTATTTAATTAATTTAAGAAAAATATTATTACAAAATTAATTTTATAGTAGGCTGTATGGTGTGCAGCCCAAGCCTATCAATGTCGTAAGATTAAAAAAATAAAGCGGCGGGAAACAGCTCTTGAATTTTAGTGCGTTTATTAATTTCTTTAATTTGATTTATTTCCTCGCAATCGAAGTGAAAAGCAGAGTTTATAACTCGTCCACAAAACGATTTTTATCCTCGACATTACTATCAGCCCTCGCCTTCGGCTCGGGCTGCTAAAAGTCTCGGATAAAAATGATTCGTTTTGTGCACTTGTTGTAAAATCTACTATAGTCAGACATCCTGATAAGTCGAGAACAAAGCTATTACCAACAAAATAAAGTCGTTCATTCTACACGATCTGGCATACAAATTCAAAATAAATACATGTTTATTTAAGCCACCAGTCACCATGCAAAATATCAAACAATTTGAAATCGAGTCGAATTTGAAAATAATTCGAATTAGTCCAGATTTAAAGTCAATAGGAAAAAAAAAAAACTAAATGTTTTTTGTAATCTAAATGATTACATCTGCTAAAAAATTTTAGTATTACAGAATAGAATTCTTATTTAACCCCAATACGTTCTACTTTGAATATGGAGTCAAGAAGACACTTGCACCTTGCATCTCTCCTGTTTGACGTGTTAAAATTTAAAAAACCCAAATATCTGTTTTCCAAATTAAGGGTATCAGCATTTCACCAAAGATATGGTACTCAAAAAACCCGCGGAATAATATTAGCAGGTTATTGTCACAAAACTGCAGCTTTCGCCGGCAGCTTCCGTTACCTAGCAACCAAATGCTGGAACAATATTCCTCCACCTATAAGAAATTCAACGTCCAAATATTCTTTTAAAAAACTTTTCAAAGAGTCACTATTAACTAAACAAAGATTAGGTATACCGCGTGGTTGGTTGGTAACGGATTTTGCCATTTAATGCTATAAATATGTGTACTTTTATAACAACGGACATGACAACATTCACATGACAACTACATCTATAACACTGGACATGACTTATAAGTATTATTTATTGCGTTACAATTTCATTATTTATGTATCTATATTTATTTATCTCTTGGTTTATACTAAATTAATCTCGTTTTATTATGTGCTTGATCGCTGTGCTGTGTTGTGCTTGTATAGTGTAATAGCGTAGAAATACTGAGTCGTAACAATCAGGCCATAGCAGAAAACCAGTGCTTTGCTCATCATAGCTGTGAGCAAAGATTTTCACTGAGCTATGGCCTCTTTGAATTGCTGCAGCGCACACTTGCTGAATCTGTGTATTGTTAGTTTTAGTTTTAGATTTAAGTACCTACTTATAAGCATGTGTGTGCTAAGCTTTCAAATAAAAATTTCATTCATTCATTCATTCAATTTAATAAAATGTGATTCATTCATATTATTTTATTTGCAATAATGCTGCATACAATACATGTAGTTGTCAAACTGGATACTGATATGGTAAAAAAAAAAAAAAAATTGTTTTTCAAATCAAATATTAACAAAAGAGGGGATTGTGGGGCATCTGCTACTTTAATTCAAATTATTGTAAGATTACGCACATGATACATCTTCATAGTAAAGTTTATGAAATTGGAGTTTTCGGTTAATTTGGAAAATATCTAAATTGGAAACTACTTACCTCTTGGACCTTCATTTATATTTCGGAATGGAAAGTAGCGAAAAGTAAATTATCGAGATAAGCATATAGATTCTTTGTCGATATCTATTAGATTCACTCGCAGTCATACTACCTCTTTGTATTTATCAAAATCATAAAAAAAGGAGAGGTGTGACGTATAGTGTTGTATACGTCGCCCCCACCACTGGCCGGTGGTGTGGGGATGTGTCAGTGCGCACTGCGCATTCTCATACGATACGTTGTGGTGGACGGACGTGTGTCCGGACATACTCATTGTCCTGGTGATTACGGTGGAACATCAGGATACCTGGTTGCGATGTACAGTTACGTGCGGTGGACGGGGCACGTAACCTTGCCGTAGGACGTCACACTTTATTTGGCCAGTGAAAGAAAAGTTTTAGTTTTTATTAAAGAAAAAGGTGTAGAAGCACTAAAAATGATAAAATAAAACTTTTTTCCAAAAAAAATGAACCGACTTCCATCATAAAACTTAAAATCATGAAATGACAATAAAGAAAAATGTATTAGCATACTACCTACTGAATGAGGTGAAGTCGGTGCCAAGTTATAATTGTGTGGTGCTAAATTAACATTAGAATCATGTATAAAAATGCCTAGCTGAGCAATTACATAACATTCTTACTCCTGCACTTGGCACCGACTTCACCTCATTCAGTAGGTAGTATGCTAATACATTTTTCTTTATTGTCATTTCATGATTTTAAGTTTTATGATGGAAGTCGGTTCATTTTTTTTGGAAAAAAGTTTTATTACATGATACATTTTAATTGATATGTGGGTACTCTGTTGACATTCTGTAATACTTTTATTTAATTTTTATTTAATTGATTATTCATTTATTCAATTTTGCTATTATAATATTGATTTGACAACCTTTATTTAAAACTGAATTATTCACATTATTAAATTGAATTATTTTATATTTGTACGCTGTATTGTAACGGCAAAACATAGTGGTCCGAGATTTATTTACCTACTACCAAATGCATGTACTTACCTATGTTTTACAAATAAACGATTCATTCATTCATTCATTCATCTGACTAAGCGGTGACAACAACTGGTGAGCGATAGAACTAGTTGGAGAAATAAAGGGGAGTCTTTTTACACGACTGACCAAAAAAGGAGTGTTATGTTTTCAGGGTTCATGTATGTATGTATGTATGTAATTTCTTTATTCCACCATAAGTCCTGAACGGCTTAACAGATTTTGATGTGAGATGTATTGTTAGATTCCTTGCATTAGCCCGAATGACATAGGCTATGTAAGATGTCAGTCGTGTTTTTAATTTTTAAATAATTAGCTTGTTTATTTTGTGTAAAGGACTAACACCTATCATTTCAAACTTTTGCATTACATACGAGTTGCGCCTCATGGTACCACTTTCTTAAGAATTTAGGGATAAAAGTATTGTATTAAGTTAATTCAAGATGTAATCTACTAGTGGTCCACCCCGGCTTCATCCGTTCCGTGATACATAAATAGGTAGCCTATGTTACTCAGCGACGATGTAGGTACGTTTCAAACGATGATTTTTTTTTTTGATTTGGCTCAGTAGTTTTTAGTCTACTAACTAACTCTTTTTGAGTCTACTAGTCATAATACGAAATATTTTCTCTTATAATATGTACTTTATAATATGTATTAGTGTAATTAGTAAATTAAATGTTAAGTAAATTTCATGAAAAATTTGCGTGAAAGAATAACAATCTATTTGAATATCTTCATATCGTTGCCATGAATATATTTTCGTAATTTATTCAACATTTGTTATTTCTATTATAGTAAAATAGTTCTTAATAAAAATATAAATATTATTATTGCAATAATTAGAATAAATAAAAGGAGCGGTTTACGAGGACTTACTGGGAAGAACTCATTGACTCATCGACGCCGCGTGGGCTTTAATATTTTTTTTAGAATGGAAATTCTACCTTAAGGTTATCCAAACTTAATATTTTCGTAATATAGAATAAATATTCTTGTAACTTATATTTTTTTTATTGTGATTTACCCATATTATAAAAAGTTGTAGCACTTTAAACAGAAAATTGATATTTATATTTTTTTATTTTTTAACAAAAATATGATTTTTTTCTATGAAATGTTGCAATAATGGTCCTTGATATATGCAAAAATGATACGAAACACGATATATTACTAAAATTGGATCGGTTGGATTTTTTATTTTTATTGAAGCGTACGGTGCATACTTCCTGCTCGGATCCCACTGGCCCAAAAGGGTCGTACCACAGAGTAATCGGGCTTAAAATGCTTGGTTTGATCCAGGGAACACCTCTGAGAAGTTTCAAAACATACTCCAAAAGTCCAGAGTACATGTCTACTACAAAGACCATTTTGTAAGATAAATCGCTGCGGCTGACGCGTCGTATAGCGCGAGTCCAGTTGAGCGGGTACGCGCTGCGGTTGTCAATTTTTTTTCTCCATATTTTTGTATAAATGGATATTAAAACGTTTATATTTTTAAAATCTGCATGAAATGCGCTTTATCACAGTATTTTTTGTTTGATATTTATTGTCACTACACAAAAATTATAAGCTCTGAAAGCAAAAATCTTCAACCAAAATTTTCACATTTCTACGTTTTTCTTGTAAAATTTCTATAAAATTGTAGATAATTAATATCAAAAATGAATTCTACGTCTTCGGTTTATATGAAAATGATACCAAAGTTGCCCTAGTAGCCACATGGACAAGAACAGATTTTTTCAAAAGTTGACGGGTGGCGGTCACCTTTGTGGGCCCCCAGCCCCTAGTAGCCGCATGATTCTTTTTGCCCCCGGGCTCAAAATGCTTAGAATCACTCAAGGAACATATGACATGAAGCTCATAGCTTAATGAAAAATTTAAAGGTTATGTATGGGAGCATTACATAACTGCCCGTACTAAGACGATACTAGCCAGATATATGCGTATCAAATCATAATTTGCTTTTCTAAAGTTACGTTTTGGGGTAGAAGCCTCTGTCAAAGGCCGCAGCTCAAGGTCCACGATTTCTAAAATAAATGTAGGGTGCGCTGGGTCCTCCGTGACAAGAGGAGAGGAGCAGCGGGTCAAAGAAAGTGGATTAGAAAAGGCGAGGTCTAAAGTGTTGTTAGATTTATTTTTCAAAAAATTGTATTGTGAAAATCCTAGTAATTGAAGTTCCTCAACTAATTCAACGCCGGCGTCCTGTAATTCTATAGGCCCCTTTCGTAAGAAAGTCGGTTGTCCGTTATCCCAGCTAACGCAATACAGATTGAAATCGCCAACCAACAAATAATTATCATTAGAATGATCTGTCATTGTTTGTGTAACATTCTGAATAAAAATTCTAAAGTCAAAGTCAAAGTCAAAATTTTTTATTGAAACTTGGCCTTCAAAGAAGGCTCTTTTTCACGTCGATAACTAATTATTTAATCATAATATTTTATGTCTCAAAGCTACAAACTACTAGCATTTCGGAACGACCACTGCTGAGAAGAAATGCCGAAAGAAACTCATGAAACAGTCTTGGTCGCCTAACATGCCAGAGGGGCTATTCATTAACTTTATACATACACTAGATTGTGTACAGTCAAAAATAAAATAAAATATAAGTAAAAAAAAAAAAATAATATAATAAAACATGTTATGTTTATGATCAAGTAACCACAATGAATTGGTTAAGAACAAAAAATAAAAATAAAATTCGAATCAGGATCCCCTGGCAATACCCGTTCGCAAGTTTGAACATTTTAGAAAAATAAATACTTTCAGTCACTTGAAGATCACAATACACGTACATGTTTAACAATTAAATGTCAATGTAGGTAATTAAATTTAAAAAAGATAGGTAAGGTTATTTTTTCACAATATCAAAAGAATGTAATCAAGTGTGGAGTGGCGAAGTTGTAGGGAGAGACCAAACTTTTTTATCGTTCAAATAATCACTTATTGTGTAATACGCTTTATTCATCAAAGTATTTTTAAGATATGTTTTAAATTTTTGCATCGGTAAATTTATAGCCTCGTCAGGGAGCTTGTTAAACATTTTTACACTTTGACCCACGAAAGACCGCCGAACCTTTTTAAGCCTAAAGCAGGGCGTATAAAGTTTATTCTTATTGCGGGTGTTTATACTATGTACATCGCAGATTTTTTAAAGAGGTTTAAATTGGATTTAACAAAAATAAGTACATTGAAGATGTATTGAGATGCAACAGTAAGAATTTTTATTGATTTAAAGAGCTCTCGTAGAGAATCGCGTCGTTTTAGCCTGTACATAAAACGAATTGCTCTTTTCTGTAATACAAATATTTTCCCTATCTCGGCTGCATTTCCCCATATCAATAATCCGTATGACATTATGCTATGAAAGTAGCTGAAATACACGAGTCTAGCTGTTTCAATGTTTGTGCACTGTCTTATCCTTCTCACTGCATAAGCCGCCGAGCTAAGTTTTTTGGCCGTGAGTTCAATGTGTTTATTCCACTTTAACTTACAGTCAACGGTAACGCCTAAGAATTTGACACTGTGTACCCACTCAAATACTTTGCCATTAACTATTAAAGGTATATCATTATGAGGTGCGTTCGAGAGAGAAAACTTTATACACTTGGTCTTGTCCGTGTTTAAAGCCAGGTTGTTGGTTGTAAACCAGTCAAGCACAAGTGTCATAGTATTACTTACATCGTCATAATTTTGACTATTTCTGTTGACTTTAAATAGTAATGATGTGTCGTCCGCAAATAAAACAACTTCACACAATTGTTGGGCAAGACATGGAAGGTCATTTATGTAAACAAGGAATAGAAAAGGACCGATTATGGAGCCTTGAGGCACGCCCATGTGTACCACCGCGCTGCTGGAAGCAGCTCTGTTAACTTCTACTTTCTGAGTTCTGTTGTCCAGGTAAGAAGCTAGTACCTCAAGGGCCGTCCCAGTAACACCATAAAATTTAAGCTTGTTTTTTAGTATATTATGATCCACGCAGTCAAAGGCTTTTGAAAGGTCGCAAAAAATACCTATGACATCTTGGCTGGATTCCCACGCTTCATAGATTATTTGAACTAAAGTAGATGTTGCATCAGTAGTGGAACGACCTTTAGTGAAACCGTACTGACGATTATGTAAGATTTTATTTACGTTAAAATAAGAGACTAATTGCGTTAAAATTAATTTTTCAAATATTTTACTTAAAGCGGGTAATATAGAAATGGGTCTGTAATTACTGGGATCATGTCTGATGGGAGCCGATTGTCAGGCGGTATGTAAGCGGCGCAGATGTGCAAGTCCTGTGATGCGCCACACTCGCGCGCCGGCACCGTCACCCATAGCAGCTCGGTGGCCGAGGCCGTCGAGAATGCCCTGCGCGTCGCGCCGAGGGTGCGGCGCGCCAGGATGAGCACCCCGCCGCCAATCGTCTTCCCGGTGATACTCAAGTCGCGGTCTAGTCGGAACACATCATACCTATCATCACATAGTTCACCATCAAAAATGCCATCGCATAGCCATGACTCTGTGATGACCATAACATCAAAGTCATTGCAAAGTATGTTATGACGAATGACGTTTTTAATTATTAAATGAACCACGGGTTGTCGGGAATTATAATATGGACCGGTCTAAGTAATTAAAATACTAAAATTTATCAAATGGCCCGATGCTCTTGGGAACTATTCATAATACTTGGCCCTTATTAATACGGCCCGGTTAATCACGTAGCCTGCAACATACTATGCGATTTAATGCTGTCGATTTTTACACGACTGACCAAAAAAGGAGTGTTATGTTTTCAGCGTTCATGTATGTGCTCGTATGTAAGTATGTATGTAAGTTTCCACAGACATAATATTACCTAGACCCCGCAAGTCTCATCGCCTGCATAGAAAACGAGCGTTTCAATATTTTTTTACCTACTGTGACGTCACATAAGCGATTTAGTGATGGGAACGCTCGCCATCCATGCAAACGATTCAAAGGTGTCGCCGCCGCCGCCCTTTACTTTCCAAATTGATACTGTAAGCAATTTTACAATACTGATATTATAATCGATTATTCGAGTTCATCGACAGAGGAATGAGAAAACGGCAGAGAAATGATAAATCATTAATAACTTGTCTTTTTCTCTACTACTGCGAAGCTAAAAGAAAGGTTAATGATTTTAATCAAGTTGGATAAAAATTACATTGTTTGTATGTATGCATGTTTGTTCTGCGATAACTCTCGAACCGAAACTTGGAATATACATAGAAATTATTAATAGAATGTTTAAGTTTGTTGTGCATCTAAATAGGTCCAGCCGTTTTTGAGATATTCGATGTTTTATTTAAATACATATTCTATTTTAATTTTTGCGAGGGTTCCGTTTTTACCTTTTGAGGTACGGAATCCTAAAAAAAAATACATGACACAGAATATCATTCCTCTGTCATTATCATTCCTCTGTTTCCAAATCGATTAGGCTTTTAGAATCAAATAGCTTTTCTGTGCGGTGTGTGTTTTGCCTTTTTTGACAGAAAAATGAGATTAGTGATCGTACCACTAAGCTAAACGACGTGTGAACGTATAGTTCGTTTTAACATTCATTGCGTGTTTTTAAAGATAAGCCCTACAACACTCCTTTTAAAAGCGGCAATGTATTTTAAATCAACAATACACACTCGCATACATAGTTTTCTTTGTAAAATCGCCAAATCCGTGCCGGGAACACAAAATAATTGTTTTTTTAGTTAAAAACAACACCATTTTAATACAAAATTACTTACCGATGAAAAGAAATGTTTCCTTTATCTCGTCCCCCTTTTTGTGTATTGTTTCTTCAACTCAATACCGCGCAATTAGGCATTTTTTACTTTTTGTAATACGTCTGACTGCGAGAACGTTCGACCGCGGACTGAATGAACGAGCGTTAAATAAAGTTGAATCATCTTCCTTTTTACACGCGAAGTACATACACTTGCGGGGTCTAGGTAATATTATGTCTGTGTAAGTTTCTTTATTCTACCAAGTCCTGAACGGCTTAACAGATTTTGATGTGAGAGGTATTGTTGGATTCCTTGCATTCGTCTGAGTGACAAAGGCTATGTGACGTCATCATAAAAACAAAATGGCGGATTATATACGCGATAAACAGCTGACCGAAAAAAAATAAATTTAATCAATCTTATCGAATGTAGTACCTATCAATTTGAATGGCTTTGGAAGGCAATTTCAAAAATACATATAACTTATATGTTTGTATGTACTTTTAGTTGTATAAGATAAATAGTGAGATCAACACCGTTAGACGATCGTCCATGTACACAAAGGGCTCGGCCTTCGGCCTCGCCCCGCTCTTTGCTTACAAGCCCGAGCTCGGCTTTCGGCCTCGCTTGTGTGGCTGGCAGCCCTCGATTTAAATGCAGCTCGGGGTACCACGGCATCCTCTACGATAGTAGTCTGACTACCGATCGGCAACACTACTATCGGCTATTTCAAGATCACTGGCTTAAAATTTCGATTTTAAGCCAGTGATCTTGAAATAGCCGATTTACACGGATTTGTTACATTATCTATTATTGTTTCCGTGGGCGGTACTTCCTTTCTGCCTAGGTGTAAAGCCGCAAGGGGTGAGGCCGCAGGCCGAGCTTCGTCTAAACTACCAAACTACCACCGGCTGTGGTCGTCGCCTCTCTACTCTATGACATTCAGTCGAGCACATCCCCCCCCCCCCCCCCTATATATTTATAGGTACTCTCTGCAGGCAGCACCCCAGGTCTACTTCCAGGTCAATTTTGGTATATTTCCCGGTGTTGCTGTAGCTGCGTTTAAACCGAAGGTTTAGCTTCCCTTCCCCCGCCGCGCCGCCGTCTCGTAGACAACGTGCAGGACAAGGCCTAAGGAGTGACTTGCAACGGCCCCGGGTTGGAAAAAAAATTATCAACGGCCCATCCGCGCCCGCCGGGGCCGTTGGAAATTTTTTTTCTAACGGCCCCGTCCCCGGGGCAGGCCCGCCGGGGCCGTTGGAAGTCACTCGGCCTAAGGCCGAGCCCATTGTATACATGGATGACTTTTATATTTCACTAGCTGTTACCCGCGGCTACGCGCGCGTAATTTTCGTTTAGATGAAAAATCTTTTCGTGTTCCAAACTGTACTAACCTAAACTCCAGTACTCAAAATTTCAGCCATTTGGTAATCCCGTGTCCCGCGGGAATATATAAGGTACTCGTAGTACAGTCGCGGTGTTAATGAATCAAAAGAGATATTTCATTCAATAAACTTCATCTGTTCGTTATCTACAATTTCCCGTGTACCACCACTCCCACCCCAAGTCCCTCTTTGGTCTATCCCGTGTCCTGTCTATTTATACGTCAGTAGAAAATGCTCATCAGGTAGAAGGACTTTTGCTAAGGCTCCATTTCCATTTATTTTATAGAGTAGCTAGTCTCTTGGAGTTCTTCATCAGATGTTCCATAATCTACAATTTTTTACATCAGCAGAAAATGCTCATCAGGTTGAACGATTTTTGCTAAGGCGCCATTTCTATATATGTTATAGTCTAGCTGGTCTTTTAGAGCTTTTCATCAGATGTTCCAGATTTCAAAATAAATTATAGCCTAAATGTTGCCCAGGCTTAATAGCTATACAACAAAAAAAGTTTCATTCAAATCGGTTCAGTACTTTCGGAGATTAGCGTGATCATACATACAGACAGACAGAAAGACAGACAAGAAATTCAAAAAAAAATTTTTTGCTTTCTATTATTCTTTGTAAGTAACCCTCTATCCATTTCAGAAATGTACAGACAAAATACTAAATGTACAGACAAAATTTTTACTGTTTTATTTTATATGTATAGATTATATGTATAGATTTCAAACCTCCAGTAAACCAGGGACCCAAGCCGCGCAAGCAAGGCCACAGCCTGAGCTGCGTCCAGGCTAAGCCGAAGGCAGAGTCTTTTGTATGCATGGACGACCTTATGATTTCATTTCAAACGGCTATTAACATCGCCCAGGGTCTTCTATGACGTCCAAGGGGGGGCACGTGCCACCGTGGTACCACCTTATAGATCCGCTACTTCTTCCAATAATGTTGCAATATAAAACGCATAAGTGCTGCCTCTATTTCAGGGTTTTTAAATTTCTGGTCAGGCTTTGCAATAGATATGCCCCACAGACATATAATAATAATAAGCAGACTGAACATGTCATTTGAAATTGCATGGCAAAAACACACTAACACCCGTATTCACAGACGTTTCCTTGACTTCAACTTGACTGACGTTTAACCGACTCGACCAATTTGGTATGATTAGCCCATATATGGCATGTTCTTATGTATCATAATTATTTTTTCACATAACTTGCTTACGCATAATTTTAAGCATAAATTTATTCGAGCGCTAGTAGTTTGTCGCGAACCTAGACCTCACGATTATTATTATTTCGATTTATTTAATGTGTAAACAATTTATTTGTGAAAAAAAAGATAGAAATTAGATATTGGTGGCGTGAAAACTTAAACTTATTTTTTACTGGCCGATAATAACAGTCAAGAATTCGTACCCCAGACGAAAAGTTTTATATCCGTTTGACAGACACAGGCAACTTTATGCACTGGGTTGCCATAACAATTTTAAATGTTCCCTTCTCTGGTTATGCATATATTTGCAGTGGGTAGGTACATAAGTAGAACCTAGATATTATTTTTGTCATTACAATGACGTCACCTCGTTAATGACGAGATGTGCAACTTTATAAAAAATTCTGAATCGAATAATTTTTCAATAAAAACAAGGCACATGTATGTCTTTATTGTTCCTTAGAAAAAGCATGTCCGTGCAGTTAAATTGGTAGGCTGATTCTCGGTGCACTTATAATTATTAATATTATCCCACGTCGCAACTGAAACTAGATGTAAATTTTCAATTCTGTAGGACGTGCGAAACTGACTCATTAATACCAAATACATAAGCATAGGTATATTTTAGAATAGCTACGCGACGCGCAAAGACCTGTGATTATTTTAGGTAAGTTATATTTTAAGTCAAAAATATTTATAATAAAAATATTCAGGTAAAAAAGCAAAATTTCAAAAACATATTTAAAACATTGACAGTTTAATAGAAGAGTTAGGTATATTTTTTTGCACGATACACGCACCTATATACATTATTGTTTAGAAAAAGAAAACACAAGTAAGAAAAATCAAAATAAAATCATAGGTTTTATCAGTGATATCGTCATAAAATCTGTTGTCACAAAATTTTTAACGTACCAACAGATTTTGCCATGTAGCATGTACCAATATAAGCAACGTCTTTTTTATTTACCTTTTTGTAATCCCTTCACTTTGGGATAGTTTTATATGCAATAGTGCAACACTTTTGAAATGTCAGGTTATCATAAAATCAAAAATTGTCTATTATTTTGGCACATAGATAAATGGACCAAGAGCCCGCGATGACTAAACTGTTCATATTTTATAAAAGCTGTTTCTATAGGTATATTGGGCATGTACGCAGAGAGGCACACGAGATACGGGTAGCAACTATCAGCGTATATGGAGTTCGGATCATGGTTGCTCGGGCAGTTAACATAGATAGCATGAGTGTTTTTATAGTCTCCACGTTAAGTAACATATAAAATTCTGCTTTTTATAATAAAACGAAAGTATAACTGATGATCGATTCAAATATTTTGTCTGTACATTTAGTAATTTTGACTGAAATGGATAGAGGGTCTCTTAAAAAGAATAATAGAAAGCAAAAATATTTTTTTGGCATTTCTTGTCTGTCTGTCTGTATGTATGTATGCGTTTCACGCAAAAACTGCTGGACGGATTTAAATGAAACTTTTTTCGTTGTATAGCTGCTAAGCCTGGGCAACATATAGGCTATAATTCATTTTGAAAACTGGAACACCTGATGAAGAACCTCAACAGAACAGCTAAACTATAAGAAATATGGAAATGGTACCTTTGCAAAAGTTTATCAATCTGACGAGCATTTTCTGTTGAAGTACAAAAATCGAAAATCAGGATCATCTGATGAAGAATTCCAAGAGATCAGCTACTCTATAAAATAAATGGAAATGGGGCCTTAGCAAAAGTCGTTCAACCTAATGAGCATTTTCTACTGACGTATAGATAGACAGGACACGGGATAGGACAAAGAGGGACTCGGGGTGGGAGTTGTGGTACACGGGAAATTATAAATAACGAGCAGACGAAGATCGTTTATTGAATGAAATATCACTTTTGATTCATTTTAACACCGTGACTGTACTACGAGTACCTAATATGTTCCCGCGGAACACGGGATAACCAAATGGCTGAAATTTTGACTACTGGAGTTTAGGTTACTACAGTTTGTAACACAAAAAGATTTTTCATCTAAGCGAAACTCACGCGGGCGAAGCCGCGGGCAACAGCTAGTACACTATATGATTGATGAAAGTTCCTATTTCGAGCAGGAGGGGTTTATAAATGTACCATGTGTCCCGGAACGTAATAATGGTTGATATGATTTTAGAGTATTTTAGAGTATTATTTAAAAATAAATATATATTTAAAAAGTCTATACTTTCATAACATTGAAATACATTGTTTCTATCTATTAATTTATCGTTCTTTCTATGCTGGAGATACACGCAGAGTTTTAAGCTTTTATAAAATAACAAAGGGCATGCCGTCGCAGGCTTTTGCTCTATAATGCAATATTTATTTTTATATTTCCGTGATTTTTTTAAAAACTATCAAACGTACTTTGTTGCCTAACGAAGTTGAAAATTGTAATAATGTTTCTGACATAGTACATAAGTACCGTATCACGATGGTTTCCTATGTGTCTAAATTTTTGGGTTACCATTTTCGGGGGATTGTCATGTAAGGGCTCACTTTGTGGGAACAGTAATTCACCCGTTACTAAACACGCAAATATATTCCACTTATATAAATTATGTGAAAAAACCATTATGATACATAAGAACATGCCTTATATGGGCTAATTATACCAAATTGGTTGAGTCGGTTAAACGTCAGTGAAGTGAAAGTCAAGGAAACGTTTGTGAATACGGGTGTAAGATTATTATTCACACAACGACAGAATACAGGGTCGGATCTAAGATAATTAATTATATTCGGTACAGTGTAGCAAAACCAAAAATTTTGAGACGCTGAATCTTAAGCCGTGCGCGGTATGCGGACGGATCTGCATCAGCTTTTTACGATGGGAAATTCTATCCCTTTTGGGAAAAAATACTAGTCATTAAATCAATAAAATTTATTTTAAATTATTAAAAATCACGTGCAATGAAACATTGCAATGATGTTAATGGTTGCTGGCGTCCATTCACTGTCCTGGTACTCGTAGTACATAAGAGAAATACTCCCCATAACAGTTCTCTTTCTTGAGGTATTATTTTCTGGCATATTTTCCTTGTCCTGAAATAAAATTCACTGTCAGTATTTTTATAAAATGTGCATTTTAATGTTCAAGAAAGAATTCCTGAGATTTTTATAGAATAGGTACTAAATTCGTATATTTGCCTTGATTCGGCCCAGCCATAGTAAACAAAACTGGATCTGTCAAATGATCTAGGTATGCTATTTACGAAATTATTAAATCACTTGTAGTATTTCTTATGAAATGGTTATAATTAATACACTACTTTATAAAATAAATAATGATATTGCTGATAAATAGCATTCAAAAGTCTAATAATGGTTATTGTTTCAAAAATAACACGAAATTGTATATTATCATTGGGCACGTTAAAAAAACTTGTATTGCTGGTAGAACTGTACCACATCTGACGCACTAAAATAGGTTTTAGGGGAGAGGGGGAAGGGAGGGGGTAACCCCCCCTGACACCCCCCCACATGCGCAAATGAACTTTTTTTTTTTTATTGAATTTTTTTTAGGATATCATCAACATAAACAAGGGGAAAGATATAGAATCTAGCCGCAGGATATTCAATATGGGAGGGGGGGAGGATGGACCCCCCTGTATCACTCCCCCCGCGCGGAGACATTAAGTTTTTTTAATGAATTTTTGAAAATAAAAATTAGGATGTCATCCACATAAATGAAAATGGAAAATTGCCAGTAATCACTACCCTAATGATGAAGTTTCTCTTTTAAATCAAAGGAGTGATCAAAGTAACCCATATCTACAGACATTTTGAAACGGGACATCTCCGGCGCTGCGGGAAGTGCAGCCCCTCCGCCCTAGCGTAAGAAAACACAGGCCCCATGCTCGCCTTCGGGGGCGGGGGCTGCCCTCCCTCCGCGCCTCCGGCTATAAAAAAACACTCCCGTATAGGGCAAACAAGACTACGTGAAGTCGGGGTTGGCCAGTTCGGATTTGCTCATTTGCACTTTCTGTGATACCTAATAAAATTGACAAAAGCACACAGATAAGAAAAAAATAACGATATAAAAAAATCACCTTTGTTATATTTCCACCTGCCAAATTTGCTCTTGTCTATTTGTGATTTTTTATAGAATTTCCCAGTTACGAATAGGTCGATGACATCATTGTTTTTATTTTCATAAATAAACTATGCGGGAGGATATTTATTGGGGGGGTTTCTCCCCTCCCGTTTCTATTCCCCGAAAACGAAACGTTTTACTAAGTGACCTGTCACTATAATGGCGGTACCTGTCAAAACATACGTAAAAATCGGAACAAATTTTCGAAACTTTAACATTTTTTTTCTCCAAAACTATTGAGAATCGCAACTTGAAATTTTGCAGAGAGGCTTATTTTGTGATTATCTATACACAAAAAAAATATGGAAGCCCAACTCACTGTCAGATGTGTTACAGTAGAGCCGTATTGCTTACCGAAGGAACGATATTCCACGAATATTTTTTTATGAAACACTTCCACATATTGTACACGTTGCATTTTATCATTTCTATTGAGTTTAAAAGCACAAAACAGTAAAAAATAATTTTAAATATTTATGACAACTGTGACAACACAACAAATATGACAGTTAAGGATCATTTCGCATGAAAAATCCGGCTTGGATGATAAATCTTTCAGTGTAGTGGTTCGTGTTGCAATACATTGCTATGCTAAGGAAGGAAAGGGACAGAGTTATGTGACAGTCCTAATCATGAACAGGATGCAAATATTGTCAAATATCATCAGAGTGTGTGTGAAATTTGTGAATCTTCTGCTTATATTTAAAAAAAAAATTATTTCTGTGATATGCCCACAGATTATTTTTCCTAATAAAGAGTACTTATTATCTTATGTCTGTGGGTTTGCCATTAGACCGTGTCCCGCTCATCCCACCCAGCGGACGGGACACGGACGCGAAGCCCGGCCACGGCGGTGGCGGCGTAGCGTGCTGCGTGATTATTATACAATGTGAAAAGATCTAAGTGTTGCATCATGCCGCATGAACGTTTAGAGGAATTTATTTAAGGCTGACACACACCAAACGTCGTCGCAGACGTGCTGCACTGCGTCTTGATCTGTATTATTTGAATTTGTACGCATTGGTTCCCACCGACGGTGTCGCAGATGCATTGCGTTGCGTCTACGTGCATCAGTCGGGCGGCGGTCCGCGCGATACAAACCAAAAACGGTCGCGGTGCGGTCGCGCACAAGCGGAACGGCAACGCCGCCGCACACGCGCTCGGCATGATGACGTTGTATTTCACAGGATTTCTGTTAACACACACCGCGGTGACGCACGCAGCTGCATGCAGCTGTGACACCGGCTGCGGCACTTCGGTTGTGAATATTTACAGATTTAAAGTGACTAGTAATCATGGTTTTTGTAATACGCGAGAGTTAATTGATATAGTACGCAGATAAAAATGTTTATATGACCACAAGACAAAAAATATAATAAAACTATGTTGTGGGAGAAAATAGAATCGCAGACGCAGCGCGCCCGTGGAGCCGGTGTGAATTGCTTTTGCCGCCGCCGTACTGCAGATGAAACGCACGGTGTCGCAGACGCATCCGGTGTGTGGCAGCCTTACGATCATAGACATAGAAAAAAAAATCATTCTTTTTTTGCTATATCATGATTTTTTTAAGGTGAACGCAGACTTATGCCGCACCGCACGCACCGCAGTCCCCGCATTCTATTTCTTTATATGAAGTTATATGTAACCACCTACACGCACCGCAGTCCCTGACACGGCCGAATTCCCCAAGCCGCAGCTGATGACGTCACTAACCAACAGCGGACGCTGCGGCGTGGGTGACGTCATTCGCATCCAGAGGCCGGCCCATAGACATAATATAGACGTACCTAACTCTATAGGCCGTCCAAACTTTTATAACTCTTGTTGACATTTAATTTTCTTCTTCCTCTGTTAATAAACAACTGATACCTAACAAATCGTTCGTCAAGAGCCATTCTGTAATAGGCAATGTATGATTTTTTTTTAAACGCTTGAATATTTTTCTCGTTGTAGGAATAACATTTCTGATTAGTCTGTAAAAATCTTAGAATTTTATATTCTACCAATTAATTGTAAAAAAATATAGTTTATAATTTGCTCAAAAATGGCGAAGCTATGGCTGTTAAGGATCTTTCTCATGCCATGAGATTTAAAAAATGCAAGTGTCATTTGACATTTGATTAATGACATTTAATGACTGTCAGTCATTTCTAAGAGTTATGTCATTGTGACAATCACAGTCATTCAAACTGACATAACAAGTGACAGTTGCATTTTTTCATATTACATGGCATAGGAAATATCCTTTTCAGCTGTAGCTCCGCCATTGTTGAGCTAATTAAAAACAATATATTTTTTAAATATATTGGGTTGCACCAGGCTAATCAGAAATGTTATTCTTACTACCAGAAAATTTACCAAGCGTTTAAAAATTTTCATACATTACCTATTTACGCCTAATCTTGATTAAATTAGAAGCTGAATGAAAAAAAAAGACTGCGGTGCGTGCGGCGACAGGAACGACTGCGAGGACTGCGGGGCGCAGGCAGATGTGCGAGGCCATCAACAAAAGGGATGAATGCGGGGACTGCGGTGCGGCTAAGTCTGCGTTCACCTTTACTACTAGAGATGGTAATGGGTTATAACCCATTTCCATCCACCCGGGTTATAATGGGTGGTTTGGGTTATAACCCAGTTATAACCCATTATCACCCAATTTGATGGGTGAAAACAGTTTATAATAAAACTATTTATTATTTTAGAATAATAAGTATACCATGTTCTTCTCAGTACTCCTAACTATGTGTATGCGAAATTTTTTGAAGTTTGGTCCAGTAGATAAAGCGTGAAGAGGTAATAAACAATATCATTTCCGCATTTATACTGTTACTGAGGATGACATCTTGTACCTAATCTGAGAAGAGACAATTTTTTTCGAATGAATACCGAATCATATATTGGTAACGAAAATTACATTAATACGTTACTAGCTTTTGCCCGCGGCTTCGCCCGAGTGAATTTCCCACATGAACAGTACTATTTACCGGGATGAAAGATACCCTATGTACTTCTAACTATGTGTATGCGACAAGCAGGTTTTGTAAAGAGAAAGGGCACTCGGGAACAAATTCTTATCGTACGCCAGATTATCAAGAAATCTAGAGAATTAAATAAGCCCGTATTTATTTGCTTTGTTGATTTCTCCAGAGCTTTTGACTCGGTGAAATGGCCCGTATTGTGGAAGACCTTGCTAGACATGGGCACACCAAAACATCTCGTACACCTTTTGAGATGTCTATATGAAGATGACACAGCCTCAGTTCGCACGAATGATGTCCTGTCAAGTGATTTCCATACTAGTGCCGGAGTAGGCCAGGGTTGCATTATGTTAAAACTTTTATTCAATGTGTGCACATAGCACAGCTTATAATTCGTATCACTTTAGAAGACTGGACGGATGGTGTAACAATTGGTGGATAAAGGATTGCAATCTTGCGTTACGCGGATGACACCACCTTATTTGCAACCAGTTCGCAACACTTGGAAGAGCTACTGTCAAAGATAGAACGAGTGAGTCATGAGTTTGGACTTGGAATTAATGGCAAGACCATAGTAATTATTGTTGGTATGACGACGGGTATCATCAGGTCCTGAGCGTCCTAGTCCTGCACGCACAACGACAACAACGACGACTTCCGCATCGACGCACTCTGCAGTCCACGCCTGAACAACTTCGACGGCGGTGCACTCTCACTCACTAGGGTGGTCGCTCTGCAGGGACCGGCACACACAAGTCTACCGACAGTCTCAACTAGATTACAAGCACTTCTCGATTCACTGGGACACAAGACTGGCTCTTACAAGCTACGAAGCACAGACTGCACAGCAGATTCATCACATCAGACTTTGGTCTTGGCTGGGGGAATACTGTGGCATCCACCATCTACCGAGTGAATGCAGCTACTCGACGACTCGACAAACGATGGCTCCACAGAATCTCGGCGGCAAGCAATACTACTTCGCAAGGTCAACACAAGATGGCGTCACAGTCTTCACTACACTTTAATATCGACAAATAATTGCGAATAACAAAGATTGTACGAATATTCTCCAACCAACAATAACTTCACAGCATCGCAAATAGACTACAGATCAGACTCCACTCAATCTCTATACTACAACCCACAATGTCATCAACAAAAACGGAAAAATCCTAAATAGCGCTATCACAATTTCCAAGGCAACTCGCTATATATACGAACTGCAACGCAACATCGTCGGAGCTTCGGCTCCCCAGACCTAACACCTAGCCTGGCGGGAAGATCTTCCCTTCGGGGCGATCGAGCATCATACATCGCTCCCGCTCCCAGTGGCAACTTTTACCTTCGCGGCGGTCGCCGTTCACTAAAGAGCAATAGAAACATAACCATAGCCAAGAAGACCAGACTCGTGAGGACGCTTATATTTCCCATATTTCTGTGGAAAGACAGAAAATAGATGCTCTGGAGATGTGATGCTGGAGAAGAATGTTTGGGGTTTCGTGGACCGAGTTTCGCACGAATGTCTCGATACTTCAAGAACTCGGTATCAAGCAACGTCTGTTTTCGATAGTACAATCTTGCATCCTCACATTTTTCGGTCATATTTTCCGGCGTGACAATCAGTCCATAGAACGCCTTGTCGTCCAAGGAAAGGCAGAAGGCACTAGACCGCGCGGAAGGTCACCCACCCGTTGGACTGACCTGATCAAGTCTGCCATTGGAGGGTCAGTTAATGAGTGCAGGATGACCTCCAACATACAACGGTGGCGAAACGTCGTGAAGCGCATTACAGCTGCCCTTATCAATACAACCGCTCTGTCAAGAGCGTACTGGACCAGAAGAAGTATGCGACAGGAAGATTGGATCAAAAAAAGTTTCATACATCATTTCAACCCCTATTTTTTACCCTTAGAGGTACAAATTTAAAATTCAATTATGATGTTTTTATTTTCCAAAATTCCTCTCTTAGTGCTCACTTACGTCACATGAGGGACCTTTGTACAAAATTTCATGTGGCTTGTTATTAAAATAATAGGAGATAATATGATGTTCATATTCATATTACACAGTAACACAAAATAGTTAAAATGTGGTACTATTTATAGGTATTTCCCATTGAATATTTAGATGTTTCACTCTAGGTGGGTACCTACATAATAATCGCTTGTAATAATACACGAAAAAATATTTTTTTACAATATTTAGTTTTCACCCGGTCAATGGGTGGTTTGGGTGGATTGAAATGGGTCGTAACTGGGTTATAACCCAGTCTCGGGTTTTAACCCGGGTGGTTACCATCTCTACTGTGGACCATAGATTTACTGTGGACCTCAGACTGGGTCACTGTGTTTGAATTGAAGTTTGTTTTTTTTTCTGGGTCTCATTTTCCGCTGTCTGTTGTGAATCTATCCTTCCTTGCTTCTTGCCTTGATTGATTTTATTTGTTGTGTCGTCGTAAGTAGCATTTTGCTCTACTATATTTTCATAAAACGATTTTTCTTAGCTTTACTGGTGTGGAAATTATCCGTACTCAATGCCATACATCTTGATTCGAGGTAATCTGGCATCATATGGGCACAAAAACCCGTGGCGTGTTTTGGTCTCCGGCTTGAAAGGTAGTTTCTATTTGATTACCCACCTACGTATTGATAGAATCTTCGTTATTATTGCGTTTATTTGAACGTATGTACCTAAATGCGATTAGATAAAACTGATAAGTGGTATTTTTATGCATATTCTACTGCACGATTCTCATTATCTTGTTTTTAGCTGGTGAAATAGAACAATTGAAAAGGTTTACATGTGGTGGATACTGTGATGACTCCACCATTGTGTATCTTCAACATCCCTGTGTTATCCTTAGTGCTCTAGAGGTGAGTGATGTAAAATTAGTCATCAATTATTGTCAGGTACATCAGTTATCAAGAGGTGTAGGTTACTATAAATTCCCTCCTTATTACAGGTATTGGGTTATAAAGTTGTTGCTTCAAGCTCTACAGCTGTTAAACAGGACTATAATGAATACATGTGGACCATGAGAAAAGAATTTTCTGAACCAGAGCCCTCAATCATTGTGGAACAAGACAACTATTCAAACTTCAACAAGGAGGCTATGCACTTGGGCAACTACCAGAACCCTTCTAAAGACGACGAGGTTTAATTATTTTTATCACACACTTATACTTTATTTATTACAATGGATATCAAAAGTGGACAAGTTTCTCAAACCAATCTGGCATCTTCTACATTGGTAGAAGAAGATGTAATGGTTTATATTGCAGTGAAAGGCTCATTGCATGCAAATGATTGTTCTGTCTTTGGTTTAGGACAAGAAGAAAAAAAAGCACTAAACAAGAAGTATCCAGGCTCTGGTGTAGTTGTCAATGGAGTCTCTGTCAAGACTAATGTTCTAGATGCCATCAATTCACTTAGTCAGCTGGGATACAAGATTATTTCCAGCACTGGCAGAAACTGAAATCACTTGGACCATGCAACGTGAAAATTAGTTTTGTCATCACAGCATTTACTATTATATAGTATTTATTGTTTTCTTAGTGTTTATGTACCAAAATGACTCATAATAATTGTGACCATGCAAACTGCACATCACAAAATGCTAATTCATCAGTATGCCAGACTGTCTCTGAAATGGATTGGGAAAGGGGTTTGTGGCATGCAGGTATGTTGAATCCAACATATTTTATCAGCACTTATTTGGAAATTAATGTATAAATTATTAATTGGAAAATTGACAATTTCAGCCTTTTATGGGGATAGAGAGAGAGTAAATTGTTTAATTGAAAAATCAAGGGACGCCAAAGAAGCAGTCAATGCAGTTGATAATGGTGGTTATACACCTCTGCATTATGCAGCTAGAACAGGACATGTTGAAATCTGTAGAACTTTGCTGCTGAACGGAGCAGTCATTGATGCTCAGACAAGGTCTGGAAAAGCTACTGCATTACATAAAGCCTCTGCTTCTGGTAAAAAACACTTTTTTACTTTTTTTTGTGATAATAAACAATATCAAATAATAGGAAATTTTGATGATGTGGCATATATAATACTGAAAGTTTTTGAAACAATACTGTGTTCCACTAGTTAAAACAAGTGAACAAAAGTACTTTGGACCAAACAGAAAAGGCAACAAGGGTGCAACTTTCAATACTTTATTTCAACAAATCATTTTGCATTCCACAAAACCATTTTATGGTCTAACTGCAGTATTAAAAATATTTTTTTTGTAGGAAAATTGGATGTCGTAAAATTTCTTATACAAGCTGGAGCTTGTGTCAACATACAAGATGTTGATGGTCAAACTATACTCCACAAGGCCATGGAAAATAAAAATATGGAGTTAGCAAACTTTTTACTAACAACTTACCCTAATCTTCGCGCTATTAGGGATAAAAGAGGCAGACGTGCAGTGCCATCTGGTTACTGAAGTATTTTAAAGCATATTTAAAAATAAAATATTATAACATCATGCTTTGCTTTTGCACATGTACGTATTTTATGTGTAGACAAGTAAATTTTTATTTATAAAAAATCATCTATTGTGTTAATTAGTTAATATATGTGCAATAATATTGTTTTGTAATTATTTAATAGCTTATTAAATATTATTGTTGTTCCTATATAAAAAATGTTTAAAAATAAGACATTGAACGTGAACATTCCTTAATAATAATATTACATATAGAAGTATATGTTCTAACGGAAAATTGACTTCATATGCCTATATAAACATTTTGCCTAAATAAACAAAAGTATTGTCAACTTGGCCTACCTTATATGTATATTGGAATTCACTTAAAAAAAAAATTCACATTGAGCTGTTTAAACAACTGCATGTGCAGAGTATAATTTCAAATTTTGTTTACTTCACTGTGTTGTATATCATATTCTTTTTACCTTATTAGGGGTCATACAGTGTCTGTACTATCTTCCATACCCTCACAATGTGCCCTGTGTGTGTAACGCCCTATCTTCCACTTGTCAAAGTTTCTCGAGACAGTATTTTATAGACATGATATTATTAAAGCTGTAAAGATTGTGCCCGCAGGCCTATACTTCTGAAATTATGTGAGAGAGACTGTAAATGACAATGTGCTAACTGCTAACTTTTGAGATTGGTTAAGTACAAGGGCGCTTTTCTTACTTGTGGCTTTGTTAAATCAATACATATAATTGTATAAGTAGGAATGAGTACATTATCATCACAAAATACATAATAGAATAAAGTCATATCATTTTTAAAACTCGTATATTATAATTAACACGATTAAGTATAATGACGTATGACTCCATATGAAAAAGAGATACCTAAATCACTTTCAAAATTGTTCTTGGTATCATCTTAATATATAATATGAACAAATGAAATATTACCTGATGGACATAATTACATAGAACATGTAGCATATTCCAGAGTTCCTTATACCCGTGAATTAGTCTGAATGTTATCCGATATTACGTAGTATACTTAAATTTTAATGATGGTGTATTCTTTTAATTCTGTAATGAAAAAATAATAAGTGTATGTATCACGTACGTGTTTTAGCATATATACCTATATAGATATATGCATTTGAATCTTATAGCTTTTAATAAAAATATATTAGGAATGTTGTCACAATTACTTGCTATGCATGTTCTCCTTTACACAGTTGGTAACTTAGTGTACTCGTTTTATATTACATATTTTGACCTAATGAGCAAACTTTTAGCTCATTTTAATCAACTGGGATTTCATAAAAATAATGTACCTAAACTCCATTTATTCTTACCAGTCCTATCATGTAAACAACCTTCACAGTACTTTTTGTTGAATTTTGTTGAAAATAAATCAAATATTAGTTCAAACTTAAACATTCTAAAGTAAAACATTTATTAACCACGAAAGTAATTTCCTAAAAAGTCTATTTCAATTTATATTGTTGTAAAATCATAAAAAGACATGGTAAGATTGCTTACATGATAGGACTGGTAAGAATAAATGGAGTATACTGTTACTTTTTATTATCCATATTGTGGAGATATTCACAAATGTTTTTGAAATTGATGTATCACTAATATTGGTATTGAAACCAAAATTATATTTGATATATTTCACTTGGAACACCTTTGTACTGATGTTTTTATTTAAATAAAACATTTATTTTTCACGATAGATTTGTTTTATTCTATAAATAATAGACCTATATATACACAAAATAGTAAATAGATTAAAATACGATATAAGTATCAACTAAATACTAATAAATTCCCTCCTCTTCCATCATAAGGAACCTCTTTAAGCTCTTCGGTAAAGGTAGAAGTGGTACATACGAATACATTGTTTTGTTTTTACACATATTTCTAATTTTTATTCTACAGAGATCGGCTAACTCTAGTGGACTTTTTCGAAGCATGATACAGCCAGTTAGCTGTCGTCCCAAGTTTGGATATTGGAGCTGTGGGCTCTGGGATTGTAGTGCAGTGTCCAGCTTTGATTAGCATACAGGCAAGGTCGGGCGTTTGTCGCCTACTCGCTATTGACAAGTTATCGAGACCGCACGAATGAAGGTCGCACGCATTCACGTCGGCGCCATGTCTAATTAGTAGAACCGCCGCATGGTCTCTGTAAACAAACACATGCTAGCAGTTTATCATATAGGTACATACATCTTTTAAATTCACAGAACAAAATTCTTGATCTCTTTTTCATGCAATGCTAGTAAAATGTTAAATATGTTCTCTATGTAGCTTTGTTACTTTTAACTCAAAACTTTGGCTTGTATCTTTGATGTGTAGGACTTCAAATTTTATTATAAAATAAAGTTCCATACTTATGTAACAACAGTGCCCTGTTCAAAGCAGTATCTCCCGTCAAAGCAGTAGCATTTGTGTCAATTCTATATTCCAATAAACAAATTAGCAACTCTTCAAATTCCTTGGAGCAGTCTATACTTTCCACTGCTATGTGCAATGCGTTGGCTCCTGTTATACTATTACATGCATTAATGTTGGCACCTGTAAATAACAATTTCTCTAACTATAATTCTATAATATATTTTTTAAATTCAAACAGAATCCTAATCCTAACTAATATTATTAATGTGAAAATGAGTGTTTGTTACCTCTTAACGCTCTATCTATCTACTGAACCAATCTTCCTGAAATTTCACATACAGATAGTCAGAAGTACCGTGGAAGTACCGGTTTCCGGGGGAAATTTACGCGGGCGAAGCCTCGGGCAAATGCTAGTATTTTATCATTCGGATTTTGTATTGTAAAAATTTCTTATACCTTTTTCAAGTAAAACTCTTGCGACCGTAGGTTGAGACAAACGCGCCGCCAACAATAAAGGAGTGTCCCCATTATCGTTATGCAAATTAATTCCTCCACCAGCATTGGCAAGCATTTTCACAATTCCTTCCTACAAAAACAATTGTTTCAAAGAATTATCCAATAATGTCTACAATATTAGACTTTATGCTACAACAAAAAGAAAATACCTGTCTCTGTATAATTGCATTGTGTAAAAGTTTATGAGAATGTGTTATCCGTGCTCCTGATAAAAGCAGAACTTCAACCACTTCTGCATACCTTTGCCAGACTGCTTCACATAATGGAGTATATCCTGAAAAAATATTAAGTTACATAAATAACTAGAGTAATACCTGTAACACAACCAAAAAGGTGACCAGTTGAAAAAGAAAAATACCTAAATAATGATAATCACCATGTATTTCTTCACCATTAACATGGGCTCCTGAAGCAATTAAGTATTTGACGACCTCTATATGACCTCGGCCAGCTGCCAAATATAAAGCTGTGCGCTCATTTGTGTCCCTTGCTTCTAAACATGCGCCATTATTGACTAGAACTTTGACCTGTAAGGTTAATGAATGAATTTTTCAAAAGTGTAATATTGGATCATAGTTTATACTATACCGAGTACTCACTAAATCTAAATATCCTCGTGATGCCGCAAAATGAAGAGGTGTCATTTTTTCATGTGTTTTATTGTTGACATGACTCCCAGAAGCAAGCAGTATTCTGACAATTCCTGTGTGGTTTCTTATGACAGCTACATGTAAAGGAGTCAATCCATCACCTGCTGTAATATTCACTTTGCACCCTGTAAAATAAAGGTTGTTTTTGAGTGGGTTTACAACAACTTATTGTACAAATACAATTAGTTAATTTACAATAAGTTGTTGTAAATCCACTTAAACCTTGCATGTTAAGAGAAAAAGAAGAAATGGGTTTTGCATGCCTGTTGTCCTAAAATTAAATTTATAGCAATGATTTCCTTGACTAGTGTTTATTGCTGTCTTCTTACATAGTAGTCTAGATGTAGACAACAATAATAGGGTATTTGACAGTATTAAAAATATGAGTAATTCTATAAGTATCCTTAAAGACAATATTTTTCTTTAATTTTTGGTTAATTTTAATTCTCAAAAGAAGCAATGATTATGTTAATAAACTAATTATAAAGTCATTTATTTCAAGCCCTTGACCACGTGATATGAAACGTTCCGCCATTTTCAATGACGTAGTTAGGTAGTCAAATCAGTCAAGTGTCAATTCCATGTTCCGTTTCGCACTGTAAAAGTCGCACCGTTATTTTAGAAAAATTGTGAGACTATATCTGGATCCTTTACACCATTGCCATTAGCAACTTACATTGTTAATTAGTTTTGTTGCTCACATTGACATTCCAATTACATCGCATTCTATTGAAAATCTTGTTATGAAAACAAGGAAGTGATATTAGTGTACGTAAGACAGAACGGCTTTTAGTGATGAGTGCCCATAATACGTCACGGGGTTCTAATTGTAACATATTGAGCTTTTAAGCGGTAATATGATTATTTTGAACTTTTTCATTGATTTTAAATGTAAATACTAAAAAATAATCAAAAATATATATATCGTTAGTTTTCTGATAACGTAAAGAACAATTTTAGATAGGTTTTCAAAAACAGTCAAATACCCTATTTGAGTGGTTTAGATTTTTCATTTCTAGGTCGCGGGATGCGCATGGATGCGGGCAGCGCAGGACCGGTCGTTATGGAAATCCTTGGGGGAGGCCTTTGTCCAGCAGTGGACGTCTTTCGGCTGAGAGAGAGAGAGAGAGATTTTCATTTGTTAATTTAATTAAAACATTCATATGCTAATCACCTGCATCTAGTAATAATTGCACTGCTTCTTCATGACCTTGATCTGATGCATAATGTAATGCTGTTCTCATAAACATGTCCTGCTGGTCAATTCCATTGGTTACCACTGATGCTGCAGCTATAGCAGCTCCAGTACATTCTAGAATAGCAGCATACCACCTGCACCAAACAAATAATTGTATAAGGATTGGACTGGTGTAACTATAGCTAACATGATAAAATATCACTCACTCCATTGGCTCATATACATTGTTGCCCACGACTTCACCCGCAAAAATATCTTGTGTATTTCTCATTCAGAATATAATAAGTATGGTTATTAGATGATGATTAAAAAAAAATAATGCACAAGTAGCGCAAATCATTAAAGAGGCCAAATTGGAAAAAAGTTTCTTCTTATCCTTCAAAATACAATAACTTACCTATACATAGACGACCAAGTTTCATCTTCACTGGTGGTTGGTGCCACATTCCCAATTTCCTCATCCCACTCCAACTCTGCATGTGAAGAAGGCGTCAACGTTGATGGGCTCAAAGGGGATTTCAGACTAGAAATCTTACTTTCATCACTGCTGGACCCTTCACTGTGGATGAAAACATAATATCCTTGGTTCTTATCTAAACAAACAGGTTCTTGTGCTACTCCAACACTGCACTGTCCAACATACAGGTCTCTGAATGCTCTGTCATTTAGGTTCTTGCATTTCACAATTGTGTCACCAGTATGTCCATCATGCCTTAGTTTTCTTTTGTGCGACTTTATGTGTCTCTTTCGACTACCTCCACTGGATCTTGTTGATGTACTTGTTTTGCTAGCATCAATGAGTTGTTTCAAAATATTAATGTTACCAACATTTGCTGCTTCTCCAAGACATGTTTTTCCAGGACTAGCTATCTTGTTGGGATTTGCACCTGATATATATAAAAATATATTATATATTGAGCTATCAATCAGAGGATATTCTTATCAGCTTTATGCTGGTAGTGTGATGAAAATATTCTCAAAAAATAATATTTCATCACACTACCAGCATGAAGCTGATTAGAATATTCTCTAATTTATCTAGGTACTGAAATTTCTAAGTTTTTTAAAATGCGATTATTGATTTTTACCTACAACCACCATTTGATTGATAGGTCTTCAAAGAAAATAAGTACTTAACCATGAGAATTCAAAATTACCTTGTGATATTAAAGATGAGACTGCTTCGTGATCTTCAACAAGTATTGCTTGATATAAATTATCTTCTAAGGAATTATCCATAACTTTCATAAAAATGTTTATAACAGCTCACAGCTTGATTGTATTCTTATCGATCTTTCTTTAGGCCAAACTTGTGTTGTGTTGTGATCGTATAGAACTTGTTATATTATTTTTTTTATATTTAAAGTAATATTATTCAAACAAGTACATATGTACAGTAAGACAAAGAGCATATAATCACTACGTTTTACAGTAAGATTCAATAATAAATGCATCTACGTCTACACTCCAAACAAAACTTGTTTTAATTTCTTTCAGATTTTCAGTACCTACATATTTTCAATTTTTACTTTTTTAGTACCTATCTGTCAAATCTATTGACATTGACAGCAAGAAATTGACATGGACAAAATTGTGCTCGACAACCATCGATCTTCCAATTCTTCAAATCTATCGACTATCGATAGTATCCATAGAGAAAAAAATCTGCGATTTCCACTTGCTACGATCCTTAATAAAAAACCTAAAAAATAAGTGTTTTGACCTGGTTACGCAGTAATGCTCGGGCCATTACGATCGGAGTGAAAACCCTTTTGAATCGGTCTCGCGAGCGCAAATTACCTGTTTAATCCCGCGCGGGCGAGTGACAAGGACGGGTATATCGCTCAGCGTTTTATCTCACTTACGCATTTGCAAGTCTCAACGTGTAGATTGGTTAGATTTATATCGAGCGAGAGTGAGAAATAATCATAGTTAGAGCGAGATAAAACACGATCGTCGAAAAGAGCGAAATGTTTTGGGTCTTTCCGGTATTTTGAACAGGAACTGAAATGATATCACGCTTTGAACATAACCAGAAATAATATATGGTTTTGCTCAACCGTAACTGATTTAAAACGCTCTTTTTTTAAATGTATGGCGCATCGAGTGAGCTGGTTTAGAATTTTAACCAGGTTAGCAAGCCCTGGAAACAGCATGCATGATTAATGATTGGAAAGTTTGCATTATTGATGGTGGGGAGGTTGTCTTCTTATTAATCCATATTAAAACTGCTTGAATAACTTCATTATATTATTTAATTCACTATAAATCTCTCACAAACACATTGTCCCTCGTATAAAATTCTGATCAGACTGCTACTGACATAATACCAATCAAATTCCTATTTCTTTCTTTTCTTTAAATGACAAACCTATACCACCAGCATTCACAAAGAACCATAAATAAAATTCATCCTCCAACATGCATGTAACATCACTATCGAATTTAACTGTCAAAAGATGCACCACGCGATGCACCGACGTGTCACGATTTGCGAATCATAGGCTTGGTCTATACTAGGGAGGGAATGATTCAATAGTCTAGGTTGACCATGAAAAATAGTCACACATCAATAGTATCGATAGTTTTTAGAACTATCGATAGGTCTATTGATAGCTCAGATCGATAGTGTGACGATTTTTCAAGGTCACAATATTGACAATACTATCGATAGTCAACACTAGCTGCAATGCAACACTAGGGTAAAGTAGGAATTTATTTTGGTAGGATTGGTAGGAATTATTTTCTCTATGGGTAGGTACTTACATTATTTATTTTTGGAAATCCATAAAATGTCCTTTTGAGTGTAATTTCTCGAATTTGTACGTAGCCTTATTATTCTTTACTTCTAGTTTGTTAAAATGATGTCAATTTCTTAATCAAATGCGTCCAATTTGTTTGTGATTTCATGCATTTTTCTTGGGACTATTTTAGACTTGACACCACTCGTCTTCCTGTTACCTGTTGTTCAGCAATTACACGAACGTGAAAGCCAATCTTGTGTGCCTACATAATTCTCGTAACTGTAGAATCTATCTTGTTACAAATTTTGTTTCTACAAACTTCTAGTCTACTTCTTGAAAAGCAAGGAAGCCAAGTTTGAATAGAGGTATTCTTTCAGATTTTATAACATGGTGCTGAAAATCAAACAAAATGACCTCTGAGAACTGTTTGGTAAAAGCAATATATTCATTTAAAGGCAAAAATAATGATGAACTATGCTTTAAGAAAGGGGATATCATCACTGTTACACAGAAAGAAGAAGGTGGTTGGTGGGAGGGAACTCTAGGTGAAACAACTGGATGGTTTCCAAGCAATTATGTGACTGAATATAAAGGTAATTATATGTTAGTTTTCAAAGTTTCCAAGTATAGTTGTCTATGAGCCTTTTTTGGGTTATTGAAATTCTAGAGCTTCAGTCTAATCATATAGTTACTCCTGGGGAATGCTTTCAAATTTCTTAACTAATGCCAGACTATGAGTTAAAGTTAAAACGCATGCAAACAATTAAACCTAATAAGAGTTTGTATAACACATACAAAATATATTTAGATATATTTTAAATATATTTTGTAAATTTGTGCACTGAGATGAGCTTCACTGATTCTGGCAAAACATAAAAGCACTGAATTTTTTTAACATTCAACCTAATTTTGGTTTTACAGACCCTTCGGGATCGGTGACAACATCTCCAATTAGGGCTGTATCTGAAATACAAGCTTTTAGAAATGTGGTGCTCAAAGATATTATTGACTCTGAGAAGGCTCATGTTGCTGAAATGCAAGGACTTGTTAGTAACTTTTTGCTGCCATTAGAGAAAAGTGACATGTAAGTAATTTTTTTTATCTTACTGTTAAAATAATACATTTGTCTTAGGAAATACTAAGTGGGAAATTGGCCAATATTCCAGAACCTCACAGTATTTAAAACTAATACTCATATTAGCAACTTAATTTAAATGTGTATTACATTTCATATTACAGTAACGATTGTCTAAACTGAAATGATGCACCCCACTACTTTTTTTTCCATATTTGAAATTTGCTTGTGTGCGTTAATGCGGAGGTGGTTCGCGTCATTTCAGCTTAGAAAATGTCTAATATCAGGGGTTGAATGCTTCAACAAAGTTAATATAATTAAATTAGTAATATGAACTTCATATTTCTTACCTTCATTCATTCTGTTTCATTCCTTTCATAAGTATCCTTGTGCACTAAACAACCAACCCCAATATATTTTTTTTTATATTGGATTTGCATTTTCTGTGCTTTTTTGTTATATTTGTGTGTTTAAATTCTAACCATTGTAATATGCTGTTTAGATTGACTAAGGATGAATTCAAGCAATTAACTGGAAATATAAATGAAGTCCTACAAACACATGAACAGTTTCTGGCCCTCCTCGAAGATTGTGCGACTAAGACAGGCCCGGACCAAAGGGTGGGAGGCTTGTTTCTGCAGTGGGCCCCAAAAATAAAATCAGTTCACCAAAACTATTGTGCAGGACATCCAAAAGCTGTTTGCGTACTGGACAAATATAAGTAAGTGATTTTATTATTTCATATAGGTACAAACTAAAAAATAGTCTCACCACCTGAAGGTTTCTCTGAAAATCAGATTTGCCATGTGACCTGGCCCATGGCAAAATGGTTTCACTCAGTTTGTGCCAGGCCACAAACTGAAACATTGCTTTTTGGTAGCATAAAATATTGTAATTAATTAACTGAACTTTATTAATGAATTTATGCTCCAAATAAACTTTTTTCTATTACAATGTAATGCGTTACAAATAACAACAGCTTGTGTATTTTACTTTCTATAACTTCGTACAGCAAACACGTTATTTAGAAAGGATACTTTATCTTCCCTTGAATATCAGTTCTTGACTGTTCTTTTGACTAATTCCATCAATCCAATAATCTTTTCTTTTTTATTTAAATAACGAACATCCAATCTAATGAGATTGGATAGCCCATGTTACATCATAATAGAATGGAAAAATGTTTATTTGGAGCATAAATTCATTAATAAAGTTCAGTTAATTACAATATTTTAATACTTGTAAAGTTTAAAATTGTTAATACTCGTAAAGGTAAAGTATTAACAATTTAGATTTCACAACTAACATTTGAGCTACATGGGCAGATAGACAACGCATTATATGTTACAATCACATAATCCATTATTTAAATTTTCAGGGAAGAGTTAAATACATGGATGGAAAATGCAGGTGCCGTGTGCCCAGGGGTGCTAGTACTAACTGCAGGGCTGTCAAAACCTTTCCGCCGCCTCGGAAAATATCCTGCCATGTTGCAGGAACTGGCGCGGCATGTACACGAAGCACACCCCGACAGGGGCGACACGCATCGCGCCTCTGTTGTATACAAGGATATTGCTGTAAGTTAGGTGGCCAGGATAATGTTGTAAATACTATTTTATTGTCATCTAACTATATGACTATGTTTCCTATGATATATGTATATATAGGTAATCAATATCTTTACATCTGAAAACTCCTATTTTAGATTTGGGAAAAACATAATGACACATACTTCATTCAAATTTTCTATTCTCGTCTCTGTGTCTAATTATAACTGCAGTACACATCATTTAGAAACTTACCTAGTATAATTAAATATTATAAATATAGCTCTCTATTCAAATCAGTTTGTGTTCCTTTTTTTTGCATTTTAATAAAGAAAAATAAAAACTATTTTTACTAATTGTTGCAATTGATGATACTAATTGTTGCAATTAAAGTTACTAATTGTTGCAATTAATGTTACTAATTGTTGCAATTAATGTTACTAATTGTTACAATTAATGTTACTAATTGTTGCAATTAATGTTATTAATTGTTGCAGAGTGCTTGTACAGCTTTACGGCGGCAAAAAGAGTTGGAGTTGCAAGTAGTGACTGGCGAGGTCCGCGGCTGGCCGGGCGGCGAGCTGTCCGCTCTGGGAGACGTGCTGCACATGGGCAGTGTAGCTGTTGGTCCTTCGCACCAGGATCGCTATCTGGTTCTGTTTCCTTCGTCACTGTTGTTGCTGTCAGTTAGCAAAAGGGTGTCAGCTTTTGTATATGAGGTATGTATGACTTTAATAATGTCACAGATTATACAGGGTGAATTCAAAAACATTGGCATCCTTTCTACTGGTGAAAGTAGAATCCGACCGAAAAAAAATCAACTGTTACATCCCAAAATGTATAGAACAGCTGATTTTTTTTCAGCCGGTATGTTAGTCCCATACAAAAAGCTGCTCATTTTCACAAGTACTTTCACCAGTAGTAAGGATGCCAATGTTTTTGAATTCACCTGTATAATAAATAAGTACTATGTAACAGAAACTGCACTCCCATACAAAAGTTTTACCTCATTTCAAATCAACCTTGTTGGGCAAAAAAACCATTACGCAATTCTGTCGAAACTAATAATGCCATAATTAAGTGAGATTTATGTACCCATTTATTGTTTTATTAACGTTTCCACATTTAATGGGTCAACCAGTTTCATTGTTGCTTTTGGAGAGGTGCCAAATGTTTTTAATTATATTTGAAAATTCAATCATTTCTATTATTAAATTTTACATCATATGTAAGAGTGAACATTACTACAGTGCGACAAGGATATTTTTGCACGTGGTAGAAAACGGAACTAAAGTCTAAGCTATTAAAATTTCTAATTTGAAACGTAGGTGGCGCCCTCACTCACCTGTAAAAAGATCGAGGGCGCACTGTATATATTACATATATACATAATACATCTATGTCAGCTAAAGTAGTAAATCTGACTTATGCTTCCAAACAGTACACATACATATAGACATAAACATACTTTGTAGATATATACATTCGATACAAGAGGTTAAAATGAGATGTTATAGATATAAATTTGTTTTAGGGTTGTCTGCCATTGACAGGCATAACAGTAGCAAAGTTAGATGACACAGAAACGAGAAAGAATGCATTCGAGATAAGTTCACCAATGATTGACACCATAGTAGCGGTGTGCCAAACAAAAGCGGAAGCTGACAACTGGGTCAGCTTGCTCCAGAGACACTCTAACACTAACAGCCCGTCCCATGAGCCCGGACAACCACAATCTTTACCTCATGTAAGTACTTCGTGATTTTTATCACTTCTTCTATTTATAAGTAAAGATTTATAATGTGTGTAGTGTACGCTTAGATAACGTCTCTCTATCGTGAAAACGGTGAGTAAATTCTATAATGTTTCAAAGAGTATTTCTGAAAAGCATTTTTATCCTGTCGTTAGATGGATCGTGGGGTAGATGACGATATCTAAGAGAAAACACTTAAATCTATAAAGTTAGCAAACCTTTGGCAGCTTAGATCGGGAAGTTATATAACACGTAAAAAGAAGTAATAGATCAGGAAAGTGGTATAACATTGATAAGTATGTTAATTAATATATAAGTACGCCGTATTCGATGCTGATCCAGTCTATGCTGTACTTAGACCAATCTTGACTGCGTATTTTCGTCTTGGCAAAAATATTGTTAATGATAAAATATCATATTTCTTCAGGGATTACAGAACAGCTATTAGCGCCATGTCATGTTTAGTATTGCGGACTTTTTTCGTAATATTAAAAAAGATACTGTCACTTTGAATTTTATATTATATTTAGATCAATCAGAATACTTTATTTATTTGAATAAAGTCCAATTTCATTTATTATCATATGCACAGAGTTGTTAGGTTGTAAACAAATTAAAATTGGGAGTAAATTCGATATCAATGTATAATTTATAATTGAATGTTACGGTGGTTAAATTAAGCTTTTTTTGATGTTACATAGCTCACCCGCTCTCCTTCAGAAGGGGCGTTAACTAGTATCAACACTAGTCGGCGCAGTCTTTATCACGTGACACTACCACCGCCTAGCTACCCTTCTGCATCGCCGTACTATTCATTGACTAAGTATTTTGCGAGACTCGTTAAAAAGAAGGTCATCACTAGACAAATGTTGCGTAAATTGTTACATGAAAGAACATGGGTTAAAGCGTTTGAGCTATCGGGATTGCCGGTGATGCGGAGGCATAAGAATCATATCAGATTAAGGATAGAAAATGATGGCGCAATCACCACAGAGACAGAATACTCAGATAGTGAGGATAGTGAAAGGGAGTCTGACACTACTGAGTCGTGTGCAACTTCAAGTTGTACGGAAGCGGACCCCAGTGGCTGCCCTAGGTTCCCTCGGCAAAACGCTATGGATGACACCAGTTCTCGAACGGTTTCCTCTTCTTGCAGTAGTTGGGGCACCAATTTTGGCTACGTTCGATACTTCGACAATACCTCTGATGTGCATCTCGATGCATCGCAACATATTAAAGGCGATTGCACAAGGAATTTATTTCAACCTTTATCTCGAAGTTGTAATATTCGCAATATGATAAATGTAATGGATACCCAACCGACTTCGCAAGATATTTTATGTCCCACAATCCAACATTCCGAAAGCACTGAACATTCAAGTTTTGAAGCACGGCCATACATGGCTTGTGAAGATTTGGTTAATATTGATCAAAATATGCAAATACAAACTATTAATAATGAGGAAACGGATTTTATCCCAACGCGACGCAGTTTTCCCAATTATAGTGCCAAAAATATGGTTCCGAAACTCTGGAAGTCGACCGAAGAAAGCTGTACTCGAGAAGAATTGGAAGATGATTGCCGAATTTCTGATTTGGTACATAATTTGGATCCTCCATCGCCAAAATATTGTCGCGACAGTGCTTTTGATTCAATAATTATCGACCCTCCTCCTATGTTTAGAAATATAGAAGAGGACGTGAAAGTTATTAGCGTTAGCCTTAATACTGACATACCTTTCCGAAAGCATTCTCTTAACTCTGACAAAAAGATCAGAAGATCAGTGTCGAGGTCAATGGTGGAAACGGAAAGCTTCAACAAAAACGATGGCATGCAAATTCAAAGGATGAGTTCCCAGTCTGAAAATAATAAAGCACACAAGAAATGTGAGTGTTGCAACAGGTCTCTGTGTCCTAGCCCGAGGTCGTCCGATTCTGGTGTCGTCGGGAGCTGCAATTTGACGTCGCCAGAGCTTCACATGCACGAGTACTCCAGCTCTGGCACTACTGGGAATGACTCCGACTGTCATGATAAATGCCCCGATTCTTTCAAGAGTTCCCTTACAAACATCTCAAAAGGAACTTATGATTCTAACCGTCGCCAGGAGTTAACATTATCGGAGATAGAAGCGGCCACGTTCGAAGACCAATGCAGGTGCACTTCTCCTTTCGGCTCCACTGCTCGCACGTCTTGCGTTACGAGTGTCACCTCTGAAAATAGCCTTGACGTGATGGATTCCTTGAATACTCAACTCACTTCTACTTATGTGGCTACACCGCCGCTGCTCTCGCCGGAAATCAAAAGGACGTCAATAAGGAGGAATGTCGAATGCTACGTGCCTCAAATCAAAAAGAAACCTGATCCTCCGCCGCGTGTTTACCGTAAACCTAGCACGCATTTGGAAATACCTAAAAACGTGCGTCAGCCGATGCCCTGCCAGTGGAGTACTCTGAATATAACGGAACGTAGTAAGCCCAGTTTGCATTATCATATGCGTATATATAGAGAGGATCCCGAGGGCAACAATGAAAGGCAATCCCGATTTAATGCCCCTCGCAACCGCGATGTGTTTGATAAAGAAAGCAAACAGAGAGATTCGGCTGCGTACACACAATCGCGTAAAACGAGGTCTCGCAGCGAGGATCTATCTAAATTGCAGAAGGGTTTGTCAGAAGCGCAGACCGGCTTCATGGTGTACCGGTCAGATCTGTATGCACACTGGTGGATGAAAGCCAAGTTACCAATTACCGTGGTCACCGACTCAGGCAAGGATAATTACTTTGTAAAGAGATACTGTTCATGTATCACTGGTGTGATCATAATGCTGCCTTGAAGTTCTATAACAGCTAGTATTAATAATGTCATTAGAGTTACCCCAGTGTTTCAGTGCTTTACTTGATCATCCTTGCCTGTGTTTATTCATCTTACTAATTCAATCACTACCGCCAGTACTTAGATTCACTTTACTAACTATAAATATTGCATGGAAATGCTTATATCCCGCGTTCTATTCAATCCTGTGGAAGGAAAATAACTATAGCATATTACTTGCTAATAATAAACCCTACAGAACGTGGGTTAACCGATATATATACAAGTTAGAATAAGAACTTTCATATTATAATGGTAATCATACTTGTTTTTATCCAAGTTCTGCAAAGCGATGTGAGGACAAGCTGACTCTATACTTAGTACAAAGTTAGATATGCAATATTACTAAATGCAAAAGTTTTGCGACTATGAATGGGTAGTAGCGAGTGCCAAATAAAACGTTAGCAAGTGCCGAGTCAGCCAAGTCACATATGCTCGTCACAAAATAAAGAGAGAACGCAAACCGACCATGTAAACTAATAGTAAGACCTCAAGTAAACAGACTCAAAATTCGATTTTTTTGCGAACACAAAAACTGAGGAAAGTAGATATTTGTGATTATTTTCAACTTTTATCGCACCTGGGCTCCTTGCTTAGATGCATACCTACACAACAATCTATATCCTTTGCGTAATAACCAACAGCAAAAAAACCTCTAGTAAGTTCTACGAAAATTAAAGAAAAGAATGGCCTGTGTGGCGTATCTAGTATGCCAATTCGTAAGTGATTTCTAGTGCAAGCAAATATTTTTTCGTGTCCATTTTTTTAAGACAGCAGTAAAGTTATTCAGACAGAAAATAAAAATAAGTAAAATGTGCATCGGTGAAATAATGAACACCGTTTATGTTTCTTAAAAAGCGTCGCATATGTTACTCTCATTAATTTGTGTCGTTATGTGCGCTATAAAATGCCGCACTTTAAATAGACGTGTGTTTCAACGAGACGTACTCGTTATTTTGTAAACTTTGATGGAGGCGGCTTCTACAAACACACGCGCCACCGTAAAAACAAACACCCATTTGTAAACAGAAAATGGTATTTATGTTTTGTAAATATAACTTCTTTTTCTACAGATGGCCATGAGCGACAGTAACAACTCGGATCTGTCGTCCGGTCTAAGCAGCCACAAACGATCGCACTCATTCAACAATCATCAAAGCTACACACAACACACGCAGCAAACTCAGAAAAATAAGCAAAAGAATCATTCCGCGCGCTGGCTCCTAAACTCTTGTGACTCACTGGACCAATCGCCTGCTAAATCAAATAAAACTCCCATTGGAAAGAAATTTTCGTCTGTTGACTTCATCGACACGTCCGCATCAAATTATAGCAATAAAGGTATGCGGTGATTTATTAATAGGATAGCGAACAATTTAGTGAGTTATCTTTTAAGCTATGTGGCATCTTTTGTCTCTTAATTTTCTATCTATAATATTTCACTCGTCTCTCCGTTTCCGTAGAAATTTCATTCTGCCTTTTCGATTAGTTACATCATTATAGGAATATCATACAAGAATATAAATACAAAATTTCTGCTTATTGACCAGTGTATTGACGGCATATTTCATAACTACTTCTAGCGACTCTGCCTTGCACGCACTGGTATAAATAAAGCCATAAATAATAATATACTTAAATCTAAATATAAATAAATCTAATGTAAACAATATGTTTGTAAACTATTATCAGATCAATGCCATAAGGATCTGATTCTTGATTCAAAAGCCAGTGATAGTCCTATGCCTAAGTCGTCGCATCAATCGTGGAGTCTGAAGGGTTATCAATGCGCCATATTATCAGGATGGAGCATAACCAGTCTCCGGCCGGCACCGCCGCTGCGGCCGCAGTCGTTCGCGGCGGGCTCCGACGAGAACATCGGCCCCACCCACCCCTACGCCCCGCACCAACGGAAGTCTAATTCTTACGAAGAAGACGCCCTTATCTTGAAGGTCATCGAAGCGTACTGTACTTCCGCGCGGTGCCGAAACGCTGTCAGTTCCGGTGAGTGTCGCCTTACAACTTATACTTACTAACGTGAACGAATATTGTGCTGTTTATATTTTGGTGGATAGAGTTTTGAAATATGATATGATTTTTTTTATCTGAAAAACGTTTTGTTTAATCGAAATTGAATGATGGATTAGTAATAGATAACTTGTTATGGACGCGGAACAGATAATTATTAATGCATACGATAAGTTAAATTTTAAATCGCAAATGCCTTAATTAGATTGCATTAACAGTAATAACATTAGATGCCAGGAAGTACTAACACAGCTGTGTTTATTATGCAGTACCCAATATCCCACTGGAGATTGTCGAGTCAACAAGGAGGAGACAGGCAAAGTCAAGAAACCGTATAATCAGTTGGTTCTTAGAATGAGAGATCTGTATATAACGATACCAAAACTGTCGCTAGTCAATGATGATCGCTTGAAATAATTCGATGTTACGTTTGTCGTTGTTGGTGGATAACGAGCACCCCACTTGTACGCTACTGTAACTAATAATACTCAGTATTATATAGCATATATTGGTATGAGCACACGTCTCTAAATGCATGATAAATACGGCATGCTTTCTATAATACATAGTATACTCACTTTATTTATTCTTAGATCTGTTTAGTTAGTTCCTACATAAATACTTATATAAATTGTAATTAATTAGGACTTTAGCTATTTACGTATGGCAGTACAAAGTAGCTAGTCGTAGCAGTAGGAATATATTTATTTTGATAAAAGTTTAGTATTATACCTACGTGATATTGATTGTTTTAAATATAAGGTGTTTCCCGTTTTATCAGATCAACTAAATCAATGAAAATGAAATCACATTTTGCTTATCTTCTAAAGGAGATCCTTCATTTTGGTCCAAAAATCTGAAAGTGCATCCCAAAACAAAAATCACCCATATTCTATTAGAGCTTGTATTTCCAATCATTGGATTATAACCTTGTGTTTATTCATCAATGCCTAAAACTTAATATTTCCTTATTTGCCAGTGGTTATTACCACTGGGCGCATTGTTACGACCCCTTTTTAAATAATCGCTTAAAACAATACTTTTAATCCGGCTGTGGTGGCGGTGGCGCCCACCCAAATGGATTACCTTTTTTCTCTTACTAAGTTGTGCGTAGGGATATGTTTTGGTTTTAGGGCGCCGGATGCTTGACGCTCTTAGGTCCATTTCTAAACTCCAGGGAGTCTGAACCACAGTCGTAAGTTTGAATTAAAAACTACATAATTTCAGTCGCGCAACAGTAATAAACTTGTTTTTGCCAGATACCTAAAATCTTGATCAAATTCGATCGAATGAACGGGAAACGCCGAAAGTTAGTCTTGAATCGTGAGAGATAAGTTGTGAACTTTATACGCTATTGTTTCTGTATCGATGAAGCAAACTCAATATTCTGATTAACTTCGCTAATAAGTATATATGTGCAATACCTATGCAACTTTGGTGAGAGCAACATCTGCTGCTCGGCTTGATGACTTCTTTATCGAATTCTAGAATCAAAACTAGGTTAACGTTCTATTTGACGATGCTAGTTGGCATCGAATGCTATGAAAGCGATAGCGAAATGCGATTTATTTCCTTTTAAGTTTTAATAGAAAAGTATAAATACTCTTACATTTATGTAATGTTACCGGTTGTAGCAGTAGCCACTAACAACATATTTTAATACATTTTCCTGCTCTATCCGCTATAGCTCTAGCCTTTTGCAGACTATTAGAATACAATGTAACCTAAATATAATTAATTTCATGGCTTCCTATTCTTGTGATAGCAGTCTGAATATTTCTATTTTGTTCCATGCGGCTGCCTTTATATCGCACCTGCAGTGGACTGCGGCCACTTTTCTGTTGGTAAAGTACAATATCACGCACCCGCTACTAACATACTTCACTATAACTATACTAAACTGCCGATCGTTCAGCGAAGCGAGACGCCCGAGCAGATGGGTTGTAGCAAGTCGTCGAAAGTGAAAAGGAACAAAAGTTCGTCGGCAGCGGACGCGTACTTGTATAGCGGTCCGGAGACGAGGCGGCTCCTGTCGGAACGGAAGTTTCACATGAACCGCTCCAATCCTAATTTGTGGGAGTGTTCGGACGAGCGCAGACCGAGATTGAACGGCGGGCGCGAGCGGCGCAGCGGCTCGCACCCGAGCCTGGCGCCGCTGCGCGCCGTTCCCGCTCCCGTGCCCGCTCCCGCTCCCGTCTCTTCCCGCTCCGCTCGCTCCTCCACCTGGTGCTGTGGCACATTTGTCAAACAGCTCACCAAATCCCATCATTTCGATTGACATAAGTAGAACCTCTTTATTGCTCATAACAGTTCCTAAAATAATTACCTAATTCCTCGATCAACAAATACACTAATCTCTTGCCTTATCCTACACAAGCTAGGTGTGCGTAATTGCAGTCTGAATTATTTTATCCCGTTTTTCAACATTAACCAAAATAGAATCCATTGACTAATCAATGTTATAATTGTGTTGTACAGTCTCATCGTAAGGTTTTCAATTTTGCATGTTGCTTTTAATTATAAGTGATGAAATTCGACGGATACTGCACGTATGATTTATATGTCATTTTGTGACTAAAGTGCCATTAAACTGCTTTAGAAAGCGTGTTATCTATGTTAACATAGATTTTTTTCATATTTTATATTGCATGTGTGAAGTATTTCTTAGAGAATTATTATCAATATTTGCGTTTTAGATATAAGTAATGGTTAAAACTGGTGCATTATTTAATTTTATGACATAAATATGCATGAAGACATATGCATTGTTTGTATTTTGTATTATACTTATTTTATATTGTATACTAAAAGTAACGAATTATATTTATTGTCTGTGAATAAATAATAATAATTTGCTGTCGATAAGCCGACAAAATGTGTGATAGGTATATAGATTTACGGTTCATACATGAATGAGCATCCGACAGGATCTAGTCAACTCGCCATAGCTCGAATTTTGGTCGATACTATGTGCCTGGCCTTGCTGGTACACTCGCTTTGCCAATATCTCGATGACATGTATAATATACAATAACAGTCATTGTTACCTAATTTTACAAATTACTATTTGTGGCTGGGTCTTCGCTCCTGTGGGAATTTCGGGATAAAAGATCGATTAACAAAATGTTATAAATCCAGGACATCCTGTGTTTTATTAAAATCAGTTCGGCGGTTTAGGCATGATAGGTGCATTGAAAGAATCACATTTCCAATACTGAGGTCAAAGGTACTCTATAATGAAAATGAATATTTCTACTTTGCTCTTTTCGAGTAGGTAAACGTATCAAATCAGTGAAGGAGACTCATCTGGTAAAATGTCTCTTGGTAATGGAACGCTTAATATGATTACGACACGTTTTGTTCTGTCCTGCATGACCCTGCTCTGAAAGACGTGCTTGTTAAGTATATTGATATGATTATTGTTACTTTATATAAGTAGGTACATGAAAGTAATGTATGAGTTTCTTTTACCTATGGATAAGGAAAATTACAAAATGACATGTAAAGTTTTATCCAATTTTAAGTTTCGCATGGAGCGGCTCAGATGGGCAGTATTCCAACAATTTGTTTCTGAAACTACAAATGCAAACCCATTCGTTTCCATGATTCTATATAACGAAATATACAATCCCGCGGTGCACCTGACGTCCAAAAATGAATACTTCATAATGTCCGAAGCGAATGACAATTTGTATTTCCACGCCATTCTGCGAAATATATCGTTAAATTTTGTATAAACACATCGTATTATTCTCTTGTTCCTGAATTTTGTAGATATGTATATGAATAAAAGGAACTGACTTGGAATTTTAATTTATTCATTATTTTCTCGTAGTAAATTAGCGAGGGTCGAATTATGTAAAACGTAAGAGAAGGAACAGCTAATAGAGACAAGTGGGGCAGGTTATTAGATTGTGCAGTAGGTAATCAGGGCGGGCAGCGGCCGGCAGGCGCGTGCCATTCGTTTAATATTGAACAGGATAGCGCAGTACTCTGACTGCAACATTTACATATACGAGCGTTCTGTTAAACCAGTGCCAACTGCAATATATATTCCCGGTTTCGGCGAGAATACTTCACATACTAATGCGTTAAGTTAACCTTTAACCATAGAGCAACACAGTTCCGTGCCGCGCTGGGAAGTCCTTGTTGTTCGAAGCATTTAACAAATAAATAGATATACCTAGGTACGTTAACCTATAGAGTACTTATATTAATTCTGTGCCTATAGTCAGAATCATGAACTTTAATCGGTATTACTGTTCAATTAAAAATATGAAAGAGGATGTCAAAGATTTAAATTTTAGCTGACTTGTTCAATGAATTACAAACCGCATATTGTAGAGTTACGTATCAGTCTCATATCTCATTAGGGAAAAGGGGAACTAAAAAATATTCGGCTTGTCGGAAAAAAATGTCTGATTAATTGAAGTGGAAACTGTAGAATCTGCTCTCGTCACTCGCCTATAACTATTTGATTTTATGATAAATGTTAAAAATTAATACTCCGAGTCGTATATATATTTGTATAATTCATTTACTGCTCGAAATATATATTGTGTGGTTTATGTAAGTAAAAAGGATCCTTATTTTCTAGACGATCTTCCATGTACGTTAAACTTAGATATAACTAAGTTAATCCAAATAAAGATACAACCGTTTATGTTAAGGAATCATAGCCTATAGGCAGAGTTGGGCATGAACAAGTAAAGGCGACCATATTATATATTTTAAAGAAAAAACAAACTTATGTTTTGTAGCTTTCATGCCTTAACCGCTGAACAGATTTTAATAAAACTTGACCAGAATTTAGACTACTTACATCCATAAGACGAATATAGCTTATTTATATTAGAGCTTCTTTATAAGAAATAGCAAGTATTTTATACTTCTTTCATTCACTCGATTATCATGCTACACATCTCTAGACTAACTGCGCAATCTTCCCTGTTTATTTGCCCATAACGCGACATTATGGCCAGGTATAAAAAACACAATTTGCAGCTCGCAATGTGACATAATTGTTACTTAAAACGGGGCCAGGTTCTAAGTTATCTCTGAAATGACTTCACCATAAAGCAAATCATTATCATTGGTTGAATTTCAAATTTTGTTTTTGGTTAAAACTAATTGAAATTTTTTGAAGTACCCAGTAAAAATAAACTATAACCCTATAATAAAATATATATTATATTATAAATTTAGTCATTACACTTTGTTTGAGCAGCGTTAATATTAAGTTTTAATAGAGTATATTTGATATACCCTTACATCCCAAAGGCATTAACAGTATACATTAACTACGAAAGGATGTGGTACCTACCTAAGATTTTTGATTGTATCATCCACATTGTAGTGGAGTTCTTTGTTATAATATAAATATTTTAGCAGTTTCACTCTCATCCGTACGTGATAACGACCCTTGGTGGCTGGGTAAAGCCGTGGCGTTGACAAGAATAGGGGCGACTTCATGCGTTGTAATTTATTATTAAGATTATAATAGTGTGGTTTCAACACGGCCACCATGTGCAATACTATATATATACTACTATATACTATATATATGTGCATGTGTCTACTATATTTTTTTGAATGTTTTTGGCTACCAAACAAATTAATTATCAAAAATACCTATATCTGCTGTACCTATTACTAGGTCCATTTGTCACGTTGTTTAACCATTATAATATTGCACCAAAAAAAAAACAGATTTCGGAGCATTGCAATCTGAGTGGATCTGATAATAAAACATGGATTTTATTTGAATTATTATCCCAAAAATAAATTGCAGATTGCAATCTATGTATTGTGTTATTAACATGCGCATTAATAATGTAATGTAAATATTCTGGGAGGGGAATAAATTTCGCCCAGCAGTGGGATGAACAATGTTAAAAAATATATTTAATTCAAAACACCAAAATAAAGTCAGTTCATAGGGGAGAAGGTGGCAAGACGGGGTAGCGGGCAAGATAGGGTACCCAGCGAAATTCATGGTTTATATTGACTTATCACATTCGTTTATTCTTCATTCGATGTGCCGATAATGCCGATATACACTTATTAGTCACGTGGCTTTTATTGTTCTTCATTGCACCCATGTCGAAATAATTAAAAAAAAGCTATTTCTTCCGCGTTTGACACGTGACTGTGGCTTATTGAAAAGCGCTCTAGCGCTTTTATTGACATTGACAATAACCTGATAAGGTAAACACTATGTATGTTTATCTGTCATCAAAAACAGTTTTTGAAATTAAAAATAAAATGGTACGTTATGGGTACGTTGGGGCAAAATTGTGTAATAACATTGAGGTTCGAATTCCTTACTACTAGAGTGACAATACAGGCCAAATCCTATTGTTTTCTGCGTGAGCAGAAAATTCATATACACGATAGAAACAAATTAAAAGATAGATGTATTAGTGATTGGCACAGCCGACACTCGCACATAAATATATCATAATCAATAGATTCATTTAAATATGGATTTCATTTGTTACATGTAAATAGTTTAAAGTAATATATAAAGTTCATAACACAAAATAAAAATGCAAAACAGGCCTCAAATATTTTATTTATCTATCTTCTATTTTATTATATGTGATATTAAATACTTATAAAAAACAGCATGATTAATGATTGAAAAGTACATTAAGCCTGACCAGAAATATAAAAACCCTGAATTAGAGGCAGCACTTATGCGTTTTATATTGCAACTTTATTGAAAGAAGTAGCGGATCTGGCGGATAGCGGAGGGGGGGGCTGCCCCCGTGCTCCCATAGATGGGAGCACAGGGGCAGCACCCCCAACATCCCCGACTGCTATTTTGTGTACATATGTACTGTGGAGGCAGGTTCCATAATAGTACATATAAAATTAAGATTCGAGTTGTTAAAATAACAGGATTTAGTAGTAAAAGTTTCTTACAAGTTTATTTCCAAAAAAATAATCCGCCACTATTAGTGATGTTCCGTTCTCGAAATTTTCAAAGAACAAGCTGAAACTTCCTTACAAATTTCACAGAAATATTTTCGAGAACGGAAAACGATGTCCTTCCCATAGAAATAAAAATACTGAATCCGCCCTTGATCGAAAGTCAAACTTTGACAGGAGAAATGACAGATAGGTTTTTAGTTCTATTGCTTTTCCGCAACATGGCGAGGATTTTTATATTCCTGGTCAGGCTACTTGTCTCATTACTATCGAATTTAACTGTCAAAAGATGCACCACGCGATGCACTGACGTGTCACTATTTGCGAATCATAGGCTCGGTATAGAGAGTATAGACTAGGGAAAAATTCCATAGTCTAGGGGTAATAACTATTATTCCATTTAAAAAAAATGTCCAAGGGCCTCATCATCCGAGAATGAAATTTAACAAAAGGACACGATGTGATTGATAAAATAAATTCGATTGTCTTACTCCACAAATTTTGCTTTTATTGATTTTCAAACCTTAAGTATTCCATCTTGCCACCCTCCCCCCCTACTTGTGTACGTATTAAATACATATATGAGAACCTAACAAGTTGTTCTAAAATGGAACGAAAGCTGTCTACCAATGACTGTACTTTTTATACCCTGACTTTTATTTTAAACCTAAAATTGAAATGATTTATTAACTTAGCATAAATAAGCTAATTCCAATTAATTTCAGTATTATTTCGCAGTTCATTAATAGGCAGCACTAAAACGATTTTTAAGTTTTAAATGTATGAGTAGCTAATTGTTCATCTAGTCTTCCCTGTGTTTATTTTCATTTCACATAAGCTCATCTCAACATATTAATTGATCTTGTTAACCTTTTTATGTATTACGAATTTGTTAAATAACCTCGACGAATTACAGTAAAGTTTATAAGCTTTTCTGCAGAATGTAGGTATATTTAATCTGTGCTATACATATATTTATGTAAATATAATATATATTTAAAATGTTTGGATAAAACTATGCAGTTTGTGTGTAAAAGTTTATAAGTATTGCTATATTTATTTTTTTAACAAAATATATACCTAAGTTCTATTAAATAAATTTTCTGAAATTTCGTAATTTATAACGATATTTCATTAATTGTAATCCTGGTTCCTTTACCCCGCCCTACTCCTGCTGCTGTTATATTTTAGCTGAGCAAGTAACATCACATGCAATGCAGTAAGGCTACAAGCACGTACCTACTAGATAATACATTAAAATAGTGCACGTCTGTATGAACATAATTTTTTTCTTGAATCCACTATCAATTCACAATTTTGCAAATTTTAAAATTATGAATCATTAAGCATTCGCGTAATCTATTTTGAAACATTGTTCGCCATAGAAATTAAATACTTATTGATATTTTTCTATGGAAAATTAATAAATGGATGCCTTAATAAATTAATGTGTATCTAAATTAAATCTATGTCATAGTAAATAGACAGATTTAAATGGCTTATTTTAACCACACTACTGCAGTGGGATAAATAATACATATCTGCAAAATTTTCTCGAATGTTAACGGATGACGGCACCTCACCGAACCTCGAAGTCAGCTCTAGATTGTCCGATCTTATCTGATATTTTCAACACAATATCCCACAATTTTTAATGCCAAAAAATTGAGTTTCATTCATCGAAATCGATATTCGGTACTTTTCTCTTGACAGTTGAAATGTAGAACAAATGTTAGATAATTTCGCAACTTGTCTTCATCCTATCCATCCATTTACGATTAATAGTTCTGTATGTCTATATAATAATGTCTTTATTTTTCAATAAAAAAGGTTAAAATAAACTGTCTGTATTCTTACGAAGGTGGGTATCTACGCATATTTGTGTTCAAAATAATAATTCAAATCGCGTTTGTATACAGACAGATATGATAAATCACAAATCCTTGTATGCGATTTGAATTATCAGTTTGAATAGGTGTGAAGTGGTGTGTGTCACTAGACACGCAAATGATATCTGTTCTATTTCCAGAATGCGACGATGAGGCGCCGGTGTCTGTAGACGCACTAGTCCGTTCCCCGTCGTTGCCGGTGCCTTCCACTGCGGCCCACGGAGTGCCCAGTTTGTGGACCATCGTTATGCGACTACAAAGCGAAGTGAAAACTCTTAAATTAGATGTAAGGAACCTGCAGTTACAACTTATTGAAGAGAAACAGGAACGTAATCTTGCCCTAGCTGCGCTGCAATCTAAAAATATTTTCAAAGATGCCAAGGAGAGCAAATGTTAAGCCTCATTTTTTTATCGAGTACTTATTATAAAATATATGTATTACTTGCCTATTCATTTGTTTTTTTTATTAGATTTAACCCAATGGAAACAGATATATACCTTAAATTATTTCGCAAAACTTCATTTTATAAGGCAATAAATAACATAAGTAAAGTCCATTTATTCATAATTGTCCTATTATGTAAACAATCTTACCATGTCTTTTTATGATTTTCCAACAATATAAATTAAAATAGACTTTAGGAAATTACTTTCGTGGTTAATAAATATTTTACTTTAGAATGTTTAGGTTTGAACTAATATTTGATTTTCAATAAAAAGTACCGTGAAGATTGTTTACATAATAGGACAATTATAATTAAATAGACCATATATCTATGCATGAGCCCTTTATCAGCTTTGCTATATTCTTTTTCCATTCCATCAGAAAGCCCACTATTCATCTAAGCATGGCCTTCGAGTCTCACAACTCTTGGCTCTGTCTACCCCGTAAGAGATAAAGACATGATTCTATGTATGTATGTAGAACTGCTAATATAGACAAACTGTCATTGTAGCGGCAAATGGTGAAATTGTGTATAAATATTATTTTACGATAAAATAAAAATAGGTAATGTAAGTGGCTGAACTAATATTGCAGTTCCTATTACATGGTATATACTAAAACTGAGTGATATGTATAACTGAAACTATTCTAAAGTATGGAGGGTTGTGGCTGCTCGGTTCACTGAGTGCTCACTGGGGTGGTCTGCCGCGGTACCGCGTAGGTGTAAAGGGCTGTAGTGCAGATAAAACCATTCTACTCTTTAAACGTCGATTCTCTTTTGGATCACCGGTTCTTGTTTATAGAACACGAGCAGACTCTTATAAATTATGTAAGATGCTCGTGACAAAACAAATTATTAGCGATTGACATACGTGAGCTGTTAAATTATTCATCTGGACTCGAATTTCCTTAATTCCACTAAGAATTCTTACTTTTAGTCTTCAAATTCATTTCTGAGGAAAGCGGATGTTATTTTGGTCGTCCTAGTCTCTGATGCAGGTAGATTCTATTCGTACTAATAGATGGAAGTGCCCTTCCAATATACACAGATAGGCTCACGTGATCGTACTAAGTATTCCCAATATAAAAGAAGTCGATCCAATTACTCGTTTATTCCTCGTGCTCGTGTCCCAGTTGATAAAATGTCGGAATGTTTTCATTTCTTTCATAGCGGCTGAAAAATTCGGAACGGCCGCGTCGCCTCGCCGGACAACAAACGTTAGAGCTTTAATTTCATTTTCAATTTACTGTCGGCACCTACCTCAATTTGCATCCGCGCCATATAACTAAATCGCGTACAAAAATTCGTTTCTTTCTGGTCACACAGCTATAAGCTTTGCACGTTGCTTTAGCGATAAAAATAATTTTCAAATCATACTGCACCACGTTGAGCTATCAGATTTACCTTACCTCCCTTATCAGCAGAGATGTTATTATATCGAGACGAAACTGGCTTGCTTAGGAAACTGCAAGGTGAATCGATTCCGCCTAACCTGATGTCAGAGTTACCTACTCAACCTCAACTGCGTTATCGTCATCTGACTTGGTTTTATTTATGAAAGTAAGAGGCTTTACCTGTCGTCGGATCCTTTTTCGACGGACCATCGCGTCGGCGTCCTCTTTGCCATTTTGCAAATTTTAGATTTAGGTAACCTTAATTGGTTGGGTTACCTTAATATTTATTGCGAGGATGCTTGCTTAATCCCCAGGGCGCCCCACTTCGATAAGTCATCATTATTATTTAATTAATTACTTTGGTGACGTTGACATCCATTTGTCCCTCAGATTCATTACAAGCTATTGCCGGTGGCTTCGTCGATTCGTATTTCTCCCAATATGCATTATATTCTTTACATATTCCACGGGACTTTTTAGTAAACTGTAGGAATTATGACCTATTTTATTCTTAATAAAAGTGAAGATAAAAAAAAATACTTTTATATACATATATTTCACAATAACATTGTAATATAATTAACAAATTATTAAAAAAATACATTTTTAAATAAATCAAAGTCAATGGCACGTTTATACTTATCATTAGAAAAGTTTTACGTCTACATAGAACAAGTATAAAATAACTGCACAACTCCTAACTGCTGCTGGCTTAAAAACTAGTTCTGTGAGTTTCCAATTTGTTCGTAGAATAAATTTTATTCTAAATCGCACCCGGGCTGGGACCTTTTACGTGGAAAGGATCGTTGTTTTTAAAAGACGTAAAAGTTTATAGCCTCGTAAACATAAACAAGATATATCTACTTATCTATATTTTGCTTTTAGTTTAGATATTTTTAAAGGTTTGTATTTAAAATATAACTTAATATACTAATTTCATATTGACTAATTTGTCCATTTTGTAGAGCTAGCTAGCGATGGATAGAGGCTGGTCTCTGAATGCGAGTAGAGTCATTGGTTCACGTCCAACTTAGGCGCCTCTTTTTTAGGATTAGATTTACTTAGGTTCTTTAGCCGTCATGCGTCATACATTTACTTTGTCATATTGACTAGTCCATTAGATAAACATGTTTAATTGGTGATAGACTTAGGCTGATCTTGAAATTCGGACTTAAAGTGGTACTGGTCGCTCCAAGAGCGCACCTGGTTGCGGAACCGCGTGACGTCATTTGCGTATGTGCGACAACAACCGCCGACGTAGCGCACGCCAAGGTCTAACCATTCCTTGATGAATACTTCTACTGCTTCACATTTGTCACGATCGATCCATCTGAAATTGGTGATTAAAGATTTAGCCCCAATTAAGTATTAGCGAGTATACTATACTCGTACATGTAAAATAAATTAAAACACTAGGTTTTATAAGAAAAACAAACTATAATTTTGCAAAAGCCCTACAAAAGTGCTGAAAGCCTCTTTATCTGGCATTTGTCGCTGTGGTTTATCTGGTGTAGAAATGGAACTTGACGAATTTTTCTTTTTAACGTAGGTAAGTATGGCTATCTCAGAGTGAAATGTATGGCCATTTGCCCATATAAAAGTTTCCGTGACTTATCTAACTGCGAAATCTTACCCTATTTGAGGATTGTATTTTTCGCCAGAGTTGGGGTACACGATAAGAGGAATGGGGGCGTGTGGTCGGTCGTCGTTGATGCCCTTTATTAAGTTCGCCACGTAGGAGGGCGCCAAGCAGTTCACACCCACAGCAACCAGTTGTTCCGGGTTCAAATCCCAGCATTTCTTCGCCACTTTTTGAAAACTTTCCCCATGAGCTATGCTTTGGTCATCCTGGACAAAGAAAAGCATTATTTAAAAATATATCAACTACTAGAAATCTAATCCGGGGTCTACCAGAATCTTCTAAGCTAAAAATACCTACTATCAATATATAGACAATATTTCGAATTAGATTGGAAGGAGGAGAGACTTCACATTAGCCGTAACATCCTAAAGAAGTTTTGAGGTATTCCTCACCTTACCTATTTAAAAAGTACATAATAACACATAAACATTAACTCCACTAACCCGCAGCCTGGCACCTCGGTAGAGATAAATCCCGAAAGTTAGGGCCTCATCTAACACTGTACATTTAATGGCCTCAGTTCAGACTGTTTAGAGTATAAACGGATTTTTAACCGCCCACGTCGGATTAATCCGACAAAATCTTCGTATGTTTTTTTTGGCGTGGCGGCGATTAGTTTAATGATGCTATTTTAAATACAGTAAAAAATGATAATGTAAAAAAAATATGTTCTGGCACTGGGGGCACGACAACTGATAGAAAGTGTGGTGGTCAAAGGGTTAAATAAACATTTGAGAAAACTCCGCACAGTCGCATTATTATCGTAAATTGGTTCGTAATTAGTTTTTACAGAGTAAAATAAAATGCATAAACACCTACCTACGTTCAATAGCAAAGATTTTTTTAAATATTTTGATTTACTCGTAAACCAAAAATACAATACTTTTTCTGCATCGTTTCGTAATTTCCAAGTCATATGTTATTTCTCATATTTTTTAATGCAATTGGTCATATCCAATTTATACTTGTAATCATCAATCAAAAGTGGTCCCTACACTACATTTCGCTGGAAGACATTAGTGGTCGGATAGACAGTTTACAAGAGTATAGTTTGAACTACGGTCTCTGGACCTGCTAGACTTAAATTCAAGTGTATTACACAGTATTACACAATGTTTGTTCAATCTACATGCTTCTAATTCTTTCACAAATTGTACCACTATAATTTTAGCATCAGAAAAAACCGTAGGCCGAAAAAAAGGGACGATTTTTTTTTTCTAATGTGATTTTCCTCAATTCTCAATATACAATAAAAAATACTTCTTCCTACTTTTATCAATCTAATACTTGCCAGTACTAGACTTACTTGCATCAGAAAAAATATTTTAAATATTGAAGAGATGGGAATCAGAAAATGAGGGAAGGTAGTAGATAAGGGAGTGAAGATTGCAAGTGATAGAACAAAATTTAGAGAAATAGTATACTATGCCGACTGACCTCAAATAAAATGTGGGAAAATGAAAATGTGGACTGACCTCAAATAAAATGTGGGAAAGATCTTAAGAAAATCCTACAAACCAACCTTACAACTGAAGGAGAGCCAGGCCTTCATGCCAGGGAATTCGCGCAGCATTTCGCAGAGCATCTCGGCTTCTTCCTGGCACGGGATAGTCTCCAGAGCTAATAAGTCCACGCCGGCCTCGATCAGCGCCTCGATGCGCGGGCGGTGCCACTCGCGCATCACCTGCAACCATGGAAATAATCTCATTTATTAAATTACTCGTAAGTAAATCAAATTGACGTAAGTAACCTTATATTTTCTCAATTATATAAAGTTTTGTAATCGCTGCTTACGGTTCTTTAGTTACTATGCGCGTGCGAAAGAATGACGATCTTTCTGATCCAATTGTCGAGTTGTGTGGGTGAATGTTTTAACGAAGCAATTTTTAATAACAAAAAACATATAAGAGAATATATAGGATAGTCTGTGTCTTATAATTCTGTAAATCTCGTTTTCTCCAACGTAGCAAGCGCAATGAAGCACGCTAAGTATTCATTTCACCTTAAGCATCTACCTACCCTACAAATTAACCGTAATTTGCGGTTTGCGGTAGGATATAATGAATCTGCGGTGCCGGACGGTGTAGAATGGTCGTTCTGTTAAATTCTTTTAGAACTACACTATTAATCTCTTCCTATAATAGTAGTTGTACACGACCAAGCCTTGTACGATCTAAAGTTTTTCTAGAGATAAAAGAGCTAGATCGATTTTTGCCCCTTACTCCTATCAAATTAATTCAATTCTCGAATTCACATAGTTTTAATATTTCTTTGCATATTCTACAGGTTAATTACAGCAACGCTGTGTGAGCAGGCCTAATATTGTAGAACTTAGGTACGTAGGTAGAGTTGCTTATTAGGTAAGTAGGCTTTTAAAATTATGACAAAAAAATCTATCAATTTTTTTCCGTTTATTTATCAATCCCATCACTTTGGCACTTTGAGCTTGTTGTAATACCTAACCTTACTTGAAGTTTTTCATTTGTTTTAAACGTACATTTAACCAGCAGCTGATTGATTTTCGGTGAGTAATTGAACATGTTCAAGATACCTTTACTTCCTTAAATTAATGTCTGGCATTTGGCTCTGATGTACCTAAAACGGGGTCACCGAATAAAGACATTGTTCCCAATAGGCGACGAGGGTCATATCGACGTTTTGGAATTACGCTGCAGCTATTTACAATTTTATCTCGATTTTTTCTTTGAGAATAAATAGATTGGTTACGCATTGATGTTTACAATAAATATTAGTTCTCTCGTCTATTTATGGATGAATTACATAATCCTACAAATAGGATCCTGCTAATAGATAAGTTTATCTATTAGCAGTAATGATCCATACTCAATATTGTTCTAAGTTTGTACTTAGTTAAGATTGACAAAAATAAATTAAATTTACACAATCATCTTCGTTCTTCAAAGCCATTCGCAAAAGTACAATTGAATAGGTATAGCTATTGCTAGACCTACTTACCTATATAGTTTTTTACAATCTTGCTTCCTTTGGAACAGATGTGAAACTGTTTAACTTCCTACAAGAAAGATTTCAAAGTTGAGATTAAGGAATCTCGTATTTGCGCTCTGTCGAGCACTCATTGTAAACATTTTCAGCTGTTGGTAGGTACAGTTTATTTATTTCTAGATTAATACCCGAGATAAAAATGCAGCTCAGTTATGAAATAGATAACATTATATTTCGTAACTTACGAATGCCAAACTCAAATACTGCAATTCGCGGTATTTCGCAAAATTTAAGATTGGGGAATTGATAATAATTATTGAATTAATAACTTTTAATTACATCGTCAACCGCAACCGCAATCTTTTCATGTAGATACCTATTGACAATCTCTTGCTGAATATTATTATGATGTTGATGTACATGTTTTTCCAATATTTAAGTAGGCACATAAGTAGGTAGATACTATGAATGCCGATGTCCTGATTTATTTATGCCTCTATACACTTGGTACACCGCTTTTAGTTAAAAAACTTAATTATTTTTTTATCTCATAGTAAACTTTAATATCACTTCATAAAACAACGAAATTGATTCTCATCATCACTAAAAACGTAAACGTATTAAAAAAAACGAACAACGTTATGTGAAAATAAAACACGCATTTTTACAGCTCCCATGTTGTTGTCATATACATTTGTTCTAGGATTTGTTAATTAACTGTCCACCCCAATCAAGTGCTTTCGGTTCAGGAAAAAAGACGAGAAATGGAGAGGGAGTTTTTCATATTGCCGATGTAAATTTTAATTTGCCAGCAACTTTACGGCCCTCTTTACGATTTAGCTGGCGCTTTCAACCTTTATTAGGCTATGCATTCACAGAGCCCGGGTTCCGTAGAACGATCGCAGCCCGCTTTCCACACACAAATTAAATGAACAGCAACTAACAAAGTTATAATCTTGTTTACCGGTCTTATATAAATGAAAGTAGATAATGGTAATGATAAGTTGAGAAGTACTTAGATGTTTTTCCTATATAATTTAGTTCAATGTTATGTAGGCGTTTAATAATTCGGAGAATTTAATTTACAACAAATTCTTTTCATAAAAGATTTACTAAGATATTTGTGTGTTATTATAAAACAAAAATAAGCACCTAACGTAATGGTCCCTAAAATCTCACAGCGTAATGTACAATAATAAAAATACTCATTTAGAATTTATTGCTTTTAGTCAGAAAGCTCTTTCTACCTTTAACATTTAATAGAATCAATTCGATTCACCAAATGCCGTTCTAAAACCAATGATGTAGGAATAGAACTAATTAGGTGACTCCCAGCTCAGACCACCCAGTTTATACACTTTTAAAAATAAAAATAGATGAGTAGTGTGCTCATATATTTTGGTAAATTTCAGGAATGGCCAAATTGCCATTAGGCTCACGATAACCAGCTTACTGTGATGTATGTGAGTTATAATGTGAGCAATCAGTACCGGAAACTATGTTTGTACGTACGTATAGAGCCCTTTGTAGCCAACTCAGACTAGCCCCTTTTACCCGTTACGTCGCAAATTGTCCCTTTCGCAAAATGTCCCCTGGTCGCAAAACGGCCCTTTCGCAAATTGTCCCTTTAGCAAAATGTCCCCTGGTCGCAAAACGGCCCTTTCGCAAATTGTCCCTTTAGCAAAATGGCCCTTTCGCAGAATGTCCCTTTCGCAAAATGGCCCTTTCGCAACATGTCCCCCTCTTTCCAAAGTGACCCTAAGCATTTTTTTTACTTTGTATATAATGTTCTTTCAAATTACAGCGGCAATCTTTTATCACTTTTCCAATGTCTAAAGTGATCTATTAGAAAAAAAACAAAGTAGGTATAAATTAAAGCAAGCAAATCACACTATAATCATATCACACTTAGTAATACATGAAAGTTTGGATGTAAGTTTTATTTGTTACTCAATCACGTAAAATGTACTGGAGGGATTTGGATGAAATTTTGTAGGAACATGGATAGAAAAAAATCGGGAATAGCACATAGGGCGACACACAAAGTAAAAAAATGCTAGGGTCGTAGGGTCCCTTTGGAAAGAGGGGTCATTTTGCGAAAGGGCCATTTTGCGAAGGAGACATTTTGAGAAAGGGACATTTTGAGAAAAGGCTTTCCCCTACATTTTTGCGAAAGGGACAATTTGCGAAAGGGCCATTTTGCGACCAGGGGACATTTTGCGAAAGGGACATTTTGCGACATAACGCTGGTGATGTGCGTTGATTTAAAAAATTGACATTCCCTTCGGATGTACCCCTCCTTTTAAACCAGCTTTGTTGTTAATGTAAATGATGTTAAACCTTAATTGTATCTTAGAACAATTAACAAACTTGAATCACGAAGAGTTTATTTTATACTGGGTAGGTAATTTTATTAAATTAATTATTATTATTTTATTAAATTTTTTTAATCCTTGGGTGAGGCCTTTGTCCAGCAGTGGACGTCTTTCGGCTGAGAGAGAGGTAATTTTTAAAATAACTTACCTCGACCGATGTGGTGTCAGCATAACTGCCGTCGTACTCCGAGCCGTCGTGAAGGTGGGCACCGTAAGGACCCACAGATCCAACAATAAGCGGTCTGTGATCTAAAATAGTTTAAAAAAAATATGTTTAATATACAAAAAAAAATTCAAAGTAAATAATTACAAAATTCTCACGTTGCAACAATATGCTAGGAATAGGATTCTATATTTTGAGTAAGTGGACTGGTACCTACTTCACAATTTAGTCCCTATGTAAGAGTTTTTAACTAAGTAAGGGAGATTGGGTTAGGCACGAAATAAACTTGTCAATAGGATGCGCTAAAAGCTCTATTTATGCATTTCTATGTTTGGTTCTTTTTTCTACAACATTATTTCTCAATATTTGTCAACAATTGGTCCAACCTACATATAGTCCGGTCATTCTATGTAATCAATGTATGGGGAAGAAAAACTAATTCATAAAGTTTTGAAACTTGTGTGACATATACCTTCGGTTGTGGTGTTCAACGCTCACTACCCTCCCCTGCCCTCCCCTGACGCTACCCCCCCTTTACTCTGAAATGTGTCCCCTTTACCGGTTTTTTCACTTTTTCTCGAAAACTATGATAGAAACGAAAAAGGTGTCAAAGGCAAAGATGATCCTTATTAAATTCTTAATAAAATATGTCCTATGTCTTATTTTGATAGACTTGATGGTTTACGAGCTAAAAGTTGTGTTTGGGGCACATGTTGTGAAAATGTACCTAAAAAGAGGGGTATTGTTGCAGTTTTACTATTATATCTCGAAAAAAACCCAGAATTTCGAAAACATAGTACTATTAAAAGTTTTAGAACATTAAATTCTGCGTTTAATGGGACTAAATACATATATTTTGGACCACTCTGTCCTATATACTAGTGCTCATCGAAATTGCACAAATCCCACAGATATTTTAAATGCGAAAGTTTTGATGTATGTTTGATCCTCAACTACGCAAAATCTACTAGACGGATTTCAATGAAATTTCATATACTGCTAGAAAAATATTGGGTATAGTGCATAGGGTACTCATTATCCCAAAATTCCTACGGGAGTAGGGCCCCGAGGCGCAGCTAATATAGCATTTTTCATAGGTATGGAAAACTTGCTACGCCTCGGGGCTCCGCTCAGTTGGGAATTTTGGGATAAAAATTATCTTATGTGATTTTTCAAGTCTTTCTCTATTAGTGTACTAAACTTCGTCGAGATCCGTCCAGTAGACTTCGTGTGATTGAGTGACAAAAATTTCAAGTTTGTATGGGAACTTCATCATTTATGATAATATACTAGATGCGCCCCGAGGCTTCGCTCCTGTGAGAATTTCAGAAAAAAGTAGATTATATGCATTTTTAGGTTTAACTCTACTTGTGTACAATTTTTTGTTGAAATATGCCCGGTAGATTTTGTGTAATTGAATAACAAACATACATCCGAGACATCCAAACGTAAAAATATGTATGTTTGTTACTCAATTACACAAAATCTACCGAGCATATTTCGACGAAAATTAGTAAACGAGTAGAGTTAAACCTAAAAATGCACATAATCTACTTTTTTCTGAAATTCTCACAGGAGCGAAGCCTCGGAGCGCATCTAGTATATATTATCATAAATGATAAAATTTCCATACAAACTTGACATTTTTGTCACTCGATCACACGAAGTATACTGGACGGATCTCGATGAAGTTTAGTATACAAATAGAGAAAGACTTAAAAAATCACATAAGATAATTTTATCCTGAAATTCCCAACTGAGCGTGTGCAGAGCAACTACGCTCTGCTGCCAGAAAATGTGCGCAGAGAGAATCCGGACAAACGAAGCGGCGGGAAGAATTCTGTACCGGAACTTCACCGGGAAAAAACCACCGGTAAAAATAAGTACCGGGAAAAAATCTCCACGCGGCACCACGTTTGCCCGACTAAACCCTAACTAACTTAACGCAGTCTGCTACCACCGTAGCTTATGAAGGGAGCTACAGGGCCCTATATGATAACCTAACCTATAAATTAACTACAATTGAACACTTACCAAATTAAATCTTCTTTCTCTTCGGATCCAAACTTGAGTGTCTTCGGGAAGGGGGAATTCCTAATCACCCTACCTAACCCTTGAGATCTCAATTCCCCAGGACAAATAAATAGATTTCTTCCCGTAGTTTCACTCGGGAACAGCCAGATGTGAACAGCCAGCCACGTTTCACCTCTCACAAGAAAAAGTCACAATAACAGAGTTTTTCACAAACACAAATTCAATAGTTATTTAACAAACAGGAAATTCACAATTATCACTCAAACTAAACAACAAGCAAAAGACGCGAGACCGCTCCGCGTATTAAAATCAAACCGATATCGCCCTGGACAATGCAATGGCGGACCACACGCGACGCCATCCACGCTAGCAGTGTGAGAACCCCGAAACGCCTGGCGGCGATAACAGGAAACGCCTGCGTTTAGTTTTACCCAATATATTACAAACATCCCCCCGTCCCGGTCTGAGAAGCAGACCGCTAGCTTACTCTACGGGAAGGCGGGCGAGAGAGGTCACACCTCTCCTTAAAATCGAACCGTCGACCAACACCTCAGCCACACGCGGAGTGCCATCTCCGCCAAGAATCAAACGTAATATGCGAGCTCGTCGCCAAAGCAATGAGGGCAAATTTGCCTCTTTTAACAATACTAAATCACCCTCCTTGGGAGGCTCAGTCCTGTCTGTCCACTTCACTCTTTGCTGCAGCAAATGCAAATATTCAAGCGACCAGCGACGCCAAAAGTCCTGGCTCATTTGCTGCAACATTTGAAAACGCGACAACCGATATACGCGTTCATCCTTCCACGGGTATTCGGGCAGGGCATTCAACGGCCCTCCCACCAAAAAATGACCAGGGGTGAGAGCTTCCAAGTCATTTGGATCTGGAGATAGCGGACAGAGAGGACGAGAGTTGAGGACCGCCTCAACTTTACAAAACACTGTGGCCAGCTCTTCAAAAGTTAGAGCCGTTTCTCCGATAATGCGGCGGAGGTGGGTCTTTGCGGATTTCACAGCCGCTTCAAAAATCCCTCCCCAATGGGGGCAACTTGGGGGACTAAACTTCCAGGTTATTCCCCTTTGGGCAGCAATTTGACTTAAACTAGTACAATTTTTATCAATAAACACAGAAACATCCTTAAGATAATTTACAGTTCCCTTATAGTTTGTGCCATTGTCAGACCTAATAAGGGAAGGTAGACCTCGACGCGAAACAAAGCGATCCAACGCGGCGACGAAGGCCTCCGTAGTCAGAGCCGATACCACCTCCAAATGGACAGCCTTGGTGGCCAAACAAACAAATACACACAAATAGCCCTTCACAATACGGGCATTACGAAAGGGAGAAGCCTTGATCGAAAAGGGACCGGCAAAATCGGTTCCAACGCCGTCAAACGGTCTCGAAGGTCGGATTCGATCAGCGGGCAAATCACCCATCTGTGGTTGCATCGTGGATGCCTTCAACCTATAACATGCAATACATCGAAACAGGACACTACGGATTGCTCTTCGGGCAGACAAAATCCAAAACTCGCGTTGCAAAATAGCCAACAAAGCATTGCACCCAGCATGGGCGTTACGAATGTGTCGATCAGACACCAAAAGCTGCACCAAGGGTCCGCCCTTGGGCAACAACAGAGGATGGCGAGTCTCATATGGAAGATCCGCCTTCCGGAGCCTGCCTCCAACCCGAAGAAGCCCATCCGAGTCGATGTACGGGTTCAAACGAGCGACCGCGCCCTTCAACTTAGCGCGTCCGTCGCGCAAAATACGAAGCTCTGACTCAAACCGTCCGGTCTGCACGACACGGACCCAATGCAACAATGCGCTCCGGCGCTCTTCTGCACCTGCAATCGGCTCCAACCGCTTTGCCTGTGGGTTTCTACAATTATGTATGAAACGCTTAATCCAACTGGTAACACCCAGAAGCTTATCCAAGCTGCTATACCGAGCAAGTAGCCAATCCGGCTCCGACGTCGTCTCAGCGACTACAGCATGTACACGGAGCCCAGTCAAACTCAAAGAAGTAACATCTGTCTGACAGACAGGCCAAGATGTTTCTGATCCCATCAGCCACTCTGGACCCCACCAGAGCGGGTGTGACACCAATTCTGGTGCCGTACAACCTCGGGAAGCACAGTCCGCTGGGTTAAGCTCTCCCGGCACATGTCTCCATGTTATATCAATTCCGATATTCTGGATTTGGGAAACCCGATTTCCCACAAAAACCTCCAAGGTATGTGGGGCCGCGCGCAACCATGCAAGCGCGACCTGGCTATCCGACCAGGCGAAGATGTCCCGTATCTCGACCGTGGCCGCCAGCTCACATGCAACGTGATGCAACAATTTAGAGAGAAGGTGAGCTCCACTCAACTCAAGCTTGGGAATAGTCAGCCTAGTCCTGATGGGGGCGACCTTGCTCTTCCCTAACAAAAGCGAGACATTGACCCGGCCATCGGCGTCAACTGTCCGCATATAGACTGACGCGGCGTAGCCTCGCTCCGACGCGTCACAAAAGCCATGCAGGCTGGCTCGATATTTCCCGGGGGCAATATTCGACGAGGCAAGGCAATCCGATTGACTTCCTTAATCGATGAAAACAACTCGAGCCAATCATCCAATGGAGAGCCAAACAGCGGCTCGTCCCACGAGACGCCCAAAGTCCAAAAGTCTCTGAAGAAGACACTTTGCAGAGAATATCACTGGACTGATCCAACCGCTTGGATCAAACATACGAGCTATTACGGACAACACCGTTCTCTTAGTCCAGACTTTTGGTATTTCCAAGTCCACTTGGAATGTGAAAATATCGGTTAGCGGCTGGTACTGCATGCCCAGCACCGCTATCCTGTTGGGATCATCCACATCCTCAAACAGGTGAGGGTTCTGTTGGTGATCCTCCGGGATCCCTTCTAGAACTTTAGGCTCATTAGACAACCACTTACGTAGCTCGTAGCCACCTGTCTTCAATATTTCAATCAATTCATCCCGCAGTAGGAGGGCCTCCTCAATACTTTGGGCTCCGGTGCACACGTCATCAACATACAAGTCACGTGACAGCACGGAAGCCCCACGGGGAAAGCGGATCCGTTCCCGCTCTGCCAATTCAAGCAATGATCTGATGGCGATATAGGGACTAGATTTCAAACCATACGTGTTTGTGTTGAGTTCATACACCGTCACAGGATCCTCAGGGCGCTCACGCCAGAGTATCAACTGGAATCGCCTGTCCTCAGGATGTATGACTGTCTGGCGGAACATCATCCGGATGTCCGCACCAAAAACCACTTGATGTCTTCTAAAGTTCAAGATGATGTCAATTATGTCCCTATGCAATTTGGGACCCGAATGCAAACACAGATTCAACGAAACCCCGTTCGAAGTGGGTGCGGACCCATCGAAGACGGTCCTCAATTTGCCTGTTGAGGCCTTCACCACCGCGTGGTGGGGCAAAAAATAATGCTCAGTTGAGCTCCAATCAACTCGAGCCGGAGACATGTGACCCAAATCCTCGTACTCGCGCATAAATTCAATATATTTATCGCGAAGTACGTGGTCACGCTGCATGCGTCGCTCCATGGACAGCAGTCGTTTCTCCGCAAGCGCCCTACTTTGCCCTAGGCTAGGACGAGAGGCAACAAAAGGTAACCTAGTTACAAACCGACCGGAGGGCAACCTCTCCGTGGTCGATCGAAAAAGGGCTTCGCACTCAGCATGTTCCGGATCCATCCTGGAACTCATAGGTGGCTCCTCCACCTCCCAAAACCTTTGCATGGTCTTGGCCAAGGACGCAGATGCGACAACCGGTGGCTCCTCCGCGGTGCCATTATCAAACACAGGGCCCATCAGGGCAAAACCAAAAATCGTAGACACTGCCATCAGTGAAGACGAACCCAGAGCCTTCTGTGTACCCAACAAAATCCAACCCAATACGTCCGAGCCCAGGAGCAAGTCCACTGGGCCGGGATGAAAGACAAAGGGGTCGGCCAAATCCAGACCCGAAACCAAAGACAACACACCCGGCGGTATGTCTGTCGAGGGGTGCCAACCCGCAATGGTATCCATTACCATAGCCGAAGTCGTGATCCTCATTGTGGAGGACTTCAGCGAAGAGAAGGTGACAAGTGTCTGGCCCGTCAGACACTTCACTTGTATGCCACCAACTCCAAGAAGTGGCACAGGCGAGTCTTCCACGACTAAACCTAACTGGTGTGCCACTCGAGTGGTAACCAAACTGCTTTGAGCCCCTGAGTCCAACAGAGCTCTCAAATTAATGGCTTCCCCCACGACCCCATACGCGGACCACCGCGGTAGGGAGCAGAACCGTCCGCGGCTCTGTCCCAGCAAGGGAGCAAGCTAGTTACGGGCTCCCCACTCTCTCCAAACCAGGGGCGCGCCACTGACCCGGATAATATGGCGGGCGAGTGCACATCCCCATCTGAGGGGGGCATAACCCGCGGCCCGGCCATACATATGGTACGGCGGGTGGTACTCCAGCCGTGGGTACTCGTGCAGCGGCGGAGAAAACCGCTGCGGCTGCATGTGTTGGGTATTGGTAACCCGCGTGGAGGGGGTGTCCCCACTCTCACGTCCGATCTAGGGCCCCCGCCCATGGGGGCCCCATCCGGGGCCTGGCCAGCCACATACTGGCCATGACCTTGGGGCGCGTGGTCCCGGTCCGCCAAGACCCGCGCAGGTACGCGACCCCCCTCCCGAGGGGGGGTGCGACGAGCGAAGCCGCGTCCTCCGTCCGGTGGTGGAGGGCTTCGCGCAGGAGCGCCCCCGCCCATAGGGGACCCCTGCCTCAACATCCGGGTGCCATCCCCGTTGCGGTTCATGCAAAGCATCGCGTGGTGCCGCCCACGGCATGCACTGCATGGTATGGCACTGGGACAGTCACGTGCATAGTGACCGCCCAAACAATAAAAGCAAAGTTCATGCCGCTTTGCCATGCGGCGCCTATCTTGTACTGGCAGTCTCTGCCAGTCCCTGCATTGTAGCAGGCTGTGGCCCATCCGGCCACATTGCAGGCAGTCCGCGTCCCCCGCGACTGCTGCCGTGTGTGCAACCCGCACACCAGCTCCACGCGGTGGCGGTTGCCGTCCCTGTTGGGGCTTCCCTCGCCATGAGGGTTCCAAGGGCCTACGTTCAGGCGCTCTGGATGGCGCTGAGTCCGTCATGGTATTCTCAGCAGCCCGTGCCTCAAACTCCAAAAACTTCACCAAGTCAGTGAATGTTGGTAGGGTGGTGCTATCCCGCTCCGCATTTTCGCGCTCAAACCGCGAGCGGATGTCATTGGGCAATTTGCCCAATACAATGTGCACCAACAAAAAAGACCATTGGTCCACCGGCAGCCCCAGTGTGCGGAGCGCGTTACAGGCCACTGTAACGGGCGTGAGCAACTGCAGGCGCAACTGTGCCCTGTTGGCCACCTTGGGCAGGGCCATCAACTGTGCGGCGTGCGCATCCGCTAACAAACGTAAGTTTTGGTAGCGGGAGTTCAATAACTCCCAAGCCGTATCGTACTGGTCGTCCTCCACCCGGAGGTGCTGGATGAGCGACCGCGCTTCATCCTCAAGAGTGGAGAGGAGGTAGGCCATCTTCTGGGCCTTCGACAAATCCTGTCGTGCTACGACCAGGGACTCAAACATATTTTTATATGCTACCCACTCCTCCATCCTACCCCCAAAGTGGGACAGCTGAAGGGTGGGGAGCCGACCAGTAACCGCTGGTCCTTCCTGTCTAACAGGTGTGCGAGGGGCTGGTCCGCCAGCCTGTCTCGCCCTTATTGCGGTCACCGCCTCCGCGATATCATCGTGCAGACTCAGGATCTGGTCCATGTCCGCCATGTGACCTGCGTAGGCCTCCGGGGTAAGATCGGCTTCGGTAAGCGCCGCCATGGCCGCTTCCGCGCTAATCAATCGTGAGTGGAGGTGATCCGCTCTTAGCAGTATGGCGCCCTCCCTGTCCTTCCGGGACAGGAGTCCTCCGGCCGTCACAAACCATCTCAATTCGTTGGCGAGTGTCGCCCTAGCATTGGAGGCCTTCGCCATCGCGTCAAGTCACAAACAAAAAATAACAAAAGGTAAATAAAAAACAACAAAATCAAGCAACTACACGAAGAACCGCGGTAGGTATGAGAATGGCACAAACCCGGAACGCACGGTACAAACCGCAAACAAATACAAAAAAGGTTACAAATATTCTTATACAAACAAACTAAGAAAAATCTAATAATTTTTACAAACAATTAATTATTTTTTACAAACGAACAAATAGAGGGTAGATAAACTACGCTCTGCTACCAGAAAATGTGCAGAGCAACTACGCTCTGCTGCCAGAAAATGTGGCAGAGAGAATCCGGACAAACGAAGCGGCGGGAAGAATTCTGTACCGGAACTTCACCGGGAAAAAACCACCGGTAAAAATAAGTACCGGGAAAAAATCTCCACGCGGCACCACGTTTGCCCGACTAAACCCTAACTAACTTAACGCAGTCTGCTACCACCGTAGCTTATGAAGGGAGCTACAGGGCCCTATATGATAACCTAACCTATAAATTAACTACAATTGAACACTTACCAAATTAAATCTTCTTTCTCTTCGGATCCAAACTTGAGTGTCTTCGGGAAGGGGGAATTCCTAATCACCCTACCTAACCCTTGAGATCTCAATTCCCCAGGACAAATAAATAGATTTCTTCCCGTAGTTTCACTCGGGAACAGCCAGATGTGAACAGCCAGCCACGTTTCACCTCTCACAAGAAAAAGTCACAATAACAGAGTTTTTCACAAACACAAATTCAATAGTTATTTAACAAACAGGAAATTCACAATTATCACTCACACTAAACAACAAGCAAAAGACGCGAGACCGCTCCGCGTATTAAAATCAAACCGATATCGCCCTGGACAATGCAATGGCGGACCACACGCGACGCCATCCACGCTAGCAGTGTGAGAACCCCGAAACGCCTGGCGGCGATAACAGGAAACGCCTGCGTTTAGTTTTACCCAATATATTACAAACATCGCGGAACCCCGGGGCGTAGCAAGTTTTCCATACCTATGAAAAATGCTTTATTAGCTGCGCCTCGGGGCCCTACTCCCGTAGGAATTTCGGGATAAAAAGTACCCTATGTGCTATTCCCGGTATTTTTCTATCCGTGTACCAAATTTCATCGAAATCCGTCCAGTAGATTTTGCGTAGTTGAGTATCAAACATACATCTAAATTTTCACATTTACAATATCTGTGGGATTTGTGCAATTTCGTTGAGCACTAGTATTGGACCGAGTGGTCCAAAATATATGTACTTAGTCCCATTAAACGCAGAATTTAATGCTCTAAAACTTTTAATAGCACTATATTTCCGAAATTCTGGGTCTTTTTCGAGATATAATAGTAAAACTGCAACAATACCCCTCTTTTTAGGTACATTTTCACAACATGTGCCCCAAACACAACTTTTAGCTGGTAAACCGTCAAGTCTATCAAAATAAGACATAGGACATATTTTATTAAGAATTTAATAAGGATCATCTTTGCTTTTGACATCTTTTTCGTATCTATAATAGTTTTCGAGAAAAAGTGAAAAACCGGTAAAGGGGACACATTTCAGAGTAAAGGGGGAGTAGCGTCAGGGGAGGGCAGGGGAGGGTAGTGAGCGTTGAACACCACAACCGAAGGTATATGTCACACAAGTTTCAAAACTTTATGAATTAGTTTTTCTGAAAACATAGAATGACCGGACTAATCGTACATACCCAAATTAAAACTTTTTGAGGCACAAATAGGCCTTTGACAAAAAAAATTACTAGCACAATTTTTTTTGTGCTTTTATGGTACACAGTAATTATTGTTTTTCTCAGCGTTTTTGTTTTGGGGACACGTTGTAGAAACTGTATCTACGGCATAACTTTAAACCCTTGCAGAAAGTAATTAATGCGTGCTTGCACCCGACCCTTAGGGATGCGGACCCAACCATCTTTGTTTACATGAGAATGTGAGAATTCTTCAAATTATATAACACTCATAAATTATGTGCTGAATTGCTTTTTGGCAAGTCTCTCTTTTAAGAGAAAAATAAATAACATCTGAGAAGACTTCATAAGGCCTCAGACGATAATCGCCACAGAAAAAGTATCTTAAATTAACATAAATTAGTGTGTTTGTTATATCCAGGATCTGAGTTCAGTATATTTGGAGGGCAACAAAGAAGTTAATAAAACACAAACCATCCTGAACGTGGTCCTGATACTCGTCGAGATAGAGCGAGACTGCGCGCTTGGCCAGCTCGACCGCGCGCACGATGAGGTCGGTGCTCTGCTGACGGTCCAAGCCCAGGTGCTCCATGAACCCCTCCACCGAAGCCTGGTACGTATTTGTTATTATCAAGTCCGCCCCCGCTGCAAAAACATCAATTTCAGGCCTCGTAATCCTGGTCACATTAATCATCGAAAGGAGAGGTAATGAAAACGAATGAATCCCAAGATTAATGCCTTTAAATGGTTAACCGATGTCACCATTCCTTTTAATAATTAAACCAACTCTGTGAAAGTTTATATTTGGAAACTAACTCGATAAATATCATATTAGCAAACTTCCACGTAGTTGACTATTATTATTGTGAGCAGGGTGCGGCTAAGAGGCGTAAACAATTAGTGTTATTAAAACTTGAGAGAAACACGAGCTCGAGTAGTCCGATAATAAGGAACTGAGTTCGGTAAAAGGCATCGCTGTCGAAGAAAATAATTATGTAATAAATAGAAGACGGGCGCAGGGGCTGCGAATGGAAACGTATTAGACAGACTAGGTGATTAATGGCAACGAGCGGCGTTGTGTTGGCCTCCCTGGCCTCTGCTTAGTATTACAGCCGGGTTCGCGCGCCCTGGCCTGGAGTATGCAAATGTGAGGTAGTTAGTAGACGCGGAGAAATAATGCCATCGCTTGCCAACTTGCTACAGCGTCAATCATAATAATCACAGCAGAATGGCCGGATTTTAACGCGTTGTTTGTATTCATGTGCATGCGAATTACCTTTTTAATTTAATTATAATGTTACCGAAAAATATGTCAAATGTAGAGGTATATTTTTATAAGTACTGTCGTAAGCATAGAAATGGCGTAACATTAACAATTCCGGAGAGTATGCAGCCATTCTTATTTTATTTTTCGCATCATGTTTCGTATAAGAGGAAGCAAAGCAAGGCAGTAGGCTTTCCCCTCCAGGGAGTTATTTGCTTGCAGACACTTTTCAGCTTTTCCTTATGAAAAGAAACGGTCCGTTTTGTGGCGAAGAAAAGCGCTTTCAGAGGACGATGACACGAGACGAGGTCGCACTCTCGCCGTCAGATGCAAGAAAATGACGAGCTGAAAGCAATGGCAAAAGCGACCTAACGTGTAATCCGTCAAAACACGTATGTACACTTAGATACGTAGTGGTACATACATTAAGCGTGCTCACTTCTGTCTGTCACTAGTTCGCCACGCATTCGTTTGCGGTTCCTATGTAGGTGTGTCTCGAAATTCATTCAAACTTCGCCTTTGGAATGGGGAACAAAGCAATTACTTTGCAGTTCAAAGGGGTAAGGTAGTTGTGCGTGACTTTAGTAAACAGGCACCATCCATCACATTTCGCAGGATGTGTAGGATTGTAACTAACTACCTACACAGCTACTTCCCCGAGATTAACAGAATACTTACCTACTTGAACGGCGCGCGGCGTGCACCGTCAGATTGGGTAATGGGGACTTTGTACTGTGAATCGAACTACGTTAACATTTCGAATGCCGGTTTATTTATATCTATTTATGAGATAACTACACTTTGCTTAAGTAAGTAGATAGTTATATACTTTGATTTTTGAATGTAAGGTATACATAACTATAACGTATACATAGTATTTTCGTGTATAGAAGTGAGTACCTAATTGTCAAATGACAAGTTTGTTTAGACTACTTTATGGGAATTCAAATCTGTAAACATAAATATGTGTAGGTACCTACTTATTGCGAAGTGCATACACGTGGCCGCCCACCACCGCACCGACTAGCTAAGCGACTGACATGACGAGTTATTACAAAGTTAGATACTTTACTACAACGAAGATATATAAGAAATATATAATAACATTATATGTGTAGATTTTTTACTTATTTATCCGTCTCATAAAAAATAATTTGAACTTTAACCTACATACAATAGATACAAATCGTAACTGATATTAGAAATACGAAAGTGATTTGGAAAGAAAAGAAAATATATATGATTATTTCGTATAAAAAAAAATAAGCCTTTATTGCTATTTTAGTATTAGTTGGTACATATTACGTCATTGTTTTTCCTGATAGCTTGTCTTTCGACATAGGCCTCCTCTATAGATCTCCATAAATCTCTGTCTCTTGCCACCCTGAGCCATGATGGACCAGCAGTCTCCTTATTTCGTATACCTACTTATTAAATAAAAAGGCAAAAAAACAATTCGCAAAAATAAAATAACATTCTTTGTATTCTTTGTTGTTATGCTTCAAATTTTCAATATTATATAATTTTACATGGGTATAGGTATGCTTAACAGGCGCACCTACGTACATACCTACTAAAAATTCTGAAGAAAATACTGTTTACAAAGATTACCTATACCTTCCTCTCTCGTTATAATCATATTTCAATAAATAAACACTATATTTGAATCAAACCAAAATCCAAATCTTTTAAAATATAACATACCTAAATAATTCTTCTTTTTTGTTGAAGGTTAAAACATATACTAAATAGTAGATAGTATATTAAATGTCAATGTACACGCGTTTAGCACAAATGTTTGTCGAAGGAAAACATATCGTTCGAAAACCTGAACATTAGTTGATTATCCAATATTATGTGAAATAGAGAAGGCGAAGGAAAATCACTTGCGTCAAATCTACACTCGTGTGATTTTTCGCTCTACTACGCTACTTATTAGTAGTGTAGTAGAGTAGATACTAAATACAAATGATAATGTCTGGTTTCTAGCGGAAACTAGCCGATTCTCTCTTTCCTCAGCACGATGGGCATCTACTATTAAAGGTAAATTGTAACTCTTAATTTCAAAAATATACACAGAATATTGCGTTATCTTGTATTTTATTTTCTGTCAATCGACCAACCCTTACCGTACTCAATATGGATAAAAGGCCTGGGACACATCTCACAGATCCAAAAATAATGCTATTGTCCCTGGAGAGCCTCTATGCCTTCCAGGCGTAAAAATCTCTATGTCACGTATTAGGTATGTACAGTACAATAATACTAAAATCCTTCGAGCAACAAGGACTTCCGCGCGCGGTCCGTAAGGAGTCCGTGTTGCTCTATGCTAAAATCATATCAAAATACTCAAAAGTAATATGATATCAACAGATTACGTTTCGGTAACCATCATTATTGTTTGATGTTACGAGTGTGGTTTGTGAATTCAAATGCTGAAATCGTGAGAATCAATTAATGAACATTCCCATACCACAAAACAAAGAAAACAGTATGTATCAAAAAATAAATTCCGTGTACCTAATAACTTAAAATATAACAAGAAAAAGAACTGATCTTATTATGATTATGACGTCTTTTTTAAAGTCAATTTTTTTTTATTACAATCTTTTGCCTAGTTTTCTTCTGTTTCACATTCTATATTTCTATACATATAATAAAAATATAACTGGGCTAATGTCTGTACATAAAAGAGTATGTAAGCAAAAATGTGTAAACAGAAGAACATAAGGTCTACGTAACCCTATGAAGTACTATTACCTAGGTAGGGATACATTAATGTTTATGTAATCTGGTTACTTTCTGCCCATTTCTGCTGCAGAAAGTAGCCCTAAACGTACGTCTATGTCATGTTATAGTAGTGGTATCGTATCTCTTTTCCTGGCACTCACCTCTAAGGAAGTCGAGGTGTGTATTGACGACCTCATCAGGGTGGGTGTGGAGGAAGCGTGCGCTCCACAGCGGGTCTCCGTCGATGACATGGCCCACGTGGCACGACAGCTGCGTCGAGAAGCCCCCGTCCAGCACCACGATGTGCGGAGGTTCTGCCCCGCCCGTCGGAGTCATAACGCGCCTTTGCTACTGGAAGCGATAACCTCGTGTCACTAATCTTTCACACTAGACTTGCCATTGACGCATTCGCATGTGAATGCGAACATCTGCAATTACTATTTAGTACCCAGGTGAAATTTACTGGTTACTTGAAGTATTTAGGTTTAACCAAGTTGCTGCTATTCGGGTTTTGATCATGGGCATAGCTAGTAAAATGTGGAATAGCTTATTTTAAATCTGGCTGTCATACATGAAATGATAAGTCTGTTTTTAACTTCATAATTTTAGTAAAACTAGGTGTAACTATTTGAAAATATGTAGAGACACTATATTTTCATACATACATACATATTATCACGCCTTTTTCCCGTGGGGGTAGGCAGAGACTAGCGATTTCCACTTGCTACGATCTTTACAGATCTCTCTTGCTTCCCTCTACACTCATCACTCTCTTCATACATGCTCTCCGGTTATGGGTGCTCCATATTTTCATATAGACTCTCTAAAACTATGGAACTTTTTTAATTATTCTTAGAACATTATAAAACTACTTTATCTCATAGTAGTTTAATCTCATTATCTTATATCGAACAATTGAACCATGGGACAATAAAAGACGATATTGTAGAGACTCCTCTCAGTCTCTCTCTCCGAGGAAAAAACTCCTCTTTTGCGTTTAAAAATACACAGACATGTAATATTTCACCAAAAATATAGGTACCATTTTGATGTATTATCGATTAGTATGGTCGCCTCATTATTAAAAATCGTTCACGAGATATCTTAAAGGTCGAATGGGAATTAAGAAAAAAAACTTAATTTTTTTCGCTAGTTACTAGTAAAACAAAGGAAACAAAAGTAAAATTATTTTCATCTTACCTGTCAAACACCAAGTGATTGAATATAATGTGAGGTGGGCTTAGCAACCGATCAATAGATAAAACCGATTATTGTTCTGGTTTTGGGTCGTATTCAAAATGAGGTAATAACAATAAGTAAAACGCGCAGTTTATTATATTTGTAGAATGTACGTATATAGTTAGGTGTCTGTCCAATAAGACAACTTTGCAATGGATATGATCCCATCACTGAACTCGGGAAAGGATCCCATGGTAAATCTGTATTACATAAAATTTATATTTCCTAGAATTTTATAAGTGGAAAATGTTACCTATTTGTTTTGAACTCAAACATATCACAGCTAAAATATCATGCATATAAAGTTATTTATATACTTAGATGTTATCCATATTCAGTCAGACGATGCAAGTTCATTAGTTCTTTCTAGAAAGACGAGATCTGAAGTAAGAAATGTAATTTATACCTATTTTATTTTCCATTGCCGTTTGCCCGCGTTTGTTTCCTTTTGTCATTGTATAGATGCCCACAATGTCATTATTTCTGCAGAAATATTGAAATATGCCAGTGTTTCCTCTCGAAGCGTAATGCGATCAATAGGTATCATTACAGTTCGGAAATGGAACGGAAGGAGGGAGAGGCTTCCACTGACAAAGCTAGCGACTATTAATTATTATTGCAGTGCTTATAAAGTTAATTATATAAAGATGCGTAATATTTAAAATTAGTAATATTTACAACTTCGAAAAGTTTTGAGTACTTCATCAATATAGGTACTTATATAAAATTCTTCTGTTACTAACTGGCAGACAACGCAACGAACAAAGGTCTCGTGCCCATGCTAGTCTTTTTTTTTTTTTTTTGGAAAGTCAAATAATGTGAAATAAGTTCCTTGATATGTGAATAGATGAATAGGTAGATGTTTAATTAATAATATTCGAAAAACTAAAAATTTCAGATTTAAACTTTATATCTTAAGTATTACAAATTAAAGCAATTTAATGCAGATCCGATAAGTCTTTATCTGGTAATCTAAATGAAAGTTCCCTGAACCGAAGGATCGGCTTTGTCATTTGACCCAAGGCTACCAATATAAATAGGTATTTTTTGATTTTCAGTGCATTCTAAATATTATAAAATAAGTTCAAATCTGGTGGTGGTCAGGCAGTACCACCCACCCTAGTCGATTTCTTAATAGGTAACAAAAAACAACAAGACAAGATTTTAGAAACAAAGTATCTAAATATGATTTAACATTGATACATGATTTAACAAGATAAATACAAAAATATTTAACAACGATTGAAATTTAATTTATAAGTATGAAAATGACAACACTTAATATTGGCCTCCCTACGTACCTAAATATCTTCTTCAAAAACAAATTGCATAAGTAGTTTAATATACTTAAACAAGTAATTGCTATATATTTGTTATCAGAAAACAAATTGAAAATGCTACAGTGGCCACATTGAAACCAGCCGTAACTTTTGCACCCAATAGGTACTGATGTAAAGACCAATGTAGGTATTGTTTAACCTGAAAAATCTAATTATTTTATAACGGTTTTATTTTTTGTATCTACGTTATCAACTGATACTACTGGAAGGCATTGTTTGTTTAAACGTTTGGTAGATACTTCTCCACAGAACCGGTTCAAAAGCAAGTCACGTAAGGTCACAGTCAACTGAATAGGCACCTGACAGTGATTAAGCAAATGGACGATCCTATTTGTCCCAGCTGTCTGGAAGAAGAAGAAACTAGCTTTCACTTAGTAGCAGAATGTCCTGCATATGCCGCTGCAAGAAGAGAAGTATTGGGCTCAGACGTCCTATCTGAGGATGATCTGAGCGACATTACAATAGGGCAGTTGTTAAAATTCTGCAAAGTAACAGGTAGATTCAGTGGGTCGCCACCAACGTGAGTTACCAGGTAACTCAAAACCCTACACGGGTCTCGGGGAATTGGGTGAAATGGTCCCAGCATAAGTGGACTGATCACCCGTCTGGTGCTCGCGCTGGCGTCCCCATTTAGTAAATAATAATAATAAGGTCACAGTCAATTTATTTTTGTCTTTGTCTCTAGGTCTGGACGTGTAAAATATTATCATACTCCTATTTATAAATTCTGCTTACAGCAAGATAAGCTGATGGTAAACTCCGACACACAACACACGTCTTGTACCAAATTAGTAAAATTATGAGCTTGATACAACTGCTACACCAAAAATCGATCTTTTTTTGTGAAAAGTACTGATTTGTGTATTGATATGGCTTTCGAATTTATAATATAAGTACGATTGTCTGACGGTATGTCGCTGTAATAAATCCTATCAGCCCGACAAAAAGGGAGGTCATGCACTGATCCCACAGTCTCTTATCTTATGCAAAACAATTACTATCACTGTCTCGACACAATCACCAAGTAGGTAATTTATTAATATTTACCCAACTTCATTTAATTATATTGCAATACTCTTAAAACGTAGGTACCTAAGTGCTTGTCTAAGAAAGAGCAAAGGGAAAATTCTTGATCATCAGTAACATAATGATCAATACGAAGAAGACTAAATAAAATACTAATTTTACAAAGCTACTTTTTCCCACGTGTAAGTAAAATATTACTCACAAGTGTATCTTTATAGGCCTCGAATATTAACTAATTTAGATAAAGGTTTAAAGTTAATACCTAAAAAAAATTTTTATGCACTATGTTATTTTTGAAGTGTGTTCTATAACTACTTGAATATCTGTCGAAAAGTTCTAAATTATTTTGCGATGACATAAAAAATGTGAAGGACACTGTAATTAAACATAAATCACGACTTGAAAAACTTGGGACCGTTGTAAAAGCGGTTGAGACATTTTGCAGCCGAAGAAATATCGTTTTCGGTGACAACAATATTTTAAGCGCCAAGACATCCACCTGAGCACGGCCGAAGGGCGCCGAAATGAGTTATTGTGAACTCTGCTGGTATACTACGGTGTGTGTACCTACAGAACACTCTCACTATAATCACTTTTATATTTATTTATACACTTTACATATATTATTTTACTATAATTTACCTAAACTTTGTGATTTAACACAAAACAATAAATTCTAAAGAAATATGTTTGTCTTCTAACTTTAATTTTATGCATAGAATGTATTTTTAATTCAAATACTAGAAGAAATAAAACAAAATACAGAAGTTTTATTAAGAGTGTATCACGTCCGCGCGCCCGACCGAGTTTAGGTATTTGATAGACCGCAGCTGGCTGTGTGCAAGTCACACGCACACATCGACGTGAGATTGCCGCCAACCCGAAGTAATAAGTGACCGAGATCCGGCAAAGGATTTGTTGGTACCTATATAAATTTTTTTTCTTGCTTTACGGTAATGAATACTAAAAATAAAATTACGACCATTTTCTTATGTAAAACATACTTGGCGCGACTTGGCAGTAAAATGGACACGAATGCCGCGACAGAAAATAGCATGACCGTCGTGCCAGGATGCTAAGATGTTAAACATCTGCCTGGCATCCCATGAAGGCCAATTTTTCGGGATGAGGTTTACAAAAATAGTATTTTTGGATCCAAGATGGCAGACAACTTTTTTTTAATTTTGCAATATGGGTATCGTTTTATAAATGTTTCAGTGCGCTGATTACGAAAATAACATTTATTTTGGAATCCAAGATGGCGGACAACTTTTTTTTCACGTTTACAATATGGGTATGGTTATAAGGGTTTTTCGGTGCGCTGATGACAAAAATAACATTTATTTTGAGATCCAAGATGGCGGACAACTTTTTTTTCAAGTTTACAATATGGGTATGGTTATATAGGTATTTCGGTGCGCTGATGACAAAAATAACATTTATTTTGAGATCCAAGATGGCGGACAATTTTTTTTTTTTTTAATTTTGCAATATGGTTAACATTTTGTAGGTTTTTGGGGACGCTGATGACGAAAATAACATTTATTTTGAGATCCAAGATGGCGGACAATTTTTTTTTAAATTTTACAATATGGGTATGGTTATATAGGTTTTTGGGGACGCTGATGACGAAAATAACATTTATTTTGAGATCCAAGATGGAGGACAGTTTTTTATTTTATTTTACAATATGGGTATCGTTTTATGGGTTTTTGGGGACGCTGATGACCAAAATAACATTTATTTTAAGATCAGCGTCCCCGAAAACCTATTAAACGATACCCATATTGTAAAATAATAAAAAAACTGTCAGCCATCTTGGATCTCAAAATAAATGTTATTTTCGTCATCAGCGTCCCCAAAAACCTATATAACCATACCCATATTGTAAACTTGAAAAAAAAACTGCCCACCATCTTGGATCTCAAAATAAATGTTATTTTTGTCATTAGCGCACCGAAAAACCTATAAAAACATACCCATATTGTAAAATTGAAAAAAAAAGTTGTCCGCCATCTTGGATCTCAAATTAAATGTTATTTTCGTAATCAGCGCACTGAAAAACTTATGAAACGATATACATATCGCAAAATTAAAAAAAAAGTTGTCCGCCATCTTGGATCTTGATTTAGATTTATTTTGATTTTTATAATTTCGATTTCTATGATTTCGATTCATTACGATTTCTATGATTGCGATTTATTACGATTTCTATTTCATCAAAAATTGTCGGCCATCATTCATGAGTATGAAAATGGTACCTATATAAATTTTAAAAAGATTAAAAGTAATAAATATGTAACTCTGATCTACATTACTCTCTGCTGTCTGTGAATACATGAACACGCGAAAATTAAATGCCTCCCGAGCAGCAGAGCGACGTGGATTCCCCTTGACTCTTACCGGCAGACTGATTTTTCGTGGGCTTGGAACTCGTATATATTGAGCGATGGCATTGTCATACAAAAAATGTATGGGGAATTTCTTAGTGAATTGTTACGATATATAATATTTTTTTCGAGTTATTTTTCAAAAATCTAAAACGAGCAACTTGTAGCTAGTTTAATAAACTAGCGATTTAACATTATGTAGAAATTATAATTTGTGTTTTACATAATGATTTCGTTAAAGCCGTGAACCTTGTTTTTCGTATTTTTCGTGTTTTCTGGAAGGTATTTACGCAAAAATAAAAGGCAAAATATTTTTATCTGTCTCGTATAAGTAGTAGCAGTTATTTGAGAAGCCTATAGTACTATTTTTATTATCAATAATGATCTAGTTTTGGCACCAGGGTCAATTTAGTAACGCCTGTTTTGGCTAAAAACGTGTGATGCAGGCTTAAAGCACACATTTTTTTGGAAAAAGGAAATAGTTTATTTGTTTTGTTATGCCCCTGATTTTGAGCAGGCTATCAAAGTCATCTATTAATTATTAAATTAATTAAAGAGACAGCCAAAGTTTACTGTTGCTAGGATAGATATCAATTTATACTAATTTATCACGGTACGTTCAAGGTAGAAGGTCAAATCATAGTCTGGGTTAATATTTTTTTAATATTACATTACGTACGGCTACGTATGGTAGTAATGTGGTAATGCTATATTATTAACATAACCTACACATCTTGGATGGAAGTACAATGACCTTCTTGTGAGTATTTTAAAATTTTAGAAACGAAAACTTTATTTAGATTTTCTGATTAGCGTCCTGTGTAGGTGTTGAAGGTTATTTTTATTCACGCGAACTATTTTTATTGGTACCTAGCTATCTATTTTATATTTAAAAAATTAGGTAAATAGTTTGTTGTACTTTATTTAATTTATAAATAAAGTATTTCTATATGATTAACAATCAGTTAACGATTAAATTAAAAATTAATTAAGTAGATATTCGGAAATAATTCGATACCAACTTTATTGATTAAAAAAAATACTTATTCGTGTAAAAAAATTAAGTTCTATAACTTACTTTGGTTTTCCTTATAAACTTGTAGACTTCAACGTTTGTTTTATTTTATTTGAGCATAAATTTAAAACTAAATAAGTATTCACTACTATAACCAACGATCAACAAAAACGACGCGTAAATAAGAACTATCGAACACGCGCGTATCGCCAGCCGCGTCGTGGCGCCGCCGTGCACAATGGTACTGATCTAAAATTAACTGGAAAAATACACCAATATGTAAAAAAAATACTCGAAAATATTTTAACCAGATGGCGTATAATACTCGTAGACCAATCTGACGACTGGATTAAGACTGAGTAAATGTTTGTCGCTGTGAATAAATTAAAGAGCTGTTGATGTATAACATTATCATAAATGAATAAATAATTATGAATAGATAGAGGTTAGAATACTGCAAGTTATCATCTTTGTTATCACGTTCTAAATTACATTATTTGGTTAGTGTGTATTTAAATAAGTGATTACCCAGTTGGTTAGTTAATTACTGGTTAAGTATACACACTTACACACTAACTATACTCTCACTGTTTTGCCTAGCTAGCCTAATCCAATAATGTATTTAGAGTCGACAATCTTCTAGTCATTCTTTCAAGTCTATTTCAAAGACTATTGTTCTATTTTTAGTCTCAAAAATTGATTTTAATTCTGCAGAGCTGTTTCTTACCAATAGGTACCTACATATAAAAAAGTTCCCAAGGTGGACACTTTTGGTTGTACCAATGCTTATTCTTGCCCACTGTGTGACCAATACCGATGGTGATTGGTTGACAAAGTGTTCGAGACACTGAACGTACAATATATATTAATAGAGTTATCATACAGAGCAACGTACTTGCGATCAGTCACTTCGGTACACACGCGAGGCCCTGACGATTCCGGTGATAATGCGCTATTTATTTGCGTTAACACTCTGGTACGTTACGACATCTAATGTAATCCAATGTCAGTGTCCTGATTATCAGATATGTTTGGTAGTAAAATAATATTGTGTTTAGAATTTATTTCATAGGTACTTATTTATATTCGTTCGTTGTCAATTTTATGAAAAATAATTTCTACTTATCTAGTATGATACTGACGAATCATCCACGCTGGCCTATGAACAAGATAAACCAGTATTTTAATTGGGTACTTAGATTGTAAAAATTTAAGTAAGTAATAGTAGATTGCTTTACTAGGGTCGGATGACATCAATTATATACTAATATTTATAATTTACATAATTAATAAAAATATGAATAACAAGCTAATTATTAAAAAATAAAAAACACGACTGACAACTTACATAGCCTATGTCACTCGGGGGAATGCAAGGAATCTAACAATACCTCTCACATCAAAATCTGTTAAGCCGTTGAGGACTTATGGTGGAATAAAGAAACTTACATACATACATACATACATACATGAACCCTGAAAACATAACACTCCTTTTTTGGTCAGTCGTGTAAAAACAAAGAAAATAAAGTCTAAATACAGCAGAATTTTTCTTTTATGAAGAATGATTTTTTTTCAATTCTACCATTGGCTAAAACTTGTAGTATTCAAAGACATAGACAAAAAAAATGTTTTTCATCAAAGTTCTTTTGAATTTTTTTCAAAGTCGATCGTGTAGAACCTAGAACTTAACCATTGACATAGAAAAAAAAAAAATTCCATAGATTTTTATTTTTCTAAATTTATGACAGTAGACGATTCCTAAAGGAATTTATTATGGTTTTGTTTTTACAATTTATTCCCTCCCTAGGGTACGAATGAATTTGTATGAAACATTCTCTCCCGCGTGAGGGAAGAAGCATTTTCAATTCAACCGAATATAAGGATCAAATATACACTTCTTTCCGAGTATAGGTATGAGAAATGAAAAAAAATTCACTAGGTGGGTATGGTACTGCAATTACTCCAAATAACATCTACCTATACATATATTAGTCATTAACCACAGTAATCTGAAATATACCTACCTATACCTATATATACCTATATTCTTCAGATATCCGAGATAAACCCAGAAGTTCCCCATACATGCAAACTGATTGAAAAGAGAATAAAAGTCTCGTGATTGATAAATATTTACCTTAAGTCTTCGTCACAGTTAAAACTTCAAAGTATTGAATTAATATTTCAATAAATTTGAGTCTTTTAAACAATGTGTTGTAATAGGTACCCTACTTACACTGACTTACACAGTACCCTAATGTCTACGTAAAGTACCTAACATTAAAGATAATAATGGTAAACGTAATTAAATTGATTATTTACTTATCATGTAATGAGTTGTCCTTAACAAACAGTTAACTAATGTAGAGCGAGAAGTTAATCACTTCAATAATATTTAGGACAGACAGTTAAATTTGGTGTGGGTTTGGGGGCTTGATTTATGCTCAAAATAACCCCGGGGTCAGTGCCGGAATTATTTTGAGTAAATATTCAAAAATTATATACCAAGAAGGTCCCAAGGGGGTCATGTCCCCCATGACTTTCCCCCAAATGCTTGATTGAACTAAATACTTAGTTCAAGAGTAGTAGCAAGAAGTTAAAAACCTATTATGAACGTCAAAATATATGCATTTATATTATGTGAATTGACATTAACTTTTATTATTGTATGACATTTTAATGTATATCTTACATTTTATTTTTAAACTTTTAAATTGTATAATTAATTTTTGCATGCCAGTGATGGTGCAACGTGCTGGACTTTACTTTTTTTGATCATGTACATCATGTAACAATTTACCATGTTGCTGCAAATAAATCATTCTATTCTATTCTTAACTTCTCTATCTGGTTGAAATGTATTTATATGTATCTATATTGTACATTTCAACCAGATAGAGAAGCTGGATATGTTTTTCCTAATAAACGCAAACTCAAACAATATTTACGCCTTCCATTACTAAGAATAAATACATAATTACAGTCTACGTCAGAACAAATTAATATAAAGTTCATTAAATTCAGATGAAATCAGAAATAAAATGTTACAGTCACTCAAAGTAATTATAATTTGCAAATATATTCCCAAGTCCCTCACGACACGACACGCCGCAGCAGCGGTCTAAAATATGACGATTTTTTGTTTTGGTAAAAAATATAGGTTATACATTTGGGTTCAGATACATAACGAGATTTATTTAGCAGTAACACGATGTAACATACAGATGTGACCCCAGCAAACCCAGATTATTCTTTTTCATACGGTCCATTCCATCGGTGATATTGCGGAACTTGGCAGAGTTCTCGGAGGCGAATTTTAGAAAAATTTCAAAACACGAATATTGACCCTATTAAGCTAGTGTTAAGTAGCATTATATATATGATCCATAGACGCCACATAGAACTGAAACTCCTGTGCTCACTCACACATTCAATCAATTCGAATTGAATTTTCAAGTAAGTATTGCCAAATAATATATGAACTCTACCGAATTGTATTTGGTATTGCTGTACTCTAGTTTTTTAGTGAGCGTCATTTTCACACAACTTACAGCAGTTGCCATTTTAGTCAATATAATCCAGATTTCAGTGGACAAAATGGATGGATAAACATCGGACTATCTTTACAACAAAAGTCAACCAAGTCACTTTATTTGCAAATAGTGTGCCTAAACCTGCGCTGCAATAAATGTAGATGTAGTCCATTCGTGGTCGTCAGCGGCCGTATATAACTTAATCGCAAGTGCGAGGTGTCCCATATGCAGATAACTCGGTCGTCTACAGCGCCCTTATCGGTCATTCACCAACCCGCACATTCGAAAATCAAGTGGGAAGGGAAAAACTGTGGTCGCTGTCTCGTCTCAGTAATATTATGACTTGGCACGTTCTCAACTCCTCATTTCATACCAACATTTTCCAACACAACGACCTAATTTTAGATGTCTTCAACTTGTCGATATTTGTGTCTAAATTCTTCAGTGATATTTACCGCACAATGCTCTTAGCAGTTTTCTCATCAGTCATGAGTATCCGGTCGGTGGCTAGAGGTTAACGTGGTTTTCAAAAATCAGAAATATTTATTTCCGAGTTGTTTATTCGTTTAGTTATGATACATTTGGCGAACCAAAAGGAGCTATTAAAAATATCTAGCTGACTATTGGTTGATGCAAATAAAAAATATTTGTAATCATTTGTATTCAACTCATTCTAAAACGAAGATTTTAGAATAGGTGTTGCGTATGTAATAGTTATTTATTTTATTAGAAATCCATGTAAACCGACCGAAGGTGTAGCATATTTCCCAAGTTTCAGTTTGTCACGCAGAAGGGATTTGTTTGTAAGGTTTTCGTGACGTTCGTATAGGTATGTAAGCTTACGTGAAAAGAAAACCCACTGATTGAGGTCAACTTAATCAGTGTAAACCACTTTTACAAATGGAAAACTGTTAATAACGTTACCGGCTGATAAGTTCACGTACATATAAATTTAAAAAATAACTACTCGTAATAAAATATGCAATGTACTACTAGTATTCATAGTGAAACTTGTTGCGTTATGCTTATCATATTTTATTGCTCAGGTTACGGGGCATAAAGCATTTAACCTGGCAATTCTCAAGCCAAATCACAATAGCCGTCTCATGCAAGTCAATTATGTCTATCTGCCGCCTGGTTAGTTATCCGGCGCCACAGATACAATATGAATTTGGTAGGAGCAAGTTACAGTTTGCCAGAACTATTAAACACGATTATTTCGTGTAGAAATTGGAGTGGCTTGGACAGACAAGATATAAATTCGGACGGCCTCTCTTGTTTTATCAATTCATTCGCTTGGTGATACGTATCTATAATAGTAATGTTATACAATATACTTAAAATGGTTTGAAATATAATTTGTAGATTACCTAAAGTCCATTTATTCATAATTGATGTAAACAATCTTCACAGTATTTTTTGTTGAATTTTGTTGAAAATAAATCAAATATTAGTTCAAACCTAAACATTCTAAAGTAAAGCATTTATTAACCACGAAAGTATAATTTCCTAAAAAGTCTATTTTAATTTATATTTTTGTAAAATCATAAAAAGATATGGTAAGATTGTTTACATAATAGGAAAATTATGAATAAATGGACTTTAAGTATGACTTTGTTGTCTCTGAAATCCTTTGCTTTAATGGGTAGGTGAGTAGCATGCAATAAAAACTCCAGAAAGCAAATATGGCATAAAAATAACTTTGTAGAGTTTTTACCTCGTTATACAATTATTTTCGAAAACTAATGTAATCTGACATAGTTACCTACTAAACTTATATTTTTTTTAAACGGATTAAATTACGACCCTATTCCTTTAAAACTCATGGAATGGTAGTAATTTAATTTATCATTACATTATATAATAGCTGCATAGCCTTTAAACTAAATCAAATCATACTCTTAAAATTTTCTGGTCTTTGGCTATAGACTGAAAGATTTCTTTGCTGAAATATCGGAGCTAGACAATCCAATTTCATTAGTTAAACAATGGAATCGGACAGAAATCGCTGCAGGAACGAATTGGCAAAGTACGGTTATGAGATGCTCTAGAACCGTACGTTGGTAAATCTGTTCGTTGAATAATATATATTTATTTACTAGAACTGTGTTAGTAATCCCCGAGCGATGCACACGTGTGCATACGTGCATGTTGCGGCTGGCGACTGGTGCCAGGTGGGCTGTCGTAAACCGTGAATCATTGTCACTAACGTGTTTCGATTGTATCGATAGAGTCGCTACGTACAGTTTTATAATCCAATAGGATTTGTTGAGAACATTAATGGTTGACTAATGTCTAGTTTTATTTATCTTGTCAACAACCACCACAACACCATACAAAATACTTAGATACAAAAACGAAATAAGAAGGTACTTACTTATAATTTTTGGCTTCCTTACTGATTTTAATGATACCTACCTATAGTTTAGTTCAAGACCCAGTATTTTTATCATTACTAATTGGAATTTTCACCTTCTGTGAAGAACCTCCTAGTCCCAGCTACTACAATAAAGAGGGAGATTGAAGCACAAATTGCTTACTTTCATTCATTTCTAGGATTAAAATTTTAATCAGACCCAATTTCTTACACCATATTTCACCAGAACCACAAAACAAGTATCGTAGCCATTTAATTATTTTTCTTTGCACCATCCTTGTACCTCTCCTACGTAGATGTGTATATGTGTATGTATCTATGTACGAGTATTATGTAAAAATAATTAGAATAAATCTAGAGGGAGGGACTGACTTTGTAGCACATTTTGTGAACTAATATAATCGCTACAAACCCCACTAATCGGTACAGGATTAAGATGCAGACAGAAAAAATTTAATGACAATCAATACCGTTCTTGATTTTGGTAAAGAGTGGAGTGGAGTTTATAATTAAAAATTAGATTCCGGGGCCGATAGCCGCCATGACTGGCTTTCATTAAGTCTTGCTCTCTTTTAGCGATTAACCGGATGAGACTTCAGTCCATTTCCGAACTTCGGATTCATTTAGACAATGATTTTGTCTTTTATTGCTTTCTTTTTTCCCATTTTTGTGATTAAATAATATAAGTACGAAGTATATAAAAATCCCTGCAATGTCTAATTCTTACATATTTTTTTTTCTCTCGTGCTCACACAATATGTTATGCGGACTTAGGTAGGTGCGAGTAAGTAAGGCGCCTAACCCCCAGCATACCCGCTGCGACTCGCTGGCGTGCTTTACGACCTGCAGCTGAGAAGGAATCTCCGATGCGAATTGCGCAGAAGCCATTCACCTCCACAGGTGATAAATACAAGAATAAAGGAAAGGTGAAATATTATTCTTACCTCGTATACGTTGTAGGTAAAGTAGTGTCTGATATCTTGGTAATAGAAGTCTAACTGTTGCATTATAGAATAGACATCTCGTATTATCTATACTACAGATAACTTGCAACATGAGCATTACGCCACATTACCTTTATTGATACAACGCTTGATTTATCTCCGCATATCAATCTCGACATTTAACCTAGAAATCCATTTTAGTTGTCTTATGGTAAACAATGGCGAGCGCGCATTGTTAATAGAATTTACAACTTGCTAATAAAAGGCACATCGTATATTTTCATTGAGAGAATTTCCCGAAAAACAACTGTCACGTAAATCGCTTGAAGTACATAGAAGCGTTCCCCTTGCTCCTGCAGCTTTTACTTCGCGTCCCTTAATTTTATTACACTTCTTTCAGAAAGCGAAATGTTTTAGTTTTTTATTTATATTTGAAACGTGCCTTTTAATTTTGATTAAGATTTCTAAAGCATAGCTTAGCTTAACCCATTCAGTAACGACTGTGAATGTTATAATATCTGTGTTCCATTTATTTAGATAAAGTTAGCTCTTTTCAGAATTCTGGGAAATTTTAAGCGCATTGCAGTAGGCCTAGACCACTTCTGGAAGTAGTTTAAATTCAGAGTAGCGTCACGGTTTGTAAGAAATAATGCGAATAAGACGCAAAAATCGAACATTTACATTTCATTCGCCGTCCACTGTACATCATTATGAAATTACAGGATGTAATTACAGAAAATATTTGAATTGTTATGAATTATGATGCCAAGTTACAAATGCAATAACGAAAACACCGATAGCAATAACAATAAATAAACTTACGTAGAGTAATAAAAGCAGTAAAGTTTCAATTAATTTAAACTGCCTGAAGAACTTATCTACGTAGAAATTAATTTAAATTGTTTCAATAATTTCTAAAAATGTGTGGGTTCATAAGTACACTCTAGGAAGGGATACAATACGCGATGTAGATACGTCCTATATGTAAACTGTGCGTTTATAGATTACTAGCTTTCGCCCGCGGCTTCGCCCGCGTGAATGTCCCACGGGAACAGTGCTTTTTCCCGGGATGAAAGGTACCCTATGTCCTTCTCCGTACTTCCAGCTATGTGTATGCGAAATTTCAGGAAGATTGGTTCAGTAGATAAAGCGTGAAGAGGTAACAAACAAACAAACAAACAAACAAACAAACAAACAAACAAACAAACAAACAAACAAACAAACCAACGAACTCACTTTCGCATTTATAATATTAGTTAGAAAGTTAGGATAGGATATACATACATGATTACACTATAGCGTTTAAACTTGAGATTGTCATTGATTAATGAAGACACAAAAACTAGCTACAAATATTTAAACATTAAAGACAAAACATAATATAGAGTATAGATATATTTAATAAACATTGCATTAGACAAATAGGTACCTAAATCGACATTGCAATTCCCAGTAACAATAACTTGAGCATAGCAGACAGATGCTAATTGCTTACATTAATCATTTATCTTGAACCGTACATTGATTTATTAATATCTTAGCTGTAACCCATTAGTTCATAACCAATGAATTTGCTTAAGTCCACTATGGCCAGATTAAATGTGCTGTGAGTGAAATGTTAATAGATATTATGTGTTATGTAAGTATATGGCTACGTGTGCCCTTTGTTTCGCTTAAAATTTTTGTCTCTAATTTCACTTCGCCGAACCTTATTGGCCTAAACATGTTATGCACAATTATTGTCTCGCCTAATTGATGTTTTTGCACAATAATAATTTAGCCTAATAATTATTAGATGCAATTTTTGAGTCTCTATTATTAGATGTTCTAAAATCGTTTGGCTTTTAATTTTTTACACGTAACGATATCCTCGTATAAATTTGTTTGAGAAAATTATTACTTACTGTAATAATCACTTCTTATAATTATAACTAATTGAATATTAGTAAATTTAATTATTACTAAGTATTAGCTATTTCTCACCGGCATGGGTACTGTGACATGTCTATCACAACAGTGCCGGAGATAAGAACAGTCCAGTCTGTCGTCAATCATTTTCAGAATGATGTTAGTAATGCACTACTAATAATAATTCCTAAAAATCTTGATAAGTCACAGATCCGACTTAGAGCACCCCGACTCCACGTGGCTCAAGTTTGCCCTATACTAGAGTGTTATTCCTTCGCGCGGAACCAGAAGCTCGCGAAGGAGGTCCTGAGAGAAATGAGAGCACGTGGCCGAACCGCAGCGAGGGGGGGAGGTGGCGAGCGAAGCGAGCCGGCGACCTCTCGAGCGTAGCGAGGTCGAGTGCACGAATGAATCGAAGGGCCGACGGAGCGAGTCTTCTGGTGGAGCCACCCAGAAATACTTGCATGCTGCATGCTTGCTTGCTTGCTGCATGCCTGCTTGCATGCTGCATGCTTGCTTGCATGCTGCATGCTGCATGCTTGCTTGCATGCGGCATGCTTGCTTGCATGCTGCAGGATTTCTTGCATGCTGTATGCTTGCTTGCATGCTGCACGCTTTAGTTCACATGCCTAATGTAACTTTCTTTTACTTCTCGACATTTATCAAACACAAATCCATCAATGTTTAATTTTAGTCCCTATATAGGGGGGCCTATTAGATTTAAATACTTTGTAATAATTATCAGAAATTATTATAACAGAAATAATTAGGTGTTACAATTTTGTGCTTAATTGCTTTGTACGAAATATTAATTAGTATTTGTGAATATTAGAAATAATCAATTATTAGGCCTAATGACTTATTTGAAAAGTAAATATACGGCGATAAAAACTTAGGCGAATCAAAAATAGGCTAAACTAAATTAGAATTCATAATAATGTACGAAACAATGTTGTACTAAAAGTTTGTGCACCAAACTACATTAGGAGTACAAAAAATTAGGGGAAACAATAGAGACCCATATGGCTACATATGTATAAAAGAGGACGCTGGCTGACTGAATTACTGACTAATTGTCAGGGTTAAAATAAGCAATTTTTTTTCACTTATTTTACCGTTTTAGTGGTGGAGTTTCCAAAATTCCTTATTAAATGCTCACTAACGCCATATAAAATCACAAGTATCTATTCAGTCAGCTCAGCCAACGTCTTCTTTCATACATATATATGTACATTTATATATATTCTATCAAATATGATAGCCATATTTATAGGGAAGACTTCACTCATAACTTATAATAGCACTGCAAAATAGTATATGAAACAAATAAAAAATCAAGCAAATTTTTGGCGTCGACTGTACTCTTCATTTCTGTACGTATATATACAGTGGTCTCGTAAACAAACGAGTGAAATTACCGACCGAACAGCAAGAGATGTTTACGTTGATTCGGATATTTGAAATTGTTTTGTTCAGTGCGGTGATGGGCGGCGCCGGCGGCTCTCACCGTGATGGTATTACTACCTGCGAAGAATTCGAGCAGGGGGCTCACTTTAACCCCTATGAAATTGTCGACAGTATGTGGAAAATTTTCTATGTTTGGGCGAATACTACGGAGTTGTATCCAATTGTATTCTCTTTGCCCGTAAAGAAGGTATGTTGGGTTTTCATTAATAGTTATTGTAGCTATCCACTCCATTTATAATTCCTAAATAGTTTTGTGTTCGATTGGATTACTGTTAAACTCGCAATATTTACTTGTTGTGAACGGTTATTGGCTCAACAAAACCTTACCAACACCACAATATTTATTACATAACCTTGTATCAGTACATATAATAAAACTTTAACTGCTTTGTGTCTGTAAAAAAGAGATAATTAAGAAAAAATATATGGGAGGTCTTAATAAAGCAAAAAGAAGCCAAAACGATTTTTTTTAACGGTATTTTTTTCTGTCCGTTTGTCTGTCTGTATGTTTGTACGAGCATCACGCAAAAACTACTGGACGAAGTTTGATGCGATTTTTACAGTTGTCTAACGTAAAATCTGGTCTAGGACGTTAGAACCGGAGATATTACTAGGTTGATCAATAAATTCTTGGAATAGGACACTTATCAGTGAGTTATAGGAATACGTTCTACTTTTTTGGAATCTTTAATCCGGCCAAAATAAACAAAATTAAATACTTTACCCAATTTTTTCTTCCTAACTAACTTCACATTTGGCGGGAATCTCATTCGTATGCAAAATGCATGAACTCGAGCTTCGTGCAGTTATTAAATATTTCTGCCTGAATTTTTTTTCTACAAAAGGTGTTTTCGAAGAACTGCAGTATACTTTGGCAGACAATACTCCGTCTTATTCTTCAGTGGCATACTGGTGCGCTCAATTTAACCACGGTAGAGCTGCCTGCAATGACGACACATGCTCCGGGCGTCCAACAACGGCCGCCACGCAAGAAAGCGTTAAAAAATCGTAGAAATAATTAAGTCAGATTGGCGTGTGACCGATGTTTGATCTTGTTTTATTTGATCCGTTATTTAGCTGAGATTCTAAAGCTTTCGTTTGAGAAAATTCAGTTTATTTTAACTCATATGTTAAAATTAAATAAAAAAGATGGCCGCGCGCTTGGTTCCTCGAATGTTAAAAGACGCTCAAAAAAATCAAGAGTTGATATTTCAAAGCTAATTTTAGTATTCATTGAAAAAGATATGGATTGTTTTTGCACTCGTTTCGTAACTGTAGATGATACGTGGATCCACTATTTTGATCCGGAGACGAAAAATCAATGTAAAGTGAATAAGGCCGTCTTCCCCGCCAATCGCGAGTTGCAAGGTATGAGCGTCCGCTCGATCTGTACCTGGATCTGTCTTCTGGGATGCGGAAGGTATATTAATGATTGACTATTTAAGTAAAGAAGAGATAATAACCGGAGAGTTTTATGCGAAGAACTAAAAAATAAAGGTCGATAAAAATTACGTGCCCATCGATCTGATGTTACAGGTGCTGCTATCCAATCTGCTAGGTTTCAATAGATGCAGCACCCACCATATTCTCTGGACCTAGCTCCTAGTGATTTTAACCTTTTTGGTCACCTGAAGAAAGCACTTGCGTGGTATAAAAATCGACTGTGACGATGAAGTGACGTGTGCTATAGAGGCCTTTTTTTAGTCCCAGGATCAAGTCCTTTTTCCAAGAGAATTAACCAACTTGTGAAACACTATTCAAGGTTTATTAGCTACTAGCTTTTGCCCGCGGCTTCGCCCGCGTGAATTTCCCACGGGAACAGTGCTTTTTCCCGGGATAAAAAGTAGCCTATGTGCTATTCCAGGTCATTATCTACCTCTGTACCAAATTTCATCGAAATCCGTCCAGTAGATTTTTCGTGATTGAGTAACAAACATCCTCACAAACTCACAAATTCACAAACTCACAAATTCACAAACTCACAAACTCACATCCAAACATTCGCATTTATAATATTAGTATGGATAAAAGTGATTACTATAATAAATAAATACAATTTATATATGCTTATCCTAGAAATTTATTACATTTCCAAAAACTTATTGATCAACCTAGTATAACAATATTAACAATAGTAAATAACGCGCGGGCGAAGTTCGCGGGCAAAGGCTAGTGCTAGAATATGCATTAGGTGTACCTGTACCTGGTATACCTACACTTTGTTTAATATTCTGAGACTTAATTATAAAACAAGAATTTTAAGAATAATAAATGAAGGAAAAAGGAAAAGCTATTTGATTTTGATTAGGCTTCTACTTTTAATAAAATGCCCATAACCGAGCACCAGAGAAATCGTTATAATTGGAGTAAGTACCCTCGGAGAGTTTGCTCGGGTTGATTTCGTTGAAAAAGAAATCTATAATTATGAAAATGAAATTGTCTGTTATACGTTGCTAAATGATCAGCTCTAACGAATTATAAAATGTAAAGTTTTATAATATATGAGTAGAATTTATGCCATAGGAAAATCCTACAAATATTATAAATTTATTTGTGATAATTCACAACACATGTTTGTCTTATCTCTGTGATATGGCGACACAGTAAATCCGCCGTGTCTGCGTTTACTGTAAACGTGAAATGAAATCAACAACAAAAGAGACATTTTGACTTATTAGTGTCTATTTTTATAATCTAATACTAACTGACTAACGATACAGCTTTATCTGTGATAAATCAAATTCAGTGCTATAAAATTGTAGTATATGAACGAATCGAGCACTTCCCATTGAAATGTAAAACCGTATCCGTAAATGTAAAACAACATTTAAAAGAACATTAATTCATTTTTTTAACAATTAATTTACATAATATCAACACAATATGTCAATGCTTAGTTATAAGGTCACATCACTTTCACATACTCACATATTATATTTATTCATATACATATTTTTAAAAGATAGGTTTAGACATATGATGTGTCTGGATCTCCTTAATTAACAACTTTGTTCTTTTTTCTTTGACAGAAAGTAGACAATTTTAAGATCCTCGTGGAGGCAGCAGAACCGTACTTGCAGGTGGAATGGCATCGAGCCACCTTCTTCATGACGCCGCGGCCCGGACTGATGATTCTTTTCCTCTACGCCAGCACGCCGGGGGCCTTCAGAGCTGTCATAAGGAAAGATCGGATATCTCAAAGTAATTAAATCATTAAATCTATTTTAATGGCACTTATAACTGTCTTTTGTTGCGGTTGCTTTTAATGTTGTAATAATATATGAGTTTTTGAGACATAGTAGAGTATAGTAACGTAGATGCCAAGAATAAGAACCGTCTGTTTGGCCATTTAGCCATCAAGCGGCGCAGTAAAGGTGGGACCATATTGTTCCCGGGCCGAGCTCTTGCTCTCTCGAGCGCCATTTCCGCTCCTAACTTTTCCTGCCTGACTTGACTCTTAATGATAATAAACAGGTCGCATTTCAAACAATTTTTTTTAACCTTGCACAGCCACCCAGCTAATGACCGTAACAGTTTTACTCGTTAAACACTTCGCTCCTGTATATTTTGTAACTAATGTTCGAGGGTCACTGCAAACACAAAAGGAAATTGCATTCCAACTTTTTATAACATTATGATTCAAGTTTTAACTCATCATTACACTCTATATGAGTTTAATGATGAGTTAAAACTTTATATTACATTTAAACTGTTACAAAAATCTAGTAGTTTTAGTACGCATATTGTAACATAATTGATCTAGTTAAGAAATTTGAATTATTAACCTAATCATACATGTACATATTTCAGTACAACCACATCCATTGCCCTGGATCAAGTTCGCTGACATCCGGATGAAGATGGTGGGGCGCGTGATCGGCATGATGTGCTGCGAGGACCTCACCGCGTACGCCCTCATCAGAATGGACGAGATGCCTGAGACGGAGGACCAGTGCGAGACGATGGCCAGAGAGATTGGGTACAAGGGGCCCGATGCAATCTCCTATTTATCGATTACCAAACAAGTCCGCAAAGAACTGTAAAATTAAATAAAGATACCTAAATTAAGAAAGACTTATGTTTAACTTTTTTTACTGGCCGATTGAGGTGTCCCATTGCTGGAAAAAAGACCTCTCATTCCTCTTTCTATTCTTAAAACAATGTCTAATTTATCTTTTTAAAACCCATATCATGAAATGATGAGTGCAATACAATCATTTCTTTGACATATGAAATGCCTTACCTTCATAATAAACCTATTTTTACACGACTAACCAAAAAAGGAGTGTATGTATGTATGTAATTTCTTTATTCCACCATAAGTCCGGATCGGCTTAACCGATTTTGATGTGAGAGGTATTTTTAGATTCCTTGCATTAGCCCGAATGACATAGGCTATGTGAGTTGTCAGTCGTGTTTTTTTTTAATAATTAGCTTGTTAAATTTTAACAAACATTAGGTACATATTTTTAGACTGCTATAAATAGGAGTCAACTAGCACAGATCGTCTCGTAACTAAAGAAACGGAAGCTTATCTTTGTTAGAGAAAATATATTCAGACATGAATTGGAAAGCTTTAATTGCTTTAATTTTAATTTAAGTCAAATATCTAAAATATTTATGACAAAAAAAAACAAATAAACCATCACTGATTATTTTAATATCTAATAGAACTCATTGTCACTGCGTATAATGAAACTGAATCTTTGGCCTTGTCAAGATCTCCAAGAGACAAATTCATATTATAATAGAAGTCAAAGTCCATAAAAAGACACGAAAAAAATTGTTATGATTTTTACATGAAGAATCTTACACAATAGGTAGTGTTAAGGAAAATGTTTCGAATTTTCTGTTCATTATTGTACTGGTTTCATGGACCATGGAAATGTGGAAAATGTGAGAAAATGTTACACAAACAAAAGTGAACTCTTTCATATGTCAACGAGTAGAATGTTTATGATGAAGTTAATTCCACTGAATAAATCCTTGGTAAATCCCTAAAAATAAAAAAAAGGTAGGTATAGATTTTTTTTTTTGGTCTTCCACACAAAATTACCTTCCCAGGCACTCAGGCAAAGGCGATGTTTTCCTTTGTAGCACTTCGTAGACAGTTCTACGAGCTTCGTAGACGCTACGATATTTGTAGGAGCTTCGTACACGCTACGATATTTTGTAGAACTACTAATTCGATTTGGCAAACAGGTAATCAAACAAAAGCATGACTTTACTCATACATGACTTAAGAAGAGTTCGTTTTGTTTGTTATTTGTATTTTGCATTTTTTTGAACTTATCTCTGACACCTAAAGCCGAATTTATAAAATAAATAAATTTGAGAGTATATACTATATAGTGATAAGTAACTAGTGCACTGATTTTTAAGCAACACAGACTTCTGCGCGCTCACGGAGTCCGTGTTGCTCTATGAACTGATTTCGTATCATCGCATTGTACACAATGTTTTACGCCATCTACTTTTCTCATTCACTCGTAAAATAAATAAACAGATTGACGCTATAAAATGTTTTCAGAGAAAAAATTTCAACTAAATAACATTATTTTTGATCGTTTATTTTCTCGACTTTTCAAATTTTATGTTCGGATGACCTAACATTTTTTACTTTATTTCAAAACATGTCAAACATTACAAAAAGTGCTGCCGAAAAGTATTTCAATTCGAAAGCACTTTTTACCAATATCGTTTTAATCCGTTTATCATATTTTAACAAAAATTTCTCGATTTCGGAATAATGTTACAAGAGATCACAATGGTAGGTATGTGATACATAGATTCTCATTTCCTTTCCGTCCCTCGTAGTGGTTAAGTGATGTTTTAGTGAATAATGTGTGAAACGGGACGTCTCGCCGCTCCGTCTACCGATAAATCAATTACCACCTGGCAATACTTCATCATATAGATACATTTATATTTACTAGGTACAGCGCTATAGTTCCAATTTTACACTTTTAAGGATATATCGGTGTTTTCTGCTTGTGCAAAATGTGCAATGATTTTAACTTCAACTTTTTGTTATAGCATCTCATACCATTAAAGATAATGGGAGTTTATGAACCAGACCTTTAATACACCTTTTTGTCATTAAAATCGTTAAGCGATTAAATCTTTTTTGTTCCTTTCAGCGTAACTTGTTGGGGAAACCTTACGTTGCAAAATGTCTGCTTTTTTAATCTCCAATCTTCGCGTAAGTATACGTAGTCAATATACCTACACGACTTCGAAAAAAATCAAATCTTAGTTTAAAATCTGAGTAACTTGTGTTAAGTAAATAAATAAAAAAATAATATGAAATATATATTGAAAGTTAAACTGTACATACATAATTTACATAACCCAATCGAAATACCTTGTGACAGTATATGCATTACATTACAATACAATTCGGCATCGTTGCCAGCCTTCCGTTCTGTAAGATCCTGTCAGCCTTCTGGCCACGCGAGCCTACTTTCTAATGCGACTATAATTATGATTTTTTAGAATTATTGTGTTAAACTTTTTTGCACCTATCCAGATTACTTTTATAAAACAACTTATTGTTATCCAGGTCGGAAATATTTAGGTAACTACTAGTACAACCCTACTCGAACGAATGCTACCCAAAATCCTCAAAATCGTCAATGCAATAGTCTCAAAACTCCCATATAAAATAATATTTGCATAGCGACTGACTATGACACCTAAAATAAATAAGATGAGTCTGTATCTGCATTCAATAAGATGTTGGCGAGTGCCCCGGGGCTCTCCATATACTCCAGAACAAATTTATTTCCCTCTGTAGCACACTAGACGTCAACAAATAAGGTTATTTTTCAATAGAGACGTATTATTTATGCTTTTATAGATAGAATAAGAAAGGTTAGCTCCATAGAGACTATAACTTTCGCTCATCTTTCTCGTACCTTTCATCAATGTTAGACTCTTGATTCGTTTAAAAAATCAATATGAAATTTCTGAGTGAAGCTCGGATTTTATTATAATAAACGACGTAGGGGCCGTAAGGCAATAACTTCTAAGGATGCGTCGTAATAATGATGGCCTCTCCACAACGCTGCATCTTGTGGTTTGGTTTGTAGAGCTTCGGAGTTTACTTATCAAGCGGTGGTGATTGCTATTAAAATGCATGAAAAAAGTGTATACTATAAAATACGATAGAATAGAAATCCAAAGAATAGATAGTCAAGTATTCTATATAAGAGAAGTCAATAATTTAGAGAAAGTGGTCCTTGCGATATATTTAGTTCCCTAAAATGGTTCTCTACATTTCACGCTGAGATAAATAGAACATTATTGAGCGATTCTTTTTACCTAAGTAATTCTATACTATATCTCATATCATAACTACATATTTTAAATTATTTTTTTGCTATTCTAATATAAATAATCCGTTCTAACCCGGTTCCGCTTACTCTTTTTTCCTGTAAATAGGATGGTTACGAAATGTTTATTCAATATATCATATCACGAGATAACAGGCAAGGATCGCAATAACCTGTTACTCCCTATATTGGGACAGAACCCATATCCACCTTTAATACCCAAATAAACCTGCGTAGAAACAGGTTTCCCGCTAAAGCCACGGCCTGACTCGGACGCGATATTATGACTCAGATACACGGTACCCAGCACGTCTTTCCATTTACAGTATCTGAAGGAATTTCTATTAGTAAATGTTGTTTCTGTCTGACGGAACCATAAAAACTTCTGTTAAATGAATGTTCGCTCAACCCTCGAAAACAAAACGCTCAAGTTACAATGTTTCAAAAGACTATAAAAACGAAACGTAGCGTTTACTGTTATTACGGTTCGACGTAACGTCAGAAAATAATTAACAGCGTTTTTCCCCTGACATATTTTTTTACCGATTCCAAAAAATAAGAAAAGGAATCAAGTTCTCGAAATAAATAAATAGCATTTTTTTTACAGATACTTAACTTATAGATATACATTTACATATTCATACTCTTAAATTTAAATGTTCTAAATGTTCACTTCTTTGTAGGAAGCTCCTAATTTAATTCAAAGCAGAGAGCTACTGCTTTATGTGTAGATAACAGGGAAAGCGATATCACTTAGTAAAGTGATGGAGGTACATTTTAGACGGGAGATAGGTACTGACTTGGCCTTTGATGTAATTACATTTATATTATTACATATAATATTTCTACGAAAAGGTTTTTCATAGGTAATGGCAGCAACAACGTTTCAAAAGTCAGCCAAAAAAGCCAAACTTTGCACTTGGCAAATGGCAAATAGAATGCTTAACAGAAGGAAATCTAACAACAAATATTTCTATTTATGTTCTCAATTTATGTGTTAATATAAAACTTCGATCTGAAATTACTGCATGAGCCTAACTTTCATCGCAACGAGCTTCAATATTAGCAAGTAAACGGGTTAAGCAGAGCGTCGGAACCTGAACTAGCTACGAGTATATTCCTCAGCAAATTTACTGTAACGTAGGCTTACGGTGGATTAACGTCGGCTATATCCAATACCAGAATGTATATAATTTCGTACGTAGCTGAAAGATAATGTCTGTTCACCGTGAACGAATAATTAACTACGTGATGATGTATAACATACCTTAATTGAGTTTTATTATTTGAATATTTACATTTTCTTTAATTACCTACCTGCTATTAACATTTAATATTTATACAATGTTATATTTACGATCCTAATGATCAATTGAGTTAAACAACATTTAATCACTTCTTTCTCGATTAACACTAAATCAAAGTAAATAAACACAGAACAGTCTTATAATCATAGAGTCAATTATTTAGAAGGAATTAACTTTATGGGTAGGTATAAATAGGCAAGTATATTTTGTATTGCAACAAAACATACCTTATGTGAGTGTATTAAATTCGAAGCAATTATTTACATTTTGCGAACGAGGTCCTTTGTAAATAAAATTACAGTGTGACCACGCGCCGTGAGTACTCCGGACGACGCGCGGAATTCCGTACACAGTAGTGATTTAAACGTTGTGTGCCACCATTACTAAAAATGGTAGGTACTTTTGTGCACAGTTACTTTTTTACTTACATACCTAGGTGAATACATTACATACATTACAGGTATAAATCCTAAAAGTTATTGATATAAAATTTTCTCATGGATGGATTTCTTTTTGGTAAGTATTGTCTCCCGAACCCTATTGCAGTAAAATTCAATCTAAAAGCTTAAAATAGTTTTGTATCTGAAATTTACTATTATGACATACATATCAATTTCGCTAACAAAAGCATCTATAGTTATTAGAACAGCTCCATCTACAATCTTTGCCTTTGCTGAAGAGGGTGTGAAACGTTCATAAATGTACACGTCAGTTGACGCGGCCTAAACATCTTTTACTTTGCTCTCGAGAGGCGAACTGCCCTTCACGTCATCCACTTTACTTCTTGCCTTTCCGCCCTTTCCCTTTTTGGCCGAAATTGCCACAACATTATACTAAACGAAATATTACGGTCGTTACCGCAATCAAACAAATTTTTTATACCTACGAGTACATTTGGAATTTATTATCAAAAATAAAATAAAATGGAAAGATGGAAAAATATAGTTTCTAGGTATTTTAATTTCTGTAAGTCAATCATTATTGTATGCAAACATATCTCTTGAAAATAAAACATTTCATGTTTTCAGCAATGCCTGTGATTATGAATAAAAATAACGGCAAACCGAGTCCCCGTGCGCGGCTGTAAATCATTCTGAAAAGCCATTTGAACACAAAGGATATGGTCAATAAACAAACAAGAATCGACACAGATTGCTGTGATTGGGGGTTTGGAGGGAAGTAACTTATGGTCAGGAAAAATTTATTCGTGGCTCTTTGCTGGTATTATTTCACAAAGGCCATTAAACCCGTACCTTTGTCTTCAAAAGTTCGTCCAAACACGTATAGGTAGTCTGCTTTGACCACTGCCTTCCTAATGCAACGACTAATAAACTGGTCACGTCAGCGTTATTTATTGTTATAGCAATAACAAACGACAAGAAATCTATTCTTGGGACTTATATTTTTCTAAAACCTTACTTTTACTCAGCTTTTGTTTAATCAAACCTTTAATAATGAATTAGCAAAGTGATACTTACTACTTTTTTAATTAATTTGTTTTGAAGATTTGATTATTTTTTTGCAATTTACTCTGATAAAACAAAATTTAATAGATTGTTGGTAGTTAAGTATATTTTGAACTTATTCTAATTTTTAAAGTTCATGTAGAGTCAAGTCAATTCCATATACAAAACTAAACCTGAATAGAATATCAATTTGCCAGCATTACTTTTTCCATTTAGACGTGATAAATGATATTTGTGTTCGGGGAAACTTTCAGAGGATGCGCTCGGAGGTAAATAAAGGGGTCAGAAAGTATTTGTTTGATTGCATGTAAGTAGTTAATGTTACACAAGGGCGCAATCACTGCACGGTTGTAAAATTATGTGGCATTATTTGAATTTGTGTCAACATGATGAGGCTTCCGGTGCTCGATGGTATGCAACGCGGCGGCGGCGGAGCAGCTAGCTGGCTCGCCGTCGTCGGTCCGGTAAATACAGCCTCCTCGCCTCTCGGGTATGGATTATTCGCAACGAGCGGCAGCGGAGCCCGCCAGTGCGACCCACGCGCTCCCCGCGGTCGCTCGTCGCGACCTCCGCAGCCGCCGCGCGCCCCCGTCTCGCTGTGCCCGCGATGCCTCTCCACCTCGTAGCGTAGCGTGAGCGAACCTTTTAACCCGCCGCGGCGGATCGCCGGCAGCGACACATTTCAAAGCATGCCATTAATACAGACCCCATTGTGTTTAAATGACGAGACTAATGCTCCCATATAATATCATGGAAAGTACCTGTGAAAACATTAATTTCTGTGTAACTTTTATGTGATCTTGTTACTTTTCACCGCAAAGTAAGTAACTAGTTTTGAAATTCTTTGTGAAAACTTTTAGTTGTTAACTGTATTATATTCCGCCACAGTCATCCTAATTTAATGCACATGGAGAAATTATTCATAACAATTACAGAAATAGTTTTGTAAAAGTTTATATATGTATCCAATCAAGACTTATTATACCTAAGTACTATATAAATACGTTTATTTATGATTATTTATTTTTTTGTTGTTATTGTAATTTCAGGAAATCCTTTCTTAGCGGATGCAACTTTCAATTTTCTGGTTTTGGTAGAGTTGGGTGTTGATTAATTAATTAGCTAAAACTAACGATGTAACGTTTATATTTTTGCTTAAATACTACATACTTGATTAAATCACATAAATTCAACTTGTGTCATATTTGCTAAAGCTTTGCCCGATGTTTACGTTTTCCCAGATATGAGACCTAGCTACATCGATTTTTCGGCCCCAATAACCTAAATGAAAATATACATACCTAACAATTTGACATCGATTACAATACAACACATTTATTATACCTTCAATCTATTGCAAAAAAAAATCACACGCCGTTATAGTCGACCAATGCATTTTTTTATTTACTTTATTTAGTAATATATATTTAATATGTGTGACTTTATCGTAATATTTGGATATTATCTACAATATGATGGTACTTGCGGTTACGACTGTAACCCGCGGCCCCAGCAGGTATAAACATATAGAGGACATCGTAAAATATAAAACTTTTCTCGTAAGGGAACGCTCGGCTCGCTTCCTTTATTCGCTTTTCTGTTGGTATCTATCGTGTTTTGAGAAGGGAGCGTTGGTTTATGACGATGTTTGTCACATTCTGAAAATAACAAGATCTATTCCAGATTTATTATATAAAATTACCATGTACTGTACATATTGAAGATTTCAAAAATAGCCCTTTTCTATCCTAGACGTAATAAACTAAAAAGAAATCTTCCGAACATTTCCACGTAAGGATTTTTTTAAAGATCCGATAAAAAAAATGCATTTTACTGTTTAAAGGAATTCAAAAGATTTAAGACTCAAAATTCAGTCTTTTAAGTTTATATTTTAACATAGGTATTAAAATCCTAATATTAAACACTAGCTGTCGCCCGCGGCTTCGCCCGCGTGAGTTTCGCTTAGATGAAAAATCTTTTTGTGTTCTAAACTGTTTCAGATGTTTCGGATTTTCGATTTTTATACGTCTACAGAAAATGTTCATCAGATTAATCAAGTTTTGCTAAGGCGCTATTTCCATATATATTATAGTGTAGCTGGTCTCTTGAAGCTTTTCATCAGATGTTCCATGTCTTCAATTTTTATACGTCAGCAGAAAATGCTCATCAGGTTGAACGACTTTTGTTAAGGCACCATTTCCATATTTCTTATAGTTTAACTGTTCTGTTTTGGTTCTTCATCAGGTGTTCCAGTTTTCAAAATCAATTATAGCCTAAATGTTGCCTAGGCTTATTAGCTACTCAAACTACAAAAGTTTCATTCAAATCGATTCAGTACTTTCGGAGATTAGCGTGATCATACATAGACAGAAGAAATTCCAAAAAAAATTTTTTGCTTTCTATTATTCTTTTTAAGTGTCCCTCTATCCATTTCAGTCAAAAATACTAAATATACAGACAAAATATTTTTAATGTTTTATTATATGTATAGATAACATAAAATATTTTCATTCCAAATAAGTTATTCTTATTAATTATTATCAATAGCAGCAATGATGGCACTTAAAGGGTCAGCTGTTGAATAAATATAGCAAAGTCGGCGGCTTGTTAACCCACGATATTGAAATTCTCCTCGACGTGACTTTGGAAAGATACTGCGTCAGCGTGAAAACTATTTTAGTATAAATATGAACGTCTATTTGTTATTCGTAATCATAACTTGAACTAATACAAATGTGAACAACCATAGACATAGAACAAAAAAAAATCATTCTTTAGACATATAAACTTGATTGTCAAATGAAGCCCAAAAACTTTCATAATAGTGTGCTCCAAATTATTTTTTTTACATATTGTTCCCAAATTCTAAGGAACCAAAACACGTCAAAAATGTCAAACTAGACAAAAATGGGCTTCATAGTAGATATTACCTGTCCTTCAACAACATAGGCAAAAACCATATCTGATATTCCGCTTCCTCAGCTGGCTGGTTGTGTTTCCAAGTAAAATTCAAAAAGAAAATTTCTAGCTTTATGATAAGAACCGTCCCCAGTCAAAGATTTAAATCTTTGTCCCCAGTCACCTACGACCATAAGAATCAAATCCTACTAATATTTTTAAATGCGATAGTTTGGTTGTCAAACTCAATCACGCAAAATATACTGTGCGAATTTTGATGAAATTACACGGCTGGAAAATACCGTGGATAGCACATAAGTACTTTTATTAAAAAATTCGAGCGAAGCCCCAGTTCGCAGATCGTATATACAGGTAAAATTTTAACCAGCATTAAAAAAAAAAAAAAAAAAACATAGTATAGTAGGCAAACGAGCATGCGGGTTGCCTGATGGTCACCGCAGTGCATAGACACCAATGACCCTAAGAAGGTAACTGATGCGTTGCCGACTTTTTGAGAAAGTGATAGGCTCTTTTCTTGAAGGCCTCAATGTATATTCGAGAACACCGCTGAGGGAAGTAAACTTCCCTCAGACTGTAAAGTCTACATAAATTTAAAAATTGTTTAGTAATAGGCACTTACACATAATATTTAAAGCTAATTAAAAGGGAAAACCATGTCCAAAAGGTTAAACTTGAACCAACAAGGAAAGTTAAAACAGCTATAACATGACTAATACATGAGTTCTGATCAACCTCTGCTAACAATGTTCGATTCCCCCCAGGGTGCCAAACAACACAGTCCAGAAACTTTTCTCTCGGTGGACGCAACAAATGTACTGCAGTTCAAATTTTGATATACTGAGTTTCTGCCAGAGAACATTGGTTCTTGTTTGTTATTTTACTTACATTGTCATGTTTAGTTCTATTATATTTTCCGATTTACAACTGTTATTGAGATGTTTTAAAAGCTTATAGTTTATACCTACTATGCTGTTTATAATATGTCTCTCTTTCTCTCTCTCTCAGCCGAAAGACGTCCACTGTTGGACAAAGGCCTCCCCCAAGGATTTCCACAATGACTATAATAATATTATAATATGTACTAATTTACTATGTAAAAATATTTTAATTCTAAAAAATAATAATTTGATTTATTTTTTATTATTTAAATTTTATCAATATTGGATGCGAACTGTTGCTCAATGTGCCACTATAATATTCAATGTTATCTATTTATGATTATGTTATATTTTCATCTCCTGTCATAACGGTAAAAATGCAATAGCAGTCTCTTAATCGAAATTATTACACAAAAGGATATTTCTCGTCGTAAAATCTGGGGTTGTCACTCAGGGGTGCGCGTTGATCACGGCGCTAGTTTTTCCTCTTCTTCGTCGAGCTGCTAAGGGCTGGATCTGGATCAGCTGGGTGGGCCGGGATCTCCCTGGACACCTCGAACTTTTGGGCCGGGCTATACCCTGGACACCATCCTTGTCCCGTACGCTTCTTTCTTCAAAACGTCATTGATTTAATTGAAAATACTCGTCATCAATCTTCTCTATAAAATGCCTATATTTTCTTCTTTCTTCAATTACATAGCATATTTATTATTTCTTCATATTTCCTCATAACATCTTCATAGTTTCTTCATAACAATTAATTTTTCCTTTACTTCATAAGTATTTGTTTTTCTTCATATTCTTCCTTCTTGAGAAGTTTTCTTTCTTCAAATCATCATTCTTCATATTATTATGAAATCTTAATTTTATTCAAAAATTCTTCTTTCTAAAAAAAATTTCAGTAATTTTCCATTCTTCAATCTTGAAATCTTCTTCTTCAAAAAATCTTTTTACTTCTTAACACAACGATTTTTTTTCTTAATTATATTTTCTTAAACAATTACTTTTCTTCCAGGCTTCTTTCTTCGTAATTTTTGTCGCCATCTCCACTAATTTTCATTCTTCAATTTCACTTCACTTTTTTAAATTTTAATGTCCAAAAGTCTCTTTATAATTTTAATTTAATTTATTTGGCTGCACCACCGGCGCTTCTTGACGCCGACTGGCAGGGTCGCCATGTGAAGGATGGAACGACTTAATGAGACGAGTGCTGGTTATAGACTCCTTTATTCAATCCATTACACATCTTATATATATCTTATTCTACTACTACACTACAATTTTCACAATCGATTTATAAAAGTTACTTTTTTATTTTTTATTTATTTATCAAATAAAAGTACATACTCAATTTAAGTCGCAAATAATAACATATAAAAACCTAGAGGTTTGTCTTTATGTTACTAGTGTAGGTTTACATCTAAACTATAAATTAACTTAATACTATATCAATACCTATTTTGAGACTAGATGAGTCTAAATTATTTAGAAAATAATTCTTTAATGTAATTTTGAGGTTTTTTGAATATATTGTAGACTAGCTTTTGCCCGCGGCTTCGCCCGCGTGAATTTCCCACGGAAACAGTGCTTTTTCCCGGGATAAAAAGTAGCCTATGTGCTATTCCAGGTCATTATCTACCTCTGTACCAAATTTCATCGAAATCCGTCCAGTAGATTTTGCGTGATTGAGTAACAAACATCCTCACAAACTCACAAACTCACATCCAAACTTTCGCATTTATAATATTAGTATGGATACTTAACTCTACTATTTTATATGACATGGTATATTATTTCTGCACCAACATATTCGTTGAATTATGACGCATTTAAAACCATGACAGACGGTTGTTACACACGTAAAATTAATTCGGTAACCTCAATTAGGAGGAGATTACAAGACACTTACACGAAGGGTTGAAGAATGTTCGCTCCTGAAGCCCCGAGCTGAGTATACGCCGTTCTCACAATTATTTTTTCTGGACGAGTGAGCATTTTTCTCGGCCGCTTACAAATGACCGCTTAGGTAGCCACTGAGAAATCTTTCTCCACATTTTATTTTCCCTCCTATAGATACTTCCATTATTCTGTTAATGGAACGGTGTTCAGAAATGCCCAAACAATGTAAGCCTATCTGAAAGAGAGCGGTGTTTGTTACATAGGTGAATGTGTTCGTTATCAATCACCTCAAGTGTATTTTTGGCTGTAAAATTCTTTTTCGGACTGAACCGTATCTCTATCCTACACACGTAAATATTTATTTTAGATCAGTACTGGCACAAGCATTCCTATGCTTAAAAGTAGACCCCAACAATGTGTTTATCTAAAGAATTGTAATTAATGAATAAATAATTTTTTTTTGAATAATTTTGATCAGTTATTTAACAAGTAAATTATAAATTGAAAACTGCCTAAAACGTATGTTTAACTTTCCTCTATCTTAAGTATACTTAAAAACTGTCGTGTCTTTGCCTGTAAAGCTCTCTCGAAAATTTCAAAGCTAATTTGCTGGAATCCATTTATTTGCTGTACAACTCTGGCAACATATTGCATTAAGTGGGAGTATTCATGATTGCTACATTTGGGTTCAAACGGGACACATCGCTCATTTTCTCATTTGGGGGAATTTCCAAGATATCATACATACATGTGCCTACGTTGTTACCATTCAGTGCTACTGCTACCAATTCAATATGCCTTACTGATACACTCGAGAAGAAATATTTGTTATTATTGTATTTTGATATAGTTCAAAGAAGTTTAGTTCTTTATAGCACCACCTTACTATTCTCTGTTTGGTCTAATGGTTGAATAGTAGAGAATGCCAGATGCCGTTAAGTCCATAATTATTGTACGTTCATCATCATTTCTGAAATTTTATGCAATAAAGTTTTAAATAAATAAATGAAATCTAAAACTGATAAAACACAGTAGTTATACTTACACAAATCCTTTCGAATTTTATTTTGAAATCTATTTATTTCTTCGTAACGCAGTTTCAAACCTTATTAATAAAACCAATGTTTTTAATAATAAGGTTTAAAACTAGTCAATACTAGTTCACATCAAAATAACAACTAAAAGTTTTTATTATCTATAATTTGGACGCATAAATCTAAATACATGTATGTCCATTATTTTATCCATTTATTTGGCATGTTCTGTAAGTTAGACCGTAAGACGAAATTTTACATATGAGACATCATTATTCATCTGTGATACTGACAAAGGAAACATTCCGTGAAGCGACCTCAAAAAAATTGGAAAAATAAAGCTTACAAATATTGTTGTTTCATAACTCGATTTTAACTTTTTTAGTTACATACGAGTAAATAATGAGTTAGCTGACAGAGTAGCTATATTACGCCTGACAGTGATCGTAAAATTGTTCTAACGTTCTTATAATGTTGTTGTCAACATAACTACACTGCGATTGACAATGATGGCACTGCACCTATGATGATAGTAAGAAAAAAATGATTCCATCTCTATAATTCTACAAAACCTTATACAATCGCATAGAAAGAAGCGAACTCTTAAAGCATATTGCACTCACTATATTCTTTTGTATTTTGAAGACAGCGTGGCACATTCAAAGTCATAATAGATACATTTCTAAAGAAGGTTATTCAAACAGTAAATCTTCAAAAGTATCTTATAACGTAATTCTTTTGGCAACATTCAATAACCATTTACATCATAATATTCCCACAACACATCTTGCTCGCTGAGCGTATAAATAATCTGATAATAATGAATGCTGAAATGAACACTCAACACAAAAGCTGTATTGTGTCATACTACAACAGTAAAACAAACATAAAGTAAAAATGACTCATTCCCGTCGCTACGTCTAGAGCACGCGCTCTAGACGTAGCCTTCCATTCAACCCTTAGGTAGAGTAACTTTTTAATAGAAACTAGGTATTTACATACAGTTACATCTTAATATCGGCGATTTGGTTACTGTATAACAAGTAGATGCTCGGTGATTTTTTAAAACTATCGAAATGAGCGATTTTTCTGACAACTAAATTAAGAAAAAAAATCAGTATACAACAGTTGCACGCATAAATCACAATATTGATACTTTTTAGATGTTTTTTTATTAGGTTTTATATTTTTTTGCTTTTTGAATAGTCTCGCCTTTTACTAAGCGCCACCTATGAATTCATCTGGAACTATTTTTTTTTATTTGGTTCTCGGAAAATCCCTCATTAGGAACTTATGTTATGAATATGAAGTTCTTCTGTATGAAAATGCAAGCTTTATGTCGGTATAAGTAAGTTTCCAACATTAGTGAAGTTCGCTCGTAGAACCGCTACGAGTCGTAGCGGATCTTCGCGTATCTGGTCGTAACGGCTCTACGCGTATCTGGTCGTAGCGGCTCTACGCGTAGTCGTAGTCGCGTCCGCTCGACGCTCGCCCTATGACAAACAATGCTCTCTAAGATTGCAAAAACATGCCAATGATATTCAGGATCTCACGAGGGAAAAGTTCTTTCATAACCTTGTTTTTCCTCTGATTTAAGTAAACTAGGATCAAAACAACATCTTAATGAACTTTCTTTTTCATTTGTAGACATGAGATTTCTCCTAACATTTGAACTATTTAAGTTGCAAATAATACCTTGCTTTGCTGGCTCAGTAAACATAAATAACGAGATAACGAGAGATCTATCTCGTCCATTTATCATGTGGCGTTGAAATTTTACACGTTGTTGGTAAGAATGACATGTTTCTAAACATAAGTATCCAGGGCTGGCACCGGGAATCTCTAGCTCCAGGGGTTATAACAAGTTCATCAACAAGACAGATATGAATTATTAATACTATAACCAATGGTGTACCAAGTACTAAATACCTCTCTCTCAGCCGAAAGACGTCCACTGCTGGACAAAGGCCTCCCCCAAGAATTTCCATAACCACCGGTCCTGCGCTGCCCGCATCCATGCGAATCCCGCGACCTTCACCAGGTCGTCGGTCCACCGAGTGGGAGGCCTGCCAACACTACGTTTTCCGGTTCGTGGTCGCCACTCGAGAACTTTTTTGCCCCAACGGCTATCTGTTCTACGAGCTATGTGCCCCGCCCACTGCCACTTAAGTTTCGCGATTCTGCGGGCTATGTCGGTTACTTTAGTTCTCCTACGGACCTAAACTACTAAATACCTATCTAGAATATATTGTTATACAGTACGATACTCTTCACTAGACTGCTTAGGTCATCAGATTTATTCTCTCTCTTAGCTCTTACGGCACCCGGGGGAAGAAATGAACTGGTTGTATCTTACCGGTTGCTATCATGGGAGATCATATAGAGATTTATAAAATAAGCGAATAATTTCAAGGCAATAAATCTAATTTCACATGGATAATATTGTTTGCTAGATTTGTTGAAAATCAATATCAATATAGCGAATTTGTGATTCTCTTTACCTAGATTGAATTCATGCGGCTTTGAATTACGGCATTCAATTTGATAGCTGTTAGTAATGATGTCGCAGTCAATGTAACAATTAATCTACTATTTTTGGATTCCCAAATCCCAATTAAGAATTTTTATATATTTTGAGATCAGATTCACGAATTTCTCAATAAACCGTACATAACTCAATAAAGTAAACCTTACCTTTTAATATTTTTCCTTTTCTAGTAACTTTTAAAGCAATAACATAAAAATGCTATTAATATTCTAAGTCTGTGCGATCCGATCAGGAGGGTCTGAAGAAACATAATATATTACAATATATTAACATAGATGTTATATAAACACGAACTGATAAATATTGAGTTAGTTGAAAACATACCTAAATGATCAAATGTATGCTGCTCCGCTGCTTCTGAATTCTATAACAAATAATTGAATTCATTTGGGGGTGTATTCGTGTCTCTTTATTATGATTCGTCGATAATAAACACAATCGCGATGTCTGACCGATTTTAGTTATGATTTGTTTGTATAATGATCTCCATCCATGTATAATTTTTAGGTTTTGAGAAGACTTATTTAATTTTTATTTTTTTCGCAGGCTGCCGTATCTAGGCTTTATCAGAAGACATGATTGAAGTGGACGCTTTCAAGCGTCCATCACCTTCACCATCCAGGAGCTCAGTGCGAAGTGACAGTCGGGTGTTCCGGCAGCCGCGAGTCATCACAGTGAACCGCGATGCCTCCACCATGGTGGACGACGAGCCGTGCGCGCCGGCCGGCGCCTGCGCCGCGCCCGCCGCCCTCGTCTCCGACTGGGAGCCACATCTCAACCAGCACTCGGCACACTTCCGATCTCGCACCTTTAGCGACGGCTTCATCAGGAACACTAGCCTCGAACTACTCCTCGGAGTCGATTGCGAAGCTTGTCTCGCTTTAGCAGCGCAGAGACAATGTGTAGATAAACACATATCAGACCATGACTTTGATTTAGTATGTAACTGTAATGTACAACAAAACAATTATTTAAACTATCAACGTGATGTTCCAGATCAACGAGGACACACTCTTAATATTTACGACTTTGAAAGAATTAAAAGGGATACAGGACGTAGTCACCTGGCAATCGGATCACATCGAAGCTTAGATCGTAAACATACTAAAAGTAAAACGATTGGAGTAGGAAATTACATTTCAAAACAGTTGATATCATATGATCAGACGAATACTTTGGTGCAAAAGATCAAAAGAAAATTATCCAATTTGAAAAAAATTGGTGGGGAAGCAGTTTTGAAAAAACATCAAAACGCAGTTCAATTAGCTGAGATCGCAACAGGTTCCTCGAGCTCTCTCAAGAAACTATCGATGTTGTCTTTAGTCGACAAGTCTCAAAGGCGGGTAAACAGCCAAAGTTGTATATTTTCTTCTGGTTATCAGGGAAAAGAAGACATGAAAAATAATGCATCAACATATGCAAATTTTTCAGGTAATGTGGACCAATGTTTCGATAGATTACGAGACTGTAATGTCAGTGCTGATAGAAATAGTCGAACTTCAAATAAAATGATCAAAATGAGAAGTTTCGATAATAACGACGATCTTATATCTAGGAACTCTCCAGCCTTAGGAACCATGAAGTTTTCCACTTTGGACAATCGTAGTCGATGTAAAAGTATAAGGAGGCAGATGTCATACAACGAGTTTCCAAGTGAGCGATGTAGGGATAGACCACAAGAGACGTGGTCTCGAGATGAGAGCACGATGGAATCGCGGAGTACTCGCAGTGACTTGGTGGAAGATGATTCACAGACTTTTATAGATGCTGACGTCATGATGGCTGCACCTCGCACCGCGCATGCACATTGTACTTGTGACTCCGGCCGTGATACTAGGATACCTTCTATTTTTTATGATACACAGGTAAGTTATTTGCTTTCTATAAATTACTTAATAGTAGCCATCCTGAAACAAGACTTACAATTCTGCTTGCATAATTTATCTGCAAACTACCTATGTATATATTGTATTTATATCCAGTTCGCTTTATAGGTATCACTTCAAAGAAAATACGTTGACTATTGTGACTAATGTGAGACGGTAAAGAAATGTTTTCTTTTTCTCTTCAATGACTCTCCTATACAAACATCCCTACTTTACCGGAAAAAGTGGGTGGCATTTAAGTGACCCTTCACAAATTATGTACTTAGGTAATAAGTGCCTATCTTATTTATTGAACCTGATTAAACTATAATACCTTTTATCAGACATCTTGTGAAAGGAACGATTAACTAATTACTTATTTTAGCGATGTTCTGTTTAATTTATAAAGAAATTGTAACCTTCAGGATATTTTAATTTATTCAACAATTTTTAGGGTTCTTGATTCTTTCTCTCGCTTTTCTTCTTCCCGGCGACGACATGGTGAAATTAGTTATTCTCTTTTTTATTCAATAATTAATTTCTTGAACTTAATTTTTAATGTACCTATGTTGTTGGTAATGCAAATACTTTGTGGATCTGGAGAAGAAAGCTAAATTATACCTACTTTAAATTTAGTCTTTTGGTTGTTTTAGTTAAAGACAAAAGAAATCACTTGTGTCACACAAGTAATTCCTTGTTTGATAAATAATTCTTCAAAATCAAGACCAAATATTACGAACATACAATTAAAGCTGGTTCTAAAAGAGATGTTTTCAACTTCCCAAAAGTGATAAATAATTACTATAGAACGCTGATTGGTGGCTGGTTTCATTTTTTAATACTTTAAAAAGCATTAATAACACCAGTTTACACAATTTGTGTACCCTCAAAGCTACTAGGTTTTTTTGATAGATCTATATATGTGGAATATAGGTTCCATAATGAACTTTCCTCCTATCACGTAAGATTTTAGAGAAAAATTGTGTCAAAAATTCAAAACTATTATTTTTGCTAATATTTTGAGACATCATTAAAATTAGTAGTTCTATAATTTTTAACATGCTTTATAGCTGTAAATATTATAACACTCTTCAATAATATAAAGCAATTCAATTTTAAATTTAACAATTTTTATTTCCCGCAATACCATTTTTTGAAAGATTTGTTAATATCTCCATACAAGGACTATAACCATAAAATGTATGGAGAAATTAACACAACTTTCAAAAAATGTTTTTCCAGGAAATAAAAATTGTAAAATTTAAAATTGAATTGTTTTATATTATTGAAGAGTGTTATAATATTTACAGCTATAAAGCAAGTAAAACAGTATAGAACTACTAATTTTAATGATGTCTCAATACATTAGCGAAAAAAATAGTTTTGAATTTTTGACACAATTTTTCTCTAAAATCTTACGTGATAGGAGGAAAGTTCATTATGGAACCTATATTCCACATACATAGATCTATCAAAAAAAAACCTAGTAGCTTTAAGGGTATAAAAAAAAAAAAAAAAAATTGTAAACTAGTGTAATCATCTAAAATATTTGAGTACTTAGTAGTACTTACAGAACATGAAAGTTGACAATATTTTCCACTCGGCGCTACTTTGTGAATAATGCTTTCTACAAAAAATTCAATAAAATACTAAACAAAATAAAACTTTTTTCCAAAAAAATGAACCGACTTCCATCATAAAACTTAAAATCATGAAATAACAATAAAGAAAAATGTATTAGCATGCTACCTACTGAATGAGGTGAAGTCGGTGCCAGCCAAGTGCAGGAGTAAGGGTGTTATGTAATTGTTTAGCTAGGTATTTTGTATAATATATACATGATTCTAATGTTAATTTAGATTATTTAATATTCAATTTGGCACCGACTTCACCTCATTCAGTAGGTAGCATGCTAATACATTTTTCTTTATTGTTATTTCATGATTTTAAGTTTTATGATGTAAGTCGGTTCATTTTTTTTGGAAAAAAGTTTTATTTTATAATTTTTAGTGCTTCTATACCTATTTTCTTTACTAAAAACTTTTTGTCACTGCTGGCCGAAAATAAAGAATTAAGAATTCGAAACTTTTTATGTCAGTTTGATATGAAATGTCAAAAAATGTCAAATTGTCTATTATTTTTGGCACGAGAGCCCGCGACGACCAAACCTTCCTTATTTTAAAAATGCTGAATGTTTCTCTGCGTGGTATATACGGATAAAAAATATAAGCGACTAGGTATGAAGTTTGGATCTTAGTTGCTTATGCAGGTAATATGGATAGCTAGGATGATTTTTAAAAGTATAAAAAGCACCCTTGGGGCCTCCCAAAGTAATATTAAATTCAGCTTTTATAATAAAACAAATATAACTATAATTTAGTAAAGTTATAATGTCTAGCAGGGGTTTATATCTGCACCAATTGCGTGGTAATGGATGGCGTGATTTCATATAGAAATAAAATCTTTAAAAAACTTTACTTTGAGAAAATTAAGTTACCACTTAAAATGTTATTGCTACAAATAATCTGCCTAAGTAATCATGATCCAACTTTTATAGTTGCTAATCGCTATTTCTATGTTGGGAACATACACAGAAAATCTTGAGTTTTAATAAAATAAGGAAGGGCAAGCTGTCGCGGGCTTTTGCTCTATAATGCAATGTTGGTATTTTTACATTTTGTTAGGTATCTTTAAAATTACCGAACAGATTCTGACGTGGTTAAAATGGGACCAACTTGGGAATTTACCATTACGAATAAAAAAACAATTTCGCAAATCAGCCCACTATAGGCGGAGAAATCGGCGAACATACATAAAAAAAAACATACATACATCGAAACATATAACCTCCTCCTTTTTTGGGAAGTCGGTTGATAACATAAGATAGAGCGATTTATAGATAAAAATAACACATTTATTTCTTCTTTAATAACGAAATTCCCCAAGCAGCAACATAGTACTATAATTTAAACTTATATTACTAAAAAGGTATATAGACGCGTTATAAAGGTTTTAGTTGTGACATCGTGTACTATAAAAGCGTTCAACAACACACTTTAGTTCTCTAAGCGGTTATAGTTTAATGCTATAGCAAGCGCGAATATAACTGTTACAAAACAATATTGCTTTATATTAATCTTAAATTACACCTTAGTTGGCCTGATTTGCGTTATAAATGTTGAAAACGAACTGTTATAGCATAGTAGTGAGGAAAACTCTTAACTACTTTGTCCTATTGTGAATATTCAGATCACTGCTATAGTTATTATTTTGCACTATTATAGTGTTAAATTATACCTTTTTAGGTCTGATTTGCGTTTGAATTGTTGAAAACGAACTATTATAGTACTTTGCAACTTTGTCCTATTGTGGATATTCCAATCACAGCTATAGTACTTAATCCATTAGAAGTGCAAAATAAAACAACTTTAGATACTATATATATAGATATAACTATAAACCTAGGCATATTTTATCAGCAAAATTGCGGTTGCATGCTTTTTTCACACTCTAATGTCAAACCCAATGATATTATCAAAATAACTCAAATGGCTTGAATCCTCTTATTTTTTATTTTGCCCTTTACAATCACACACGACCGATACATTTAATGAATAGCGAATAAAAAAATTGACGTAAAAGAAACATAAAGCCTAGTATAGTACGGAAATAGTACATTACGAAACAAGTGTGCAAAGTTGGCCATTACGCACAAGAGGCAGCGCCGAGTGTGCGTAATGACCAAATGCACACGTGTATCGTACGACGTTTTTCAACACACTTGTGAGTAAAAAAAAAATGGTCCTAACTTCTAATTATCGGAAAACGATTGCGCCCTTTTGTCATTCCTCCACTTTATAAAACATTCAAGCCGAAATGGTATTGAAAGATTCGTGGCGCAGTTCCTGCAGCTCTTGCCGGATTCTTCGTTGCAGGAGTTCCATAAAGTGTTAGATATGAAGGGTGTTAAAATGTCCAAAACACAGATGCAAGAGCTTGATTTGCTGTTCAAAGAAACTGCGAAGACTAACACGGACGCTGGGAAGTAAATATAAATGAACCTCGGATCCTGTGGGAATCTGAAGATTAGATGGGTCCTAAGTGCTATACCACGCTTGAAATCTAACGGACTAGAATTTTCATATGGATATGGAAGTATAATAGCTTATTGTAAAAAAATACCTATCATAAAATTAACTTAACTTTAAACTGGGGATTCCTCCACTCATAGGCGATGGGCCAGCAACCGGTCACTATATCTGAATCTCCATTTCATCAGAGAGCCCACTAATTAGCTAAGCGCGGCCTTCGAGTCTCACGACTCTTGGCTCTGTCTACCCCGTAAAGGATAAAGACGAGATTCTATGTATGTATGTATAAAACATTCGTATGCCGCCAAATACTTACGTTTGATTTTGGAGGCAATAAACTATTACTTGCATTACGCGCCTCGTTAATTATTTCAGGTGGAGTTAAATTTACATATTCTTCCATACTAGTCGATATTTTATTGAATATTTAATAATTTTAATAATGCAGCAGTGGAGTTTGTTGCGCCGCCTCTTCTCCACTTGCGCTTTGGAGGCGGTGGTAACCTTAGCTTTAAGCAATTTTATGACGTCAACTAACTAAAAAACAGGAATGTGACGATTTATAAGTGCTATTTTTAAGCCTATATGAATAAAAATAATTGACTTTGACTTTGAATAAGCTAACCTGTACCTAAGAAACACAACATAATAAATATAGTCTTGTTTTTTTTTCGCATGCCGCCGCCCGCCGCCCCGCGCCTTGCGCAGGGAGCGCACGGTGCACGCTGCTGATGGTATATCGCCATACAGCCAGTGCTTGGCTGTATAAAAATCATTATCTTTGCTTATTTAAAAACTGTTGTTATTTTCCCTATTTGATCTTATTTGTATTATGCGGCTAAATTAAAAATGCTTGGTGGAACACGCATTAGTTTTCTATCTTTTCAACCGACTTCCCAAAAAAGGAGGAGGTTATATGTTTCGATGTATGTATGTTTTTTTTTATGTATGTTCGCCGATTTCTACGCCTATAGTGGACTGATTTCCGAAATTATTGTTTTAATCGAAAGAGTTTATTCCCAAGTTGGTCCCATTTTAACCACGTCAGAATTTGTTCGGTAATTTTGAAGATACCTAACAAAATTTTTAAATTCAAACATTGGATTATAGAGCAAAAGCCCGCGACAGCATGCCCTTCCTTATTTTATGAAAACTCAAGATTCTCTATGCATGTCCCCAACACAGAAATAGCGATTAGCGACTATAAAAGTTGGATCATGATTGCTTAGGCAGATAATTTGTAGCAATCATATTTAAAGTGATAGCCCAATTTCCTCAAAGTAAAAGTTTTTTTTAAGATTTTATTTCGAATAATATGAGAAATCATGACATCCATTGCCAAGCAATTGGTGCAGAAACAAACCCCTGCCATACATTGTAACTTTACTAAATTATAGTTATATTTCATTTATTACAAAATCTGAATTTTATGTTACTTTGGGAGGCCCCAAGGGTGCTTTTTATACCTATAATCATCCTTGCTAGCCATATTACCTGCATAAGCAACTAAGATCCAAACTTCACACCTAGTCGCTAATAGTTTTAAACCGTATATACCACGCAGAGAAACATTCAGCATTTTTAAAATAAGGAGGGTTTGGTCGTCGCGGGCTTTCGGTCTATTTATGTGCCAAAAATAATAGACAATTTGACATGTTCTGACATTTCAAATCAAACTGACCTAAAAAGTTTTGAATTCTTAATTCTTTATTTTCGGCCAGAAGAAAAGTTTAAGTTTTTATTAAAGAAAATATGTGTAGAAGCACTAAAAATGATAAGATAAAACTTTTTTACAAAAAAAATTAACCGACTTCCAACATAAAACTTAAAATCATGAAATAACAATATAGAAAAATGTATTGGCATGCTACCTACTGAATGAGGTGAAGTCGGTGCCGATAAAATTAAATAATTTAAATTTACATTAGAATCGTGTATGCATATATATATATATATAAAATGCCTAGCTAAACAATTACATAACACCCTTACTCCTGCACTTGGCACCGACTTCACCTCATTTAGTAGGTAGCATGCCAATACATTTTTCTATATTGTTTTTTCATGATTTTAAGTTTTATGTTGGAAGTCGGTTCATTTTTTTGGAAAAAAAGTTTTATTTTTTTTTATTTCCAAACACCTTCGTAATATATTCGTAATACCTTCGTAATATATGGCATTATGGGCCTAAATTCGATGTAATAAGACCCACTTTACGAGCAAGTGTGTTGAAAAGTACTATAATCAGATCCTGTGTTGGCGTTTATAGGCCTGAGTTGCCATATGAAACGCTGCTATTGGCTCGTTTTAGTACTGTACGAACAGTGATATAATTGCGCCATATCACAAGTGTTTTCGAAAACGTTCCATGGACTTTTAAAGGACTAGTTTTTGTTGCTTGCGTTACGAAGCCGAAAACAAAAGCTTTTATATTTATTTGGAGAGGTTTGGGTGCAATGAGATACATAATGACACTGTGTAAATATATCACAGGGGAAGAAAAGAGCCGCTCCTGCGCCGGACGTGACGGACCGCAGTCGAGGCCCGCGCGCCGCTTGCCGGGCTTGCAAGTCGCCGCAGTGGCTGCGCGCAGGCACGCTGTCCACCACTAGCCACAGCTCCACCACCACGGCCAACTCGTCCCGTAAGTAAAAAAATCACAGATCTCGTGCTCTACACGACCTTCACTTACATTGAAAATGCACTTAGGCAGGCTTTTCATTTAATACGATCCCTAATGTAACAGATACTTACTGACTGTCTGTTCTTCTGTTCTGTATAGATACTTAATAGATATAGTATCGACTTTGAAGTAATAAAGCTCAAATGCACAATATAAAAATCGGTAAGGTAAAAAAAAACATTTTTTGCAAACAAACGCATAGATACGCAAGGGCTGTGGCAAGGGTCAGTATAGCAGGTACCGACCGCTATTTTTTCTAAACGAACTGCACAATTAACAGGGCGACGACGCTCAGCAGGACATCGTCAGCATTACCCAAGCCGCGCTATCCGTTACCGTTCGAGAGGACGAAGCAATACAAAATAGTTACAAGTACTAGGCTCTTGAGCTATAGACCTCGCGAGCTTATAAAGATTGCAGATCGAATGTAGGGAATGTAAGGACGCTTAGGCTCCTTGCGCCAACTTTGAAATTTTCAAAAATTTCCAAAATATGGCTAAACTACTGATTTTCATACGTTTATCGAACCTGCTCTTAAAATTTCACGGGGATCGGTTTAGAAATGCGACCCCTAAAGAAGAACACCCCGATACACTAAAGAATTTTGGCCAAGCTGTAACGGAGACCTCGCTCGCTGCGCTCGCTCGATCAATGATACGGAGACCTCGCTCGCTACGCTTGCTCGGTCGATAAAAAGTGGACCTCGCTCGCTTCGCTCGCTCGGTCAATGAACATAAAAATAATGATTTTAGTCTCGTTTTAATTAAATACAATTTTTCGACCCATACATATGCGACGCGAAGAGCATCTAAGGAGCGCGTTCCCTAAAATACGCCACACAAAGGGCACCTTTCTGCCTAGCTTATTAGTGATACATAGATCCAGTTATTTTTGTAATGTAGCTCAACTCAATACCTTTTTTTTCATTTTTTCGATATCACATTAAGTTTTTGAGATACAGTTGATTTTATTACAGAAGACCCTAAAAATTTGGTCAAAGGGGTTTGGGTAAAGTTGGCGTCATTTTCAATTTTCGCGGCCACTCACCAAACTTGGTTATTTTGAAAGAACATATCAAGGAGATCAAACTTTATTATGGAGTACATATAGCTAAACTATATCGGAGCTGAGATATAAGGCATTTTATTTTTCATATTTTTGACTAACAATTCAATTCGATTGTAACAATAATGCTAATAAAATGTAAAAACTGGCTTTGTTTATACTGGTTTTAAACATGCGGCACGATTAGAATGTAATAAGTCTAGTTTCGAACGATATTCAGATGTTATTATACCTGTCGGGTGTCTCATGACGGCATACAGTTTTGTTTGTTATGAATCTACCATTCTTCAATTCGTTGCACTTTTTACGTTATAGCCATGATTCATACAAAGACCTGTGCCCAAAATAAGACGTATAGAGACCTTCAAGGGCGGATCCAGCATTTGTGTCAGGGGAGGGTCACATGGTCGAGTGAATGTTGTTAGCCCGGCACTGTTCCCAAGGTATATTTTTGTATAGAAAAATATGTATACATCCAATTGGAATTTATGGGGGGCATGCCTCTTTATCGGAATGCAATAATAAATCACAAAATTAAATTAAATGAGACCAGTTTGTGGCCACGGCTGGATTCCGCTCCAACCGCTTTTGCGAAGATCAAATACATTCACTCCGAATCATACTCGAAGAAGTAACCGAATGGAAGCGTGAAATCAATTTACGTTTGTCGTCTTCGAGAAAGCTTTCGATACATTGCATTGGCCTAGTATTTGGCACCGGCTTGACGACATCGGAGTCTCGCCCAAGATTAGAGACCTGCTAAAAGTTCTATATTTAAATAACTCCTGCAAATTGCTCACAAAGGACTGATCTCTCAAGATATTGCAGTTTACGCCGGAGTCAGACAAGGGTGTCTTCTCTTGCCTCTTTTATTTCTTACCGTCCTGGGTGCATTATGCTCATAGGAAACGACGGCAAGCGACGCAGTATAGAGTGGGGGTTGTCCGATTAACTATATGACCTAAGACTACGCTGATGACTTGTGTCTGCTCAGTCACAAGCACGTCGACATGCAAGCTAAACTGGACGAGCTACAGCGAGAGGCCGCAAAAGCTGGGCTTAAAATCAATGCGAATAAGATGCAATATGTCCTCCTATCTCGGAAGTGTAGTCTCGAAGTCTGGCGGAGCGCAAAAGGATGTTGCTGCTAGAATGTATAAAGCTCGGGCTGCCTTTGAACAACTACGGCCCGTGTGGCATTCCAAAAGTAAAGACCTCAGAATAAAACGCAAAATGTTTCGGTCAAACGTCCTATTAAATGGATGTACAACCTGGACGCTAAAAAGATCACGCCGTCGACCAGCGTCTTTGTGAACCGCTGCCTGCATCAAATACTTGGCATTTTCTGGCCGGAAAGGATTTTCAATGTACAGCTGTGGGAACGATGCCGGGACATGGCAATTGACCTCCAAATTAGGAGCCTCAAGTGGTCATGGATTGGTCATATACTGAGAAGGGATCCCTCATATATCCCGAAGCAAGCTCTGGAGTGAAACCCTCAGGACAAGCGCAAAGTTGACAGTTCTAAGAAAACCTGGCAATGCACTATTGCAGCGGAGTTCAAGACAATCGGGCTGATCTGGCCCGAAGTGGAGAGCGTAGCCTAAGACCGAGGAAACTGGCGAAACACTGTCGACGCCCTCTGTGGCTACGGTAATTGCCTTGTCGTTGGCTTCGTTCCGGTCCTCCATAGTGCAGGAAATGGGGCAGATTTGGGACATGGCAGAAGGTGGTCCATTGACTGAATCGTACCACAATTTCACGGGTTATGATTAGAAAAGCTTCTCTTTTTGCGTTTTTCCACCAGCCCGGAGTCTGTTTAAGAACTTCCAAACTGTCCAGGGGAGATCGCCACCCGGTGGGAGTTTCTCATCAGGGAGGATATTGGGGTAGGAAAAAGGATATTTTTTGTATCCATAGCTCCAGACTAGTGTTCTTTGCCTTCTGGTCTTAGACGCCAAACTGTCTAAGGAAGCTGTTTTGGCTCTTTCGACGACATGGTGGGGGGTATCTGCCCATACAGGATATGCCGTTGGTTCTTGAACTGTTTTCACTGCGCAAGTTCTTGAACTGTTTGCACTGCGCTAGTTTTGCTGTTTTCACTGTGCTGAAAAACGTCAAACAGGGGACAATCACTAACAATATGCGCAACTTCCTCTACTGCAGCTTCACCTTCGCACGCCGATGACTCTCGGCAACTACACTTAGCCACGAAGTCGTTCGAATCCAGTTCGTGCTCTATTAAGCTGACACCATACACTCCAAGGTAATGAGGATCCGTTGCAACAAGTTTTTAAATGGGATTTAAGTTGACCCCATGGTTTTTCGGAATATTAGCATTTTACTCCTACTTACTAGCTGTGTTCAGCTCGGTATTGAGGAGTTCGATTACGGCTTGGTGGGATATTTGTAGCTTCACAGAGCAGTGTTTATTCTTATCATCTGATTTAGCTGAGTGTCTACAGCCAGTTTGTGCAAGATATTCTTCCTCATTAAAAGCTTATTACATAGTTTGTTTATGTGTGTCGGGCGTAAATGTGACTGCGGCCAAAGATAACTCCTAGATATGTTGGTGCTGGTGCTGGGTTATACTGAAGTTTCCAGTAAACTCGACTGTGGGTTCGTATTTCGTCATTTGGTTGGAAAGGTGGAAAGGCATAACTTCTGTTTTGGTGGCGTTTAGCACTAGTGTCCACTTATAACAGTTTAATGCAGAAGACAAAATATGCAAGCCATCTCAGCGTTATGATCGGGATGTTAACGTGGAAGCTACTGCAGATCAACCTGTAGAAGTTCTTGCTGATCCACCTGTAGAAGTTTCCGCTAATCATGATAATTATGAATACCTTCGTGACCAATCATTGGAGCACTACGACGTGGTTACATGAAGAACTTGTGAACTTAGCCGCTAGCCACAGCGCGAATGGACGCGCGGCCTCGACGACTAATGCGCGGGAAGATTCTAACATGATGTATTGCTAGATCGTCAATAGCCTAGATGTAAAAAATATCCAATAGGTTTACTTTAATATACACAAGGTAGGTGCATCACAAGGTCTGATGCGAGGGGGGAGGGAAGGTTGGGGGAGCGTCGACCTCCAGGTCATAGCCCTCCTTAGAACAGAGGCACGCGAATGTTCTCAGGATTATTTTGAGCATCGACCACTCATTCGACCATATGACCCCTGACGCGAAAGCTGGATCCGCCCTTGATTAAAGGAAGGTTTTCTTACCTTCTTCTCCTAATTCTGCGTTTTTCTACAGCTGTTAGGTAAGATTAGTGCCATAGTGTAACGTTTAATGTGTATTATTCTTGTGAAATTCAGGCAAAAAATAAATATTTAAAAAAATCATACCTCAGCTCCGATATTACTTAGAACAATAATTACCACTACGATATGTTTCTCTATGAGGGTGCTATCAAATAGTAATAAAATTATCCCTGGCCGCGAAAAATAAAAATGACGCCACTGGTCCATACAAAATTACCCAAACCCCTTTTACACATGTTTGCGATTTTCAAACAAATTTTTTGATTTTTTTTTCACCATATTATAGCTCTTATCAATACGCGTCTTTTGAGACCTCAACATTCATGTAGTCCTATACCTCTCAATACCAAAGCGATGTCACACTCTGAGCGAGCGATCGTAAAAACATTTTTAATGTTAAAATTTCAAAAAAACCAAGAAACTGCACCCTCGCTTGCGCCTGCGCGCCTTATCCCAACTAATAACTAATAGAACCATAGGTATGGAACTGGAATCTGGAACTAGACTGTGAATAATTGTAAATATATGTAAAGTATAATTAATGAAAAGTAATTGTATCAGAAAATCTTCTCAAATTTTTGAGCCCGCAAAGTAAATTTCTTAGTTTGGATTTGTTGGTTTTTCTAAGTATGTTATGACAGATTATTAGCTTATACGAACATGATCACCTAGAAAGATAAGACATTCACGTTGGCGAAGCCGCAAGCGGAAATTGCTTCAAAACACGTAGGATTGGATATCATATGGGATTTTGGATCACAAAGGACTCAACGTAGACCCTTGTCTACGCATATCCTGACGTATGTGCGTTACACTCGTAGGTACTCTGTGGGATAAGTAACTAGTTTCGTTGAACATATGTAGAAATAATAATTTTCATTATTTCGAAAATGCTTACAATCCAGTTAGTCACCATGACACCACGTCACCATAAAGCGCACTACACACCAAAGTCGCCGACCCGCCGACCTATGTCGGCAACTTTTTTTTTTGTTTGTGTTGCCGATATAATTCTATTCATATAGGCCGCCGGGTTGTGTCGGCGGGTCGGCGGCTTTGGTGTGTAGTGCGCTTAACACTTTTTCTTAAATGGTATGTAACTCTATCAATTCTTCAACGGCAGATATCACAAAAAAGTGCAAAATGAACCAAACTGTCAACTTATGCAGTTTGGTTCATTTTGCATAAAAAGTTGCGAAACACTATTGGCTAGAACTGAGTTGTTTAGATACTTGTCTTAATGCGCATACTTGCTTATTAATAATGTAGTTATTCAACAAACAAGTTTTATTATGCACATACTGCTCTCTTTTAAAGTAATTTTCCGGCACATACAGGTGCAAGCTTCGCCAACACGGTGCAATTCTCATTTAACTTATATTTCCATTAAAAAGGAGTAAATCCAAAGAAGAAAGGTTAAATACGACGCAAATACTGCAATAAGCCTTGGAGACTTCACTTGAGACTTCCATTATAAAGGCTATCATGAAATTTTTAATAACCAAGATAGAAGCGCAGAAGTTTTTTTCTTTTTAATGTTCCAGAAAGTAGCTACGGTCGACATGACATTTTGACAAAAGACAGCCTTATTGCTGCTCCTATTGTTACGCTTGATGAATGTATCAGATTGTTATAAGAACAATATCTCTACTACCCATCAACCAAAATGTATAAAATTTATCACATTGATTGAATGAGTACCTACCTACAATCATGTATTTTATGTAATAGATACATGCGCTATTGTATCGTAAAATGTTGAACCATGTAGCCGCAGTATCTCCGGCGGTGATCGAGCAAGTTTGCGTCTGACAGCGAGATTATCGAAAGCCCCGTAACATCCTCGTAACGACCGATTGCTTGACCTAAATTGAATCTAATGTTGCATTCTATAAAATGACAGAGAATATATTGTGAAAACTGAAGTACTGCATGATTCTTCAACAGGAGAAAACATGTATTTTTGTATTTTCTGCAAGTCATTTAAAATAATACACATATCTACTTAATATACGTACCTAAATATAAATTAAGAAGAGATATTGTACCTACTCGTAAAGTCTAATACTGAACACTGAACATTTTACACTTTAAAAAAAGTTATAGGTGTGAAATTTTTTAAGTACCTATTTGACCGAGCGAGCGAAGCGAGTTCAAGTTGGGGCGAAAACACATTGTTTGTATGTATGTATGTATCGAACCGTTGAATTAATTTCGATGATATTAAGAATACGTGTAGTAACTATCCATAGAATTTTTAAGTTCATTGCGCAACAAAATTGGTTCAGCCGTTTTTGAGGAATACGAATTTTTACGATTCTCATATATTTTTAAAATAATAATCGCGAGGTCTGGGTTCGCGGCGAACCACTAATTATATTAAATCAGAATTTAGAATGAATCTGGTTAATCTAAGTAATTTGGCAAAAAACAAACTTTTCTTTTTTTTAAATAAAAAAATCACATGCAGCCAATAGATACGTATAAACATATTTTAGTATAATGTGAAGTGTGCTGTAGGTTTGTCGTTATGGCACCGGCGATGGTGCTGCGTGGCGGTGCTGGTGTTGGTGGCGGGCAGCGCGTGCGTGGCGGGCCCGCTGGCGCTGCGCGCGCCGCCCGGGGCGCCGCTGCACGAGCGCCTGCGCCTCGCTGAGCGGCTGCTCCACGAGACACCCCTCATTGACGGACACAACGACCTACCGTGGAATATAAGAAAATTTTTACATAATAGAATTAAGGATTTTAGGTACGAGTTTTATTGAATTAAATGAGCTAATTTATCAAAAAATAAAAAAACACGCGACTGACAACTTACGTAGCCTATGTCACCCGGAGGAATGCAAGGAATCTACAGAGGTATTTCTATATTGCGTTGATGTTAGAGCCTCTCACTGAGAACAGTGAGAGGTTCTCACATCAAAATCTGTTAAACCGTTCAGGACTTATGGTGGAATAAAGAAACTTAACACACAACCCTGAAAACACACTTCCTTTTTGGTCAGTCGTGTAAAAAGATCAAAGGTTGACGTAGCTCGGTCAAACAGGTACTGACATGGAAAATGATTACAGATTTGACGAGGACTTGCGTACGATATCGCCGTGGGCCACGAGTTCTTGGAGCCACACCGACCTGCCCAGGCTCAAGCAAGGCAGGGTCGCCGCGCAGGTAATCAACATGATTTACTTTATTTGTGGAAAAATACTAGAAGTGCCTACTTAATTTTGAAAAGCGACCATTTTGACAAAAGCACAAAAATTTGTTATTCTGGCGCAAATTTTGTTGATCCCATAGATTTATTTTTAAACTTACTGATCCAAATAAACAGACAACAAAAATGAAACGAAAAAATTTGAACTCGAACCAGAAAGATGAGTTTTTAAACTCATGGATTTTGTTAGGCTATATATATAGTCTCTTAGAAAATCTTTATAAGTACGCTAGGTAGGTCTCTTTAGCAAAACTTTAATTTCCTTTACCCTATTGTGAAATGCGCTACGTCCGAGACGCTTCGATATACGCTATTCAGTCCCATGTAAATCATACATATGAATAGAGAATATTTGAAAAGACTTCACAAACTGGTGGATCTCATATTTCATATATTTTTTTTTTATTTTTTTTGGATCCTGTAGATATATTTTGTTTCTCATATCTATACTATTTAAATTTATTAGTTTATTTTTTTAATTTTATATTTTTGTTAGTATTAGTTTATTTTATCATTTAAGTTTATTGTAATTTTAGTTATAATTGTTAATATGAAAGAATATATTTTTAGGAAATGAAAAAAAATACTGAGACTTACCATAAAACCATTGCACTGAAATGCCCATAACTTTTACAGAAAAAAGCTGGAGTTCTATTCTTGAAATTTGTTATACCAGCTATAGTAACTGCACGTGCATTTTAGTCGAAATTTCCATATACATACATGTCAATTTTGAAACATGTAAATATGCGGAATACAGTCGTCCCACAATATTCTAAAACTTGCATGAACATGTTGCGCTACAGCCGCGAGTTGCTAATTTGCAAACAGCCGGAGTTCCCACACGTCCCGCCGAACATTCCATTATATCAGCTTACTGAATTTTCTCTGCGTAACAATTTCATATTCCGCGAGCACGTCGACAAGTCGTGCGTGATATTTAATCAGTTGTATGTCAAAGTGATGTTCCGCAGTTCTGGGCGGCGTACGTGCCGTGCGACGCGCAGCACCGGGACGCCGTGCAGCTCACCTTCGAGCAGATCGACCTCATACAACGACTTACCGAGAAATACCATCCGCAGCTCACCATTTGGACCTCATCGGATGGTAAGACTTCATATTCGAAAATAAAAGTAGAGTGAAAACGTGTAAAAGTTAGGTACCACAGATAGTCTAAATACCGTTTTAAAATTGGTTCCTTTCGACCTTTGCTTAATTTTGGCCAGTTAGGATGTAATGAAAACATTATTTTTAAATCTTACAACCTTAGCAATAATAAAAAAATATATCAATCAATGCTACAGCAGCGTTTGTTAAGTTATCCAATAAGAAAGATAACAACTCTCGGTTAATTACCTCGGCGCTGTTAATGAAAACAGACATAAATTTTATTTTTATTATTTGCATTTCGGATGGTAATAAATTACAGGGCAGTTTTTCGTAATCTGGTAAGGAGAAGATGCAAAAACATCAGGTTATTTGCATGAAAAACTCGTCTTGTGACTTTATTAAGCAGAAAACGTGGAATGGTTAAAATTAATTTAAATGGCGAGCTCCGTGTTCCTTTTGTTATTGAAATTTAACCAATTCAAATGGATCGCTATTTGTTTGAGCGGTAACTTCTAAACACGACTTTGTTTTGTTTATTTATTAACGACCGGGAGTCTGTGCTGTCACCAACCGGGTACTTTAGGCGCCTATGTCTATATTGTAAATAAATCTTCAGTTGCACCAATAGAAAAACAAATAACACTATTGCGCGCGTCACCATAGCACTTATCTCAAATAGACAAACCTTAGGCATGGTTATATCAATTTGCATATTTTAACATCGACTACTACAACTTTTTCAAACCGGAATTTTTGTTTACAAACATGATAGAAAATACTATAATTTAATCCTCAGCTCTGCAATACAATGTGACCTTTCCCGTAACTGTATATATTAACAAAAAATCAAAGTACATTATTTTATCCTTTTAGCCTTTGCCATGGCTTTTACGAATGCCGAGTGGATACACGGTACACAAATATTAAACGCAGCCGTCAATGTAATCCCGTCAAATCCACTGTAATCCTGTATGAAACACATAATCCTATTTTGACTGGAACAGTATCACATCTGCGACTTTGTTTTACCAAATTGCCCTCCTTTCATTCAACTCCACTTTCTAAAAGTTAAATTTATTTAGATTTGAAACGTTTATTTGCAAGCCACGGCTTGGAAACAGGAAAAACTAACGCAGTTCCATATTGAAATCTATATGTATCTATAGCCTAAACACCAAATAACGATCATAAAGAATGAATAAAGTACAGTCTACAGAATGTCCTACGAGTGCTACGACAATGATCGCTACGAGTGCTACGACAATGAATGCTACGCGTGCTACGACATTACTTGCTCTACGTGCTCCGGAATGTGCTACGAAAAAGCCTACAATGCTAGCACCCGAGACAAATTTCAAAAAAATATTTTTTTTCAGCTCATATTGGCTCGTATTTAATTATTTTAAAATTGAGCTAGCGGAATTGTAGAACTTTTTATCTTTCACTATATAAATATTTAATTTTACTTACTACTTTAAGTAACTAACTAGTATGAAAAATATTCTTCCCTCGATTAAAATAAAATTGATTATTTTCACTATCCAAATTTCCTCAAAAAAATATATTGGTCGTACTTATTTATGCTAAAATGACAGATATATTATCGGCGCACGCGAACCACCGGCTGTGTTCGCTGGTGGGCGTGGAGGGGGGGCACGCCATCGGAGGCTCGCTGGGCGTGCTGCGGACGCTGTTCCAGGTGGGCGTGCGGTACCTCACGCTCACCTCCACGTGCGACACGCCGTGGGCTGAGTGTGCCTCCGCCGACCGACCTGAGCCTTCCCCGAGGGGAGGACTCACTCACTTCGGAAAGGTAAGGAATCCTTCCTACTTTACTAAGTAATTTTTGTAATGAGATCCATTTAATACTTCAAAGCCATGGAGCAACACGGACTCCTTGTTGCTCGAAGTTCAATGCCCATAAAAGGTCGAATACGGGATTGCGTCCATTGTCTCACAATTGTTATCGTAAAACGCTATGCTTGAAGATTAGAGTCTCACAATAACTGGTGATTCTGAACATTGATGAAAACTATTCATACATCAATTTCATCTTGACTATATTTATATTTAAGATCTTTAAAACGAGCCTATTAACGAACAATATGTGTGAAAATTTAATAAGCATATGCATAAATTCACAAACTTCTTCGGTAGGAAACTCAGTGTAACAATTGTTTTCTATTGTTACCAAATTCTGACCTACCAATTTCTGAGTTCGAAAGTTACGGAAAGTTGATTAACAAAGCATCATTTCTAAATGAGCTGTCCCCCACTAACACTAGAGACTTGTTGATGTACAAAAAGTATCTATATACTTATTACCTGCTCTGTGGTGAATGACCGGATTCTTTTTTGTTTACTATTTTTTTTATATAATACGGACAAATCACTCAGATTTAAAAATATATCAGTATTATGAATTTGAAAACAGGGCACAAAACGGAACCTAACTAAATTACTCTGTTTACAAACAACTCTCTTATCCCTCATCCAGTACCCAATTCATGGACTTTTTATTATTCCTCTTAGATCGTCGTCGTCGCTACTCCAAGCGACTCTCAGTTTCTTACGTATTTTCACATTTCTATCTGAAGAAAGTAAATTAATAACGGCAAAAGAAAAAGCTCCGAAGTTTGTTTACTCTTATTAGCCTTAAATCGCGACTTATCTTTCTAATTCTTTCGTGTGACTTTTACGAATTAAGGAAAGTTGTAATTTTTTCTCTGGATTAAGTATACGGTATCTTTCGGTGTACAGCTGACGTTGCTGATAATTTTTTTGATTAATAACCAGTGCTTGTCGCGAGTAATTAATTATAAAGAAAACAATAGCTATCTAGGAAGCTTTTTTATTCCTTTCTCATTATGTTTTGGCTCGAAACAAATGAAGTCTTTAATTGCTTTTTATATCATTTGAAGTCGATTGAACATCAGTAATGAGTCCAAACAAAGGCCAACTATAAATAAAATTAACGTACAAACGCAAGAACTCATTAACTTGCTAGTTATCAAGAGTTATGGCCACACTATGAAATCGCGGCGCCATCATATGAGTACTCGCGGCGATGTATAGCAGGTAGGACCATAAAGATCGAGACGTCGAGTAGACTGAGTGTGCCATAATCATAAACATCCACGCTCCGCAATATTTCGCTTTGTATGAACTCCGCGCTTCGAAGCAGCTCTTTGTTTTCCTGCAACGATACTTTTCGAAATATTTTCTTTTGTTGAAACCACTCACTGCGTGTAACGCAAACACGTAAGCACCTCTTATACCTACAACAAAAGTTTCATGGGATCTACAGATGTTAAACCTTGGTCGTGAGCATTAAATTAAAACTAAGTATTCTTAAGTTTTTATTTAAATAAATAGGTACAACTACTCATAGATGATGGTATTGATATTTGAACCCCTAAGCTTAATTTTAAAATACTACTTACAATTAAATATTTATGCAAATTTTGAAAAATGTAAGACCTAAGCGGAGTTTAGTATTAAGAAGTGGCTTTTACTCAAGCAAATATACCTCACCGCTCAATATCGGAGATACACGGTGTACCTGATACTTTTGAAGCGAAGAAAATATTACGCAAGATCAAGGCAAGATCCTGTCAAGTTGGTCCGTTCCTTTACCATTGTTGGTCGGTCGAGCACCTAGTCAACAAAGGCAAATACTTACGTTCAATATAAGGCCTGTTCTATATATATACTTATATCACATTTACGATAAAACTGTTTCTTTTCTTCGACTTCGCCCGCATTTTTTGTACGTGCATTAATATACCAATCAGTTCCAGCATCCAATTATACAGGATGTTTTTTAAATCATTGGCATCCTTTCTACTGGTGAAAGTACTCATGAACATGAGCAACTTTTTGTATGGGACCGACTTAATCCGATGGAAAAAAAAATCAGCTGTTCCATACATTTCGGGTGAGTAGGTATTGGAAAATAGTATGGAACAGCAGATTTTTTTTTCCATCGGATTGAGTTGGTCCCATACAAAAAGTTGCTCATGTTCATGAGTACTTTCACCAGTAGAAAGGATGCCAATGATTTAAAAAACACCCTGTATATACCTAATACATCTATATTGACTAAGGCACTATCTTTTATAGATATAACGCATTACATATTCTGTATAAAATATGTAGTTTGTATTACAATACAAAAATTCGCTGTGAATGCAACAATGCCAATAGAGATTCAATGAACCCTGTCTCAAAATTACGAGTACGTCTAATAAAAGATTCCAAGTTAGCAATTAATTAACAGGGACGAAACTTACGCCTAACTTGAAAGCGAGAACAATGGCCAGTGGCTTATAATAAATATTCCAACAAGAGGCTGGAATATATTTGCTTTTCATTGAATAGGTTTCCTTCACAGCGAGATTTTTTTGTTAGGTTTATATAATGTATATCGAAGGTATGAATATATTAAGTCTTACAACCAACATCAATTTATATAGGTTAGTTTTACGCGTTGCATCACGTTATTTTGGTTGGTTAGGTTGCCTGGAAGAGATTGCACTTGCGATAAGGCCGCCTATTGTACTCATTACCTAATACACTAAATGTTACTACAATCCTTAATTTTTTAGTGCATTAAAGTATTTTTACTTACTTACTTACTTTTTTTCGGTACCTACCTAACTTATATAACTACATGGATGCAACGCGAAATCAGGTCAATCAATGGCATAATATTATTACCTACCTACCTATATGCATGCTACATAATATGATAACGATCTCTATATTAGATTTAGATTCTCCTAGATGTAGACTTTACTAATGGTAAACTTTCCTACGTGGTAAACAAATTAAATGGCAAACTCGACTTACGATTCTTTACCTGCGATTCTTTTCAACCGACTTCCCAAAAAAGGAGGAGGTTATATGTTTCGATGTATGTATGTTTTTTTTATGTATGTTCGCCGATTTCTCCGCCTACAGTGGACTGATTTCCGAAATTGTTTTTTTATTCGTAATGATATATACCCAAGTTGGTCCCATTTTAACCACGTCAGAATCTGTTCGGTAATTTTAAAGATACCTAACAAAATATAAAAATACCAACATTGCATTATAGAGCAAAAGCCCGCGATAGCATGCCCTTCCTTATTTTATTAAAACTAAAGATTTTCTGTGTATGTTCCAAACATTTAGTGACTATAAAAGTTGGATCATGATTACTTAGGCAGATTATTTGTAGCAATAACATTTAAAGTGGTAACTCAATTTCCTTAAAGTAAAGATTTTTGAAGATTTTATTCCTAATAATATAAGAAATCACGCCATCCATTATCAGGCAATTGGTGCAGATATAAACCCCTGCTAGACATTGTAACTTTACTAAATTATTTGTTTTATTATAAAAGCTGAATTTGTTATTTATAAAAGCTGAATTTTTGTTTTATTATAAAAGCTGAATTTAATATGTATTACTTTGAAGGCCCCAAGGGTGCTTTTTATACCTATAAAAATCATCCTTGCTATCCATCTTACCTGCATAAGCAACTAAGATCCAAACTTCATACCTAGTCGCTAATATTTTTTACTCGTATATACCACGCAGAGAAATATTCAGCATTTTTAAAATAAGGAAGGTTTGGTCGTCGCGTGCTCACGGTCTATTTATGTGCCAAAAATAATAGACAATTTGACATGTTCTGACATTTCAAATCAAACTGACATAAAAAGTTTCGAATTCTTAATTCTTTATTTTCGGCCACCAGTGAAAGAAAAGTTTAAGTTTTTATTAAAGAAAAGGAAAAGGTGTAGAAGCACTAAAAATGATAAAATAAAACTTTTTTCCAAAAAAGTGAACCGACTTCCATAATAAAACTTAAAATCATGAAATAACAATAAAGAATAATGTATTAGCATGCTACCTACTGAATGAGGTGAAGTCGGTGCCAAATTTAATATTAAATAATATAAATTAACATTAGAATCATGTAGGTACATATACAAAATGCCTAGCTAAACAATTACCATGGAAGTAGTAAGTACAAGGTACTTATTACTTCCATGACAATTACATAGTCCTGCACTTGGCACCGACTTCACCTCATTCAGTAGGTAGCATGCTAATACATTATTCTTTATTGTTATTTCATGATTTTAAGTTTTATTATGGAAGTCGGTTCACTTTTTTGGAAAAAAGTTTTATTATATCGATATGCAAGTACCTGTTATGTACCTAAAACTTACATAAGTTGGTACCTACTTAAAAAAATAACATATTGAATGTTAATTTTTCTACTTATAGGTGTATTATAGGTATATATATATATATACTCAAAGGTGACTGACTGACTGACTGACATAGTGATCTATCAACGCACAGCCCAAACCACTGGACGGATCGGGCTGAAATTTGGCATGCAGGTAGATGTTATGACGTAGGCATCCGCTAAGAAAGGATTAACGCGAGCGAAGCCGCGGGCGCCAGCTAGTGTACTATAAGCAACTACTTTCATGGGATAGTAAGAAGTAGAAGTAAATTTAGCAAAATTGTACCAGTCAATCAAACGCCCAGCTACTCCTTCAAACGAAAACTACTTGACGGGTTTCGATAAAATTTGTTCCATAATAGTCAACAACAACACATCGGCTAAATTTAACCGCCCTGATAACTGCCCCCATAACCCCTGGCGGCAGTTTTCTTTGTATAAATATTAAAATGTGTACCTAAGTATACAGTCTGTTTTATTGTACTTATTTCAAAATGTGTTGATTCTAAAGGTTGTGGTGAAAGAGATGAACCGGCTAGGGATGTTGGTAGACCTGTCCCACGTGTCGGAGAGGACGATGCGCGACGCGCTGGCGGTGTCACGCGCGCCGGTGCTGTTCTCACACTCGTCTGCGCGCGCGCTCTGCAACGTCACGCGGAATGTACCAGACTCCGTGCTGCGGCTCCTCGCGGCCAACAAAGGCCTCATCATGGTCAATTTCTACACTTCCTTTCTCACTTGCAAGGAAACTGCTACCGTGCAGGACGCCATTGGTGAGACAGTTTTTTTTTGTAATTTTTAGATGGCATTCTCTTTGTTCCAAATCTAGTAAGTAAGTATAGGTAGCAAAAGTAAATTAAGTAGTAAAATAAGCATATAACGTTAGCGATTAGTATATTTTGTAGGTATGTCATGTTATATCATATCGGTTATATCAACATGTTCCTTAAGGAAAGTTGTCCATCGTAATCTGAATACTTACTGGTCAATATAACTATCATACACATAATATAAATAAGTAGGTAAGCAGGGTCTGCAGCTGAAAATGCTGCTAAATTAAAGCATGCTAAATATTCCTGCCTTACACCAGCTTATATTTTCGTACCTGTGGCTTTTGAGACCACCGGTGCTTGGGGATCTGAGGCAAAAACCTTTTTAAAAGAGCTGGGCCGTCGGATTTTCGAGCGATCCAATGATAGACGCTCTGTGTCGTTTCTGGCTCAGAGGCTCTCCTTAGCTATTCAGCGTGGGAATGCGGCCAGCATTATGGGGACCTTTGGGCCAGGTTCGACACAGGGTCTAATAGAATAATATAGGTACCCAAGTGTTTTTTGTTTTGACGAAGCTTATTGCGGATGTTTTCTGTAAACTTTTTGACGAAGCGTGTTGCGGATATATTTCTATGAAGTTTTTGACGAAGTAGGTATAAGTCTGCAAATATATTTTAAAATTTTGCAGCGCACATTAATCATATCCGTGAGGTGGCTGGAGTAGACAGCGTGGGTTTGGGAGCCGGCTACGATGGCATTAACTTGTAAGTAAATGTATTACTACATGTAGGTACCTATTTGTTGATATTGTTATGAATTTGTTGCTTCGATTTCCACGCATTCACGAATTCACGTTTATTCACGATCATTAATGAAATAGGCATAATCGCACAAATAAGTATATTTACCCGTAAAATAAGAACAAAATAACAAAACCATGAAAAGAACAAGGCAGATTTTTGTTACATTGGCGACGAACTTTAGGACCAAATTAACTTTTTTTCTAGATAATATAAGAAGACCATAGAATTATGAAAATACATAATATTCGCCATTGCTTTAAACAAAGTTCAAAAAAGAAAGAGATCATTCAGTTCTCTCTCTCTCTCAGCCGAAAGACGTCCACTGCTGGACAAAGGCCTCCCCCAAGGAGTTAGTTCCCTCATTCAGATCACTTCACTTTTATTTTATTTAGATACAAACGCTTCTTATATTTCTTAACAGCACCCCGCAAGGGTTAGAGGACGTGTCGTCTTACCCGCTGCTGTTCGCCGAGCTGATGGAAGAGGGCTGGAGCATAGAGGAGCTGCGGAAGCTGGCTGGTCTGAATCTACTGCGTGTGCTGAGTGCCGCGGAGACCGTCGCCCGCGATATGGCCAGCGCTCAGGTCGTTCCCTACGAGGAGGTCCCACCACGTGCCCTTGATGTTCACAATTGCTCCAGTCAAGACCTTTAGATAATTAACATTTAGAGAGAATTATAGATTTATTATAGGCATAAACTCCCATTCAAGACAGTCGCAATTTTATGAGGGTTTTACTTCCATTACATAGTACTCACACTCACTACATCGCTGTACGTGTATTCGTCTAATACTAATAAGTTTAATTGTAACATCATCTCTGGAAGGTACCATACCTATTTTGATGAGCCATGCAAAATTTGTCTGTGTTAATATCAACAATGCATTTCTATGATTTTTTTTAAATTGGTTGATATAAGTGTTCTACCTATTGATTAATTTGTCGTTTGGCCTACCAAAAAAGGAGAATACTTTTAATATAATATAATAATGTCATAAACATACTCGTAGTAGTTATAATCATAGAGATTATAATCCGTGAGCAACATAATGTATGTACGTACACCTTGATCAAAGAGGAAAGTTTAATATTATTCAGTCATAAATAAGTTTGCCATGTGTCGTATCGTTGTCATAATGAGGCAAGTTAATAAAGAATCTAATCTAACTAACTTCGGACCATAAGTTCTATTGATGCTTAATGTAACTAACGAAAACAGCAATTATCTCTACTGCAGTTGGTACACGGCTCGCTTCTCTTTTACGACTCCCAGTTTTCCGCAATAAATACACATTTGAACGATACATCGCCTGTTAGATGTGATACTTGTGCCATCCACTTTTATGTTGCAAAGTTATAGTCTGCGAAATAGTTCGAAAACTCTATGTAGTGCCCAACATGGCCCAACTGTTTTTATTTAGATAAGTATTAACAACATTACAAATACCTTAGGTACTTAGATATATTTATGGATAAAACTATGGTGTGGTTGACTTGACCAGGATCAGGAAAATTCGTTTTGTTGTTTGCACTACACCTACTTTGATACTTTCGTCTTTAGTGGTTGAGGAAATTTTTGACTACGAGTAATCCTAATTAAATGCGACTGTCATCTATGTCTCCCAAGCTTTAAAAATAGAAAATAAGTAAAGTAAGTACTTATTATACTACTTCATATTATACATAATATTAATGTTATAGAGTATATTCACACTCTATTAGATAATTTTATCCACATTTCAACCTTTTGATATTTAAGTAAAGTGCCAATAGGTACATACCTACTTACGACTTATTAATTGAACGTTATTATTCGATTTGACTGGGGATATTTGATAAAAAATTCCTGCCATTTAGCCTAGGGCTGGCAATGTTCATGTCGAAATATTTTAAATAAAACGAATACGATTGTTAAACGTAACAAACTTTATACCTTAAATAAAAAGTTAAACGTAACAAACCTAGAATAGGTAGAAACTACGGCTTGCATTTTCTTTATTCAATAATATCTATTAGAAACTGATTCTGCCAAATCACTGATCCTTTGTGTAGGTATATATATTTTTTTTGTGCTCTGCTGCAGGCCCTAAGCTCACTGACAGCAACGTCTTAAGTGTGATAATTTACCTAATATACTAGCTTTAGAATTGTATTATCGACGACCAAAATTAGAGCGAATTATAGAGTTAAGTAGGAAATATAGGTTCTACTTATAACTAGGACTACGTACCTAATTTTTAATTTACATTGTGTACCCCCTAATGCAATATTACTATGTAAATATACTTATGTATCAGTGATAATAGACGGATCTTAAGACTGACTAATTTCTTTTTAATAGACTTACAAATCTTATATTATATATATCTTAAGATTTGTTTATTATTTCTAGGGATAGGTTAAGTCTACATGGACGGACAGACCTAGATCCAACATAAACAAAGAATATTTCATTATTTTTTTATTATTTAGGTACTTATTTTTTTCGTTTGTGTGTTATTTATATCTACGAATAAGAATCCTATTGCTCCTTGTCATGAAAATTCTATCAAAAAAGATTTCGATTAAATTATTAGGTAGGATAATCAAAGACATTTTTTCCCCAAAATAAAGTAGGTAACGCAAAAAAAAAAAGGTGTTTTTTGGCAAAAACCTTTGAAGCGTGCTCAAAGGTTTTTGCCAAAAAACACCAATAGATTCTTAAAAATTACTCTTTAATTCACAAAAATTGAGCCATTTTCAACCGACTTCCCAAAAAAGGAGGAGGTTATATGTTTCGATGTATGTATGTTTTTTTTTTATGTATGTTCGCCGATTTCTCCGCCTGCAGTGGACTGATTTCCGAAATTGTTTTTTTATTCGTAATGATATATACCCAAGTTGGTCCCATTTTAAACACGTCTAAATCTGTTCGGTAATTTTATAGATACCTAACAAAATATAAAAATACCAACATTGCATTATAGAGCAAAAGCCCGCGATAGCATGCCCTTCCTTATTTTATTAAAACTAAAGATTTTTTGTGTATGTTCCCAACATAGAAATAGCGATTAGCGACTATAAAAGTTGGATCATTATTACTTAGGCAGATTATTTGTAGCAATAACATTTAAAGTGGTAACTCAATTTCCTTAGTAAAGTTTTTTAAAGATTTTATTCCTAATAATATAAGAAATCAAGCCATCCATTGCCAGGCAATTGGTGCAGATATAAACCCCTGTTAGACATTGTAACTTTACTAAATTATAGTTATATTTGTTTTATTATAAAAGATGAATTTAATATTACTTTGGAAGGCCCCAAGGGTGCTTTTTATACCTATAAAAATCATCCTTGCTATCCATATTACCTGCATAAGCAACTAAGATCCAAACTTCATACCTAGTCGCTAATATTTTTTATCCGTATATACCACGCAGAGAAACATTCAGCATTTTTAAAATAAGGAAGGTTTGGTCATCGCGTGCTCATTGTCTATTTATGTGCCAAAAATAATAGACAATTTGACATGTTCTGACATTTCAAATCAAACTGACATAAAAAGTTTCGAATTCTTAATTCTTTATTTTCAGCCACCAGTAAAAGAAAAGTTTAAGTTTTTATTAAAGAAAATGAAAAGGTGTAGAAGCACTAAAAATGATAAAATAAACTTCGACTTCACCTCATTCAGTAGGTAGCATGCTAATACATTTTTCTTTATTGTTATTTTATGATTTTAAGTTTTATGATGGAAGTCGGTTCACTTTTTTGAAAAAAAGTTTTATTAAGTTTAATTTGCTTCATTCACATTGGATCTGGGTCTATTTTCTACGGACCGTTTTAATATATCGAAGGCTTAACATTTTTGCTTATTTAGTTCAAAAAAAATATTTCCCTGAACGCTTCTTAACTAGGCTACATTTACATAGAGTTACTTGTAAAACATTTTATATAATAATATAGGTACCTAAATTCATATTTCGGTTTTTTGGGGAAAATTTTTGAATATCATGGCCAGAACTGACTTGGTACTATTAGATAAAGGCTTTTTAATTTACAAGTAACTCTGTGTCTCTACATTACACATATCGCATTAAAATTAAATTTAAATTAAGATTTACTTAATTATAAAATAAAAATAAAAAAACATTTTTAAACAGTTCATATAGAATACCTACCTACTAAAATAAGTAGGTATATTTCACATATTTTAACATCAAAATAGAGTACCTACCTAGATACATGAACGTTTTCTTTAACAATAAAATAAATGCAATAACTCAACGATTTACAAACCTACCCACAATGATTTATTAACCAAATCGTGAGTGTTCAAGTTTTTTTCAAAGTGCCTAATTTTATTCAACAAAGTGAGTCTGTAGGTAACATTTATACGGCACTAGGTTACCTAGTATAGTAGGTACTTCATCCTACTGCGGTCCTGTCCTTTATGGACATTCTCGATTATGATGTGCAGTCTCACATCTAAGTAGTTATGTACTTAGGTACCTACCTAACTCTAGCTTATTATTTGCGCCCATTTTGTGCCAAACAAAATGTAGGTGCCTACCTAAATTGTAATACCTGTTAGGTACCACTTCCTACTGAACAAATTTAAGAATAAATTTCGCGGACGGAAGACAATTACTGAGACTAGACAACAAGTACCTAACATTATTATTTATTTAGGTAAGTTAAGTAGTATCAAAAACCTACTGTTCAGCATTTCAAAAGGTTTTAGTTAGTGTTAGTACCTACCGCATAGTTAAGAGTTAGGTAAGTAGTAGGTACATACCAAACTTTATTCCGTGATCAAGGACATTAGGTTACTTTACTTAGGTACCACAAAATGTAGAAAGATTAGTACCTAGGTACTTAGGTAATATGAAGTATAGTTTCAGAAGGATGAAGGATCGAACCCCAACATTAAAATGATCAAGTTATTTTTTCCATAGTTTATTTCTGGGCAGAATACATAAATAAAACAAAAATTAGTTTTTGTTAAGTAGGTACCTAGTTTTAATTACAAATTACCAATACAATTACAATTACCAGTACAATTAGGTACCTATACCTATTTATTACTCTTGATTGTTCCTATTGGTTGACCGTGATTACTTTCATAATTTTGTAAATAAGGTAGGGACCTAGTTACTCTATTTTCTTACGTAGCATTCATGTCATAATATAAGAATTATGTAATTATTAGATTTCAGTAAGTAGTTCTTAGTAAGTATGTAGGTAACCAAAATGTAGACTCTATTCGAATCAGAATGTATTGTTAAAATATTTATACTTAGAACTTGTACCATTCATTTAGTGCTTTTATGTCATTTTATAAAACGAATCCCGAAGCGCAAAATAAATCTTATACCGAAATAAAATTGTTTTATTATTTTAGTTCTTAGTAACCTAAGTCATAAACTGGTCCCTGACTTTTTTGAGTGAGTCAGGTAACAATTTATTTTACAGAAAAGTTTGCCTTCTCGGTATGCCTGGCAGATGAAAAACATCTGAGCATGGCCTGACCTTTGCCGCACGGCATTCGCCCACGTGAATTTCCCGGGTTGTTCTTCAAAAATGTCTAAATATGCCTTCCGATGTAATAATTCAAGACAATATTTTTTTGGGATGCATTTGAATTGAGTTTTATTAAAATTTCGTAGTATTTTATAAAATATTTGTATAATATATTTATCAATATACGCTTTGAAAACATCGCCAAACGTCATTTTGCTCCTATTCCAATGGAGAACACAAAAGGGTCAAAATATTAATATGAAATATACCTAAAATTGGAGCGTAGATCATGTACATTACAATAGTTTTTATTTCACTTCAATACATCCAGTATTTCCGAAGTTATAACTACGAGAAGTTTAGGCCCTTTTTTAATTTCCGAAATTACGGGCGCTAACGCGATGACGTCACACCCTTGTTCACCGCGCCGCGTCGGCGAGCAGGCGGCTATCAGTATGGTTCGATGACCCTACTAAATTACTCGCGTCTTGTTTCATTTTGTTTGAAATTTATTAATATAAGTACAGTATTAATATAAAGTTTGCGTCCCTAGTGTGTGTGTGTGACTAAAGTGAAACGTGAAGTGTGCAGAATGGAAGAAGAGTGGATAGTTTGATGGTGGGTGGCACAATCCATCCATACTAATATTATAAATGCGAATGTTTGGATGTGAGTTTGTGAGTTTGTGAATTTGTGAGTTTGTGAGGATGTTTGTTACTCAATCACGCAAAATCTACTGGACGGATTTCGATGAAATTTGGTACAGAGGTAGATAATGACCTGGAATAGCACATAGGCTATTTTTTATCCCGGGAAAAAGCACTGTTCCCGTGGGAAATTCACGCGGGCGAAGCCGCGGGCAAAAGCTAGTTTACCCATATACAGAATAGAAGTACTAGTAGGTATTTACGTACCTACCTATATATTAGTTTTCTAAAGTAGGCAAATACCTACCTGTTAATAGGTATTATGCCTAGATATTTTTGATAAATTTTATCCAATATCCTACCTTTGTTTACATCAACGATTTTTTTAAAATAAAAATACGTTTTTAAGAATTCAGTGCTGATCAACTTGAGTGAGAGCACTTGGAATGATCCTATTCTTCTCTGCCGGACACCACACGGCTAGGGTCGTATTTATTAATGTTTTTATTTAATAATAAACATATTTAATAATTTATAAATAATAGTATAGTATATTTATATATATATATTCTATTGATTCATAATCATCAAAATTACGGAGCCTTTCAGTATGCAATCACTTGTATCTTTTATTTATTACGTACCTATTAATAATAAAGTTTCGTCAGGGCTATTAACATAGATAGACTAGTGTATACCCATTTAAACGATCGAAAGTAAAGGATAAACTTATTATTAACAAATACTTACATCGAAATGGTCTTCACAACAGTGCGCTTTAGTTTTAGGCCCTATTGAATCGACTCTTTTTATGGCTGTCATCCACTTTTTCCTCATTTTCAGGTCCTCCGGCACATAAAAAAAGAGTTTATCTGGTGTTTTAACTGTTGAATTGGAACATAAAGGCACAATACAGTATCTTTTTCCCATTTTACCACAAAGAACTTAATAATTTTAATTTTTACTACACAGCGGCGCGCGAACGGGAGCGTGTTTGGCGAGTGAGCAAGGTTATGACGTCAGCGGCTTGTGAGCGCCTGCCCGCGTTTTTAAAAACCTACAGTCGGAAATACGAACTTTGATCGTAAATATATCAGCCATTTTTTAAGATATGAAAAAAGTAAAAACACCGTTTTTCTCGTAATTTTTTGTAGATTTTTTGGCATATAAAGTAAAAAACGTTTGTCAGACCCATTGCGTACCTTTAATCAACGTTGGCCTCTAAAATAATTAAAATCAACATAAACATGTCTTGCCGTGTTCCACTCCAAAGTTTAAGAAGGTATCCTTTGTTTACATAATAATTTTCCGAAACTATTGTCAATAACCAACTTAAAATTTTAATTAAAATATTGTCATGAAAAAACGTCATTCATCGCCATACCGTTGGAACAATTTATAACTTAAAAACTTTATTGCGAACGCAACTGTAATTCACCGGCCCGGATGCGCGATGCAAATCCGTCCAGTAGTTTTTGCGTGAAACGCGTACATACATACAGACAGACAGACAGACAGACAGACAGACAAGAAATTCCAAAAATGTTTTTGCTTTCTATTATTCTTTTTAAGTGTCCCTCTATCCATTTCAGTCAAAAATACTAAATGTACAGACAAAATATTTTTACTGTTTTATTATATGTATAGATAACTAATAATAAGTAGTTGATAGTACTTAAATGATTATACTAAACTCTATTTATTCTTACCAGTCCTATCATGTAAGCAATCTTACCATGTCTTTTTATGATTTTACAACAATATAAATTAAAATAGACTTTTTAGGAAATTACTTTCGTGGTTAATAAATGTTTTACTTTAGAATGTTTAGGTTTGAACTAATATTTGTTTTTTTTTAACAAAATTCAACAAAAAAGTACTGTGAAGATTGTTTACATGATAGGACTGGTAAGAATAAATGGATTTTACCAAAGAATTGGAACATGAGAATCTCGATCGTTTAGTTTTGTTAATTGTTTACTTCTATGTCAAAATTTGTTAAATAAACATTGTTGATTGATTATGTAAGTGTTTATTGTGAAATTCCCAAATTGAAACCTTTTACATCATTAACTGCAACATGGCGTCATTATGTTCTTTGATGATATCATTCTCAGTATAATGTTATCATTTGCCTCAACACGAATAATTAAAAAATATAAAATTATGCATTAAATATGAAAAATAAAAGTGTGCCTCTCTTTTCAATATTAGATTTAGAACGTCTAGATTGCATTTAGTCAAGCCCTTTCATTGAGGTTTAAAAAAAAAAACCAAAATATTGATAAAAATAATATTTATCGAAGAACAACCCTCCCAAGGGAACAGTGCTTGTTTACGAGATGAAAGGTACCCTATGTTGTTCTCAGTAAGTATTTCACTGTGTATGCGAAATTGGAAGATTGGTTCAGTAGATAAATCTTGAAGAGGTAACAAAACAAACTACAGCGAAAAAAAATTCTGTATACAGGATTATGAAGATTTGGCTGCGTGAGCGTGATCTTTTCACAAATCTTTTTTTTTTCTAAAAATTATGTTATGTCAATGTCAAACTTTTTAATAAACGCGTCACGGCGTCACTCACTGTCAATGTCAAATTTTGATCTGCTTGCTTTGCTTGGCTTTGATTTGCTTTGCATTTATTGATAGGTATTGAAAATGTTTTGATTAAAAGTATTGCGTTGATAAATTAAGTAAAATTGAACATCAATAAAACTACTGAAATGGGGGATAAGTCAACTCCATTATTAGCTGTACTTCAACTTCTTCGGAAGTATAATTTGAAGGTAAGGCTGGCTGGCTAAAACACACTGCAATCATATACTGCAATAGGTACCTACTGAAATTTCAAACATTATGTATGATAAACTTATTTTGACGAGCCTGGACAAGTGGTCGGAAACATTTTTTCCTTATTATTTGATTTCATAATATTCTGTTCACAAATGTGACAAAACTTATTTGGTGCATTTGTAGTTGCAACAGCCACTTAGTTTATCATTGAAAATTATAATAATAACTAGCCTTTATTCAGACAGTATAACAATTACATTTTATTTTTATTTACACTTGGAAAATGATCTCTTCGTCTTTGAAGGATTAAATTCTAAATACAATGACTTCTCTTTAAGTCACTTATTGACAAAGGACTAAGAACCACCTAATGCGAATTATGAGACACTGTTCAATGCAGTTCTACATTGCAAAATAATCTCTAACCAACGGCACAGGGCGGGCGCTTCATAGAAACGGCGCGTTAAATATGCCTACTACTACTAAGTACAAATGAAACTGTATATCCGTGAACACGTCAGTAACACGTCAATGTGTGCGTTTTCATAGTCGAACGTCCCACAGTTACACAAGAACGGGGGAGAAGTGCGGAAGGAGCGGGGGGGTGCCATATTGCGGGAGGGGCAGGGAGTTTCCTTTCTGTACGTAGTACTAATATGGGCAGACACTGTTTACTATAATACTCCGACACAAGGGGAGGAAAAAAACAATACCTATTTTTTTGTTTTCAGGGCACTGAAGAAATCCTTCGTAAAGAAGCAAGTTTGGGAGATGTAGAATTACAGAGTTTAGATTTGCCAGAGGTAGAATTGGCTAGCATACTAACTGCCCATCATACTGAAAGTGATCCTTACAGTTATGAATTTGCATATGATAGTTTGAAAAAATTTGTCGAAAATTCATTGGACATTTATAAGGTACAGGTTCCTTATTATAACCATGTCATAATGGGATGGGATGTGTGAAGTCTGATTCTAACCTATATGCATAAATGAAATGTGTTCAGGGTAGCCCCAAAAAGAAATACATAATTTACTATATCTTCATACAAAATTCAATTCAACCAGTCTTTGTTAGTAGTTTTTAAGCTTACAGAATACACACTAGTAAACAAAACAGTCAGCCAATGTGCAGGTTTCCTTACAATGATTTCCTTCCCCAGAAAACATCGTAAGGAAACTAGTTTACTATTTTTACACACCTACTGCCACTAGATGGTTGTAGTCGTAAAAGCCATGTCAGATACCTTTAGGTGACTTGAATAAAACCTGGCATAAGTGTTAGTTATAACACACTCTATATAAAAAGAAGCTTAAAGATTTTTTTAGGGTTCTGATGTAAACAAACATGGAACCCTTACAGCACAGTTTCTTCATGTCTGTTCTTCTCTCTGTCTGTCCACAGTTTAGCTCTGAGATTATTCACTAATCAAGAGAAATATGTACATTAATTTTAAAATTATTTTTCAGTATGAATTATCTATGCTGCTCTATCCAGTATTTGTTCATATGTATATGCTGCTTATACTGTATGATCATAATGAGCATGCCATAAACTTCTTGGAGAAATTTCGCCCTGAGCAGGAGGACTATTACCAAGATGATCTGAATAAATTATCCATTGTTAAACATAAAGATCAAATTAAAGGAAATGAGCTAGCTGAAATATACAGGTAAATATGTGGTATTGGAAACAAAAATATATTCTGATGACTGGCTAGTTGTGAATGTACCTACATGTAATGAAAGTTAAAGAAATAATGTAGTACAATTTGGAAAATTAACTTTCTTACCATATGAAGTGCCAATTTGGAATCAGTACTCATTATAAATAAATGAAAAACTTTGGACAGATATTCGTTACTCAATCACTTCTCAAGTGCTTTGATGAATCTGATTCACAGGTTGATACTAGTATTTAGCATAATGAAACATAGGTTAACATCCCAAAATTCCCACAGGGGAGAAGGTTGTAATTAATATAATAACTATTCTTATGTCCTTACTATAAATATTAGACTAACTAACTTCTTCTTCTTCTTAGCGTGTCGACTCGGCGGGTCAAATTTGACTACTAACTTTGACTTTGATTTGGCGGGACTAACTAACTTGACTATAGTAAAAGTTGTTCCTGCTGGGGAACAACTTACACAATCACACAACACTGCTCATAGCCAAAAAGGCTGATCACAAGATAGACAAAGAAAAAAAAACTAATATGTTTTACAGTTCCAATAAGTTCGTGGTGCAGTTGTCACGTGATGCGTCATCTCAGTTGAAGCGGTATTTACAAGAACAGAAGAATTCAACTGTTATCATCAACATCATTAACAACCACATCCAGCTGGATGTACATGATGGTCCAGGCAGGACTCAAGCACAAGTCCGCTCTACAGCTGGTGGGGTCCTTGGTGAAGCTGCTAGAAATGGTAATTGCATTTTAATATTAACCTGAGTAAAATTTTCCTAGAAAAATTAAGTAAAAATAAAACATTTGATAACATCAAACTTTATAAGGCCTTTGTAGACACTCTGAAACTTATAAGCTTAAGAGAATTGGGGGAGCCTTACCCCTAGGGAACGCGTCCCCAGGTGGCGGATAGGGGAAAGCTCGGCAGATATGCAGGGTAGGGGGGAAATAAAATACCCCCCGCGGACCAAACAGGCCGGAGAAGGAAACTCCGTTATCAAACCCCTACAGCGAGCTGCTCCAATATACCTGGAGTCAAGGTCGTCTTTAGTGCTGTACTTTTAGGCTGGAATGAACAGAAGAGATGGTGGCGGATGAACCCATAGAAAGGTCAACGGCAGCTCTCAGATCTTGCATAAAGATCACAGCCATGCCGAGCCACAGGCGGCAACTAACCTGTCACAAGGCTATCACAAGCCTGGAGGAATTAAAAATCACCTTCAAAAGAGTGAATGTCGTACCTTGGGAAAGTACTACAGTTATACCCCAACTTTTATATGAAATGTCCGATAATGAGTGCGATTTTGTATGCGACCCGGCTAACCCCCGGCGCTTGCGGGTACCCGGGCCCGCGGGTGTGAAATCTGCTACCGAAGACTGCACAGGAGTGGGCGACCAGGCCCCTGTGTTAGTTAATGCTACTGGCAGCAACAGCAGCGGCAAAAAACTTGTACAACAAGCATTTCATCCCAGCTTGTTCCTATCAAAACCTAGATCTCAATCGCAGGAGCACAGCCCTGTACCTAAGACTCACACACAACAAGGAGATAAGATCTCCCACATAGACACCTCACTGGTCATGGAAACTGAACCAGAAGAAACAAGACCTATTGAGACAAACTCACCCCACCCCCACCATGGCAGAAAATACCAAACTCCAGAAATCCCAAAAGGAAGAAAATGTCGCAAAGCCCATCACCGGATCCTGTTAAGACTTCCAATCAATTCAGTGGGTTGCCTATTGACCTGACAGAGGATGTGACAGATAAACTGGTCAAGAAACCCAACAAACCTCCTCCAATATTGCTGTACGGAGTTGAGGATGTAAACAAATTAACAGAGCTCCTGGAAACTGTAGCCGAAAGAAGCCTGTTTACATATAAACTAATTAATAAAAATCAACTCAGAATTAGTAGTACTGATATAGAAGTGTACAAAAAACTCATATCTATCGTCAGAGAAAAAAGGTCTAATAGGCCATACATTTAATAGGAAGGACACTAGAACCTTCAGGATAGTGATTAGGAATCTACACCCATCGACTCCTCTTAGTAAAATAAAGGAAGAAATAGAAGCTACTGGCAACACCGTAAGGGGGGAAATTATCAATGCTAAATTTGGACCTGAGAAAAAACCTACCTCAACATTCTTTGTCAATATGGCTCCTGGACCAAATAACAAAGCGGCCAAATGTCTCAAATATATCTACAACCAGTCAGTTATTATAGAAGATCCTAAAAAACGAACATCTATTGTTCAGTGCCAGCGGTGCCAACAGTATGGACACTCAAAAAATTACTGTATGCGTCCATACCGCTGTGTTAAGTGTGGCCAATCACATAAGACGTCAGAATGTGAAAAACGCGATCGTAATACCCCGGCCCTATGTGCACTCTGCAAAGGACCACACCCAGCAAACTATAAAGGCTGTGAGGTATACCTCGAGATATTAGCGCGTAAAACAAAGAAAATAACGAACAGAACTGATAAACCACGACAATCGGATCAAAACACTGACTACATTAAACTATATGAACCCACCAAAAACACAACCGACCAAAAGACAGACAATCAATCAAATACTGACGCAAAGACATATGCAGAAACCACAAAACAAAAACCTCCTAGGACAGGCCAATACAACACAAAGAATTTAGAAGGACCTACAACCACAACTAATGTCACATTAGAGCAAATATTACTTAAACAAACTGAAAAGTTTGACCTCCTCATGCAACAAATGAGTACACTTATGAGTCTCATGGTAAAACTCGTCGATCGACTTGTTAAGTGATTTCCCTACGCTTAGCAACACTCAACATAAATGGTCTGCAGCCAAACAAACATGAAGTCGAATTGTTTATGAACACCCATAAATTAGATATACTACTTGTTTCTGAAGCCCATTGTACTTCCAATAGTTACATAAATTTTAAAGACTATTATTGCTACCACACTGCTCACCCAGATGGAACAGCACACGCTGGCACTGCTATAATTATCAAGAAGACAATCAAACACCACCAACTTCCTGAATACAGAACTGAACACATACAAGCCACAACTATAGCAATAGAAGATCACACAGGCTATTATAACATTACAGCAGTTTACTGTCCTCCAAGACATAACATTACCGACACAATGTTTACTAACTTTTTGATACTCTGGGTAACCGATTTATAGCTGGAGGAGACTGGAATGCGAAACACACCCACTGGGGTTCTAGAATCACCACCACCAGGGAAGACAATTGAAGTCTTCAATTGACAACAATCACAGTTTCCCAATCACAACTGCAGAACCAACACATTGGCCAAGCCAGGCTAACAGACTACCTGACCTGATAGATTATTTTATTGTAAAAGGTCTTACAAGGGAATATTTTAAAGTTGAACCCTGCCATGACAGCTCATCCGATCATACACCAGTCCTACTTACGGTAAGCTCAGGGCCTATAGAGAAAAGCGATCCCATGACTCTCTACAATAAACTAACTGACTGGGAATCGTTTAAGGACTACATCTCGGAAAACATTCAAATGAAAATAGCCCTAAAGACACCAGAAGATATAGATGAAGCCACGGAACACATAACAAGGCTAATTCAGCAGTCATGCTGGTTGAATACGCCCTTGAAGACAAAATCCGTAAAACCCACTGACTATCCTTTGACAATTAGACAATCAGTTCTGGAAAAGAGAAGGCTGCGTAGAATTTGGCACACGTCTGGACTGGATGAGGACAAACGCAATTTTCACAGACCAAGCCGACAACTTAAGGAAATGCTGAATGAATGGCACAATAACAAACTTGCTGCACAATTGGAATCGCTGACCCCGACCGCTTATACAAACTATTCCCTGTGGAAGTTCACCAAAAGTTACAACAGACCTCAGCCGGCAGTAACCCCTATCAGGAAAGAACAGGGGTGGGCTAGAACACCACAAGAAAAGGCGGACACATTTGCTGAACATCTCTCAAAAGTATTCTCTCCTAATCCAATGGTCGACTGTGAGGCTGAACGTGAGATAGATAATTTTCTCTCACAGGATAGCCAGATGTGCCTTCCACCGCGTTCAGTTACACATAGAGAAGTATGGCGCACCATAAAAAATCTTAAAGATAAAAAAAGCACCTGGATTTGACCTCATTACGAAAGAAGTTCTAAAACAATTACCCAAAAAAGCTGTAGTATTCCTGACTACACTTTTTAACGGAATTCTCAGAGTCCAACATTTTCCACGCCTGTGGAAAGTATCACAAATTCTTATGATACACAAAGCGGGCAAACCACTAAACGATGTTTCTTCCTATAGGCCCATAAGTCTCATCCCGATTCTGTCAAAAAGTCTTTGAGAAACTTCTGCTCCACAGACTTAAACCAATCCTAGAAAAAGAAAATATAATTCCGTCTCATCAGTTTGGGTTTAGAACGGACCACTCCACAGTCGAGCAGGTCCATAGAGTATGTGACAGAATAAGACAAAGCCTAGAAGAGAAAGAATATTGTTCTTCGGCATTCCTGGACATACAACAAGCATTTGACCGAGTGTGGCATAAAGGGTTAATCTATAAAATTAGGAAGTATTTACCCCACAGCTACTTGGAGCTACTTAAATCCTACCTTACAGAACGATTATACCAAGTCAAGGTAGGGGATGCAACATCCAAGTTACATGAAGTAAAGGCTGGAGTTCCGCAGGGATCGGTGTTAGGTCCAGTTCTATACACACTATACACAGCAGACCTACCAGTGCGAAAAGAAGTGACTACAGCCACGTATGCTGACGACACCGCAATTTTGGCAAGCAACCCAGACCCTGTAGTGGCCTCCAACATGCTGCAACAACAACTCCACGAAGTGTCAAAGTGGTTGAAACGGTGGAGAATAAAGGCTAGTGCAACCAAATCGGTACATATTACCTTCACTCTGCGCAAAGGTGACTGTCCGCCAGTCCAACTAGACGACATAACCCTGCCCCACAAAGATAGTGTCAAATACCTGGGTCTCCATCTTGACCGGCGTCTCACATGGAAGAACCATGTCAAAAGCAAAAGAGAGGAACTCAACTATCGATTCAAGAACCTACATTGGCTGATCGGACGTAACAGCATTTTGTCCATTGACAATAAATTACTAATATACAAAATCATCCTTAAGCCGATCTGGACATACGGGTTACAGCTGTGGGGAAGCTGCAGTAACTCCAACATCTCAATCTTGCAAAGAATGCAAAATGTAATATTAAGAACAATCTCTAGTGTACCATGGTTTATTACCAACGACGAAATACACAGCCACCTACAAATCAACACAGTAAAGGAGGAGATCCTTGTGGCTGCTGAAAGATATCGGGAGAGACTGGAGGTCCACCCTAATGAACTGGCCGCCAAGCTGCTAACACCTGCCTACAGAAGGAGATTGAAGAGGAAGGATATAATAAATTCGTAAAAAGAAAGATAAATAAAAATGAGTAGAGGTCCTTGCTGGAGGACACACTCGCTATATTGCTGCCACACAAAAGATCTGCTCAAAGCGCTATTCATCGCTGATCGTAGATATAAAACACATTAAAAAAAAAAAAAAAAAAAAAAAGAGAATTGGAAAATTGCTAAGAAGGACAACCATTCCATATTTTATAATTATTTTTTGTCCTACAGTTTCATGTGTTATTCGACAATAGACACTGGCCTTCCTTCCACTGCAGTTTGACTAGATCAAAGTATTTACCCTTAGACTTAGATTACCGTCAATATTCTTTAAATGTTCTTTCGTCTTTCAATGTTCTTTATTTCTTAAAACACACACCTAGGTAAAATTATTATTTATTTGTAGAAAATCGTACCAAAGTTTACTATGGATTATTGAAGGAACCAGATATACAAGTGCTCCCAGCTCCCATTGAAGATGAAGAAGAAGTTGAAGAAACTCCTGATAAGCCCAAAAAGAAAAAAGCAAAAAAAGACAATTTATTCATGAAAAAACCAAAATCTGATCCTAATGCTCCACCAAATGACAGGATTCCGTTACCGGAATTGTAAGTATTGAATAAATTCCCTGTCTATACTACCCTGCAATAGCAACAATAAATGCAATATCCTGAAATTTTCTCAGGAGCGAAGCGCTATGGTACAGCTAGTACATACATATAACAAAACTGTAACTAGTGTATGTGTAAAGGTATTAATTAAAATGCGTGTTTTACAATTGTGTTAAAAGATGTGACATACTTATTTCAGGAAAGAAACTGACAAAATTGAAAAAGGGAAAGCAATAAGGGAGGCTTCAAAGCGTATTCCACTGGGCCCAGAGAGCCTTCCGTCGATTTGCTTCTATACGCTGCTAAATAGTGGACACACTGCCATCTGCGCAGACATATGTGATGACTCCACTTTATTGGCAGTCGGATTTAATAATTCTCATATTAAGGTACTTTAATCCAAATGTATTATCATAAATCAACATGCAATATTAATCACAGACAATGATGCACCCAACTATGGTGTATTAGATATGTAGTAATCCATACTAATATTATAAATGCGAATGTTTGGATGTGAGTTTGTGAGTTTGTGAATTTGTGAGTTTGTGAGGATGTTTGTTACTCAATCACGCAAAATCTACTGGACGGATTTCGATGAAATTTGGTACAGAGGTAGATAATGACCTGGAATAGCACATAGGCTACTTTTTATCCCGGGAAAAAGCACTGTTCCCGTGGGAAATTCACGCGGGCGAAGCCGCGGGCAAAAGCTAGTGTACAATAAAAGGTACTTGGCAGATGTTCCGTTGTCTTAACAGTTTAGGAACCCCTGGCCAGGGCTTATTACCAGTATCAAATGCTCCACATAAACTTTCGAAAAGTACCGGTACGGTACTTTATGTCAGAATTTGGTACCTACCTGTCATCCTCCATCAACCTCAGGATGTGGTCGAAGTTCCATTGGTATCCAGAACAGATTCAATCCCAGATTCCAGAACATTATTTATTCATAATGTTACAGGTTTGGACTTTAACTACAGTTAGATTACGAGGCATGAAATCTGCTGAAAAATTACAAGATATTGACAGGGAAGCAGGTAACAAACTTATTCTTTATTCCATGTAGTAAAATTGTTGTTATTTCATATAAATGGTTTTGATGTATGTATATGATTGTATACGTAACACAATTTTTTCAAGTATATACCTAAGGCTTATCATAATGAGATATATAATGTTTCTCTACATTCACAGGCGATGTCCTGGTCCGAATGATGGAGGAAAAAGACAGAGATACATGCCGCACGTTATATGGTCATTCTGGGCCAGTCTACAAAGTTGGATTTGATCCTTTCAAAGCATTATTGCTATCATGTTCAGAAGATTCTACAGGTGAAAAGTTTCAATGTTTATTAAAAAAGCTAACAAACACTTTAAAACCTATTTAGTTAAAATATGTTTTGTCCCTCTCTTACCAATATTTGACTTTGTAATAAAAAATAAAATAAAGTACCATTTGTTCAGTACAATTATCAAGTTAACAATCAACATTAGGTCTGGGTTCCACACTAGGATTCCCTGTGTCGTTGAAAGAATGAGACAAAGCATATTTTGACTGTTCGTTAACTTTTTAAACGGTTTAATTTAGCTTACCCCGTTTGTTTTATTATTGGGTCAAATTTAGTAATTGACCGATTAATCTGAAACCGATTAATCTGAAATTTAGTATACACTTTGGATTTTGGTTTATTCAATATCATTGTAAATTCAAGATGCCCACCGCTACAAAATGGCGGATAACCTAGGTTTTATCAATCCCAACAATATAGGTATCAAATGAAAGGGCTCAACAAGTAGAATACAATGGGGTCTGACGCAAAATGTGCACTTCGCAAAATGAGCACTCATCAAAAATTTTACATTTCGCAGAATGTGCATTTCTCACAAGGGGCACTTCTCATAATGTGCATTTCTCAAAACGATCACTTCGCAAAATGAGCACTTCGCAAAATGTGCACTTCGCAAAATGTGCACCGTTCAATGATTTGACTAAATCTATTGTAAAACAAAGTTTAGGCTCAAAACAGATTAGTTATGTATGGGTACTGCGTATTTAAAATTAAATTAACACTTTTCCAAGTAATCAGTAATAAAAATTTACCAATTAAATATTCTTCTTTATACTGGCAACATTTTGATATTTAAAAGTACGTTCATGAGGGTTGGTAAAAAATAACTGACAAAAATACTGTGACGGTACTTTAATAAAATAAGATGGATGTGTTTGTATTGTTGTTCTAGTTGCAAACAATTTATTTGAAGTTATTTATAATAAATGTGGGTAAATATTGCATTTTACTATAGGTAATCAAAAAGGTGCTGTAACTCTTGTTTGTGATGGTAATAGATACAATAAAAAGAAGACGAATAAAAACGGGAATACGTTGTGGCAATGTGTAAACAGGAAGGCGTGCAGTGCTTCTACGTTTTGAGCCTAAACTTTGTTTTACAATAGATTTAGTCAAATCATAGAACGGTGCACATTTTGCGAAGTGCACATTTTGCGAAGTGCTCATTTTGCGAAGTGATCGTTTTGAGAAATGCACATTATGAGAAGTGCCCCTTGTGAGAAATGCACATTCTGCGAAATGTAAAATTTTTGATCAGTGCTCATTTTGTGAAGTGCACATTCTGCGTCAGACCCATACAATGTACTATACAAAATTGAAATCCAAGATGGCCGCCTCTACAAAATGGCGGATAACCTAGGTTTTATCAATCCCATCAATATGGGTATCAAATGAAAGGGCTCAATAAGTAGAATACAGTTTACTATGCAAATTAAACAGAATGCGAAATAAAAACTAAAAACTAGAAAATAAAAATTGTTAAAAAAACTTTTAAGTTTATTTTATTTTTATTTTATTTTTTTATTTCATTTTATACAGCGTGTCATTACAGGCTTAACCTACTCCAACATCGCTAAAAACATATAGAAAAATTATAAATTTGGTACACATAATAATGCCATGTCTGTGAATTAAACCTTTTTTTTTTTTTTTTTTTTGATTTCGCAGGGGGAAATGCATTTAGGCACTGAGTGTGGGACTCCTGGGCCGCTAGACGGCCCAGACTACCCACTAAAACCCCCTGCGGCGTTACCGCGCCTGCCGTTGCTGGGGGCGTCATGGGATCGCGAACATTCTACCACGACGCCCCCCGACTTTGCCTTACGGCACCCTCACATAGCCAGATGGCGGGCGTATTGTGCCCGCCGCCTGCCTCTTCGTCCTCGCCGTTGGGGTGGCGCATCGGCTCGCGCCTCACGCTCCCTTTCGGCGGCCTCCTTCTGCGACATTACTGTCTCGCAGAAGGAGGAGAAAGCGTCCCATCGATTCTCGCTGCTCAGCATCTTACTGATGATGCTGTGCAGCGAGAGATCGTAGGCGCCTAGCACCACGACCAGGGCCACCCTTTCAGTGGCCCATTTTGCACAATCTGCCAGAGTGTGTTGGGCCGTATCGTCCGGCTCCCCACACTCATGACAGACTGGGCTTTCTTCCCTCCCAATTTTGTGCAAGTAATGACCGAAGCACCCGTGTCCGGTCATTACCTGCGTCATCCTGTACGTCAGTTGACCGTACCCTCTTTCCAACCATTCATCGAGCGATGGGAGGAGCGCCTCGATGGTTCGGAGGCCGTACGGGGAGTTTCCTAGCTCAACTCTCCATCGCTCTTTCAGTCTATCTACGGCCAACTGACGGACCGCCCTCACTTCCATTGGTGCGGGCCTTTCTGCCAAGGCCCGCCTTCTTGCCCGCTCCCAATACATTTCCGCCTGAACTTTTGCGTCCAATTCCCACGGCGGGGTTCCGGCCAGTACGCATGCTGCTGCCCAAGCCACCGTCACGTAAGCCCGAGCTATTCGGTTGGCCACCACTTTGTGGCCTCCGCAGCTGGGCCACATTGGCTCTGGAGAGCCTGTCCCACCAAATTGTCGCCCCGTACAGCGCCATGCTTCTCGTTACGCCCGCGTAGAGCTTGCGGCACGGGGCGCTAGGCCCTCCAACATTGGGCAGCAGCCGGCTCATGGCCGATGCGGCGCCGACTATCCAGGGAGCTAGTTGCTTGAAGTGCTCCCGGAAGTCCCAGCGTGGGTCCAGGATGATGCCCAAGTACTTGATGTACGGTTTCACCTGGACCCTTTCCTCGCCGATGGGAATGGACGCTCCCTCAGGCGGCTTCCACCCCCTTTTCCCGAAGGCGATGACCTCACATTTGTTGAGGGCCACCCTGAGCCCCAGCAGCCTGACGCGGGTGACCATCAGGTCTGCTGCGACCGCGGCAGTCCTGAGGGTACTCTCCAATTTCTCCCCCCAGACGGCTACCATTGTGTCATCTGCATAGCAGATGACCGTCATCCGGGGGAGCAGGACTCCGCGAATGGCCCAGTCGAAACCGATGTTCCACAGCAGAGGCCCTAATACAGACCCCTGGGGAACACCGCAGGTCATCGCCCTCGTTTTTCGCCCTTCTCTGTCTTCGTAGAGCACCACCCTCTCAGTAAGGTAGTGCCCTACGAGGATTCTGAGGTAGAGGGGCACTCGGTGGAATTTGAGCGCCTCCTCTATTACCTCATATGGGAGGGAACCGAAGGCATTTGCTATGTCCAGCGAAACACCAACGGCCCCTCCCTTCCTGTCCGTTGCCTCCTCCGAGAACGCCCGAAGGGCCCCTATCGCGTCTACGGTCGACCGCCCTTTCCTGAATCCGAATTGGCGGTCCGACACGTTGGGTCCGACATTTTCAAGATGCTGGATGATCCGGACAGCCACAATGCGTTCTAGCATTTTCCCCGTTTCATCCAGCATCAGTAGGGGCCTCCACCCCGAGGGGGAGTCCTCGGGCCGGCTCTCCTTTCTGAGTAGGCAGAGCCTGCCTTCTTTCCACGGCTTGGGAAACCGCCCTGACGACAAACAGTCGTCAAATAATTGCCTGAGGCGGCTTCCGAGGTATTTTAGGGCCACCGGTAGTATAAGACCGGGGACGCCATCTGGGCCAGGGGCCTTTTTACAAGCCGTTAGGCGCACCACTCCCCGGTCAAATTCTTCATCAGACACCGGTGGCAATTCCGCCGTGGTGGGCTCCCTCTCGGGGACCGACATTCTCGGAGGAGTAAATGTTTGGGCCATTGGGAATAGGCCTTCGACAATCCGGTGAAGGAGGTCCGGTTCTAGGGAAGCCATGGGGGGGGCGTAGCGCATTTTGTTGCGTACAACCCTATATGGCCTCCCCCACGGGTCCCTGTCAAGCGAAGCCAATAATTGCTCGCGGGCGTCGTCTTTGGCCCTGGCGATTGTTGTCGACAGGGCCTTTTTTGCCTCCTGGAGGACGAAATAGAGTCGCTCCTCCTCTCCGCTCGTGCGATGGCGCCGCCGTCTGCACCGGGTGTACTCCCGGCGAGCGCGGTTACTGGTGCGTCGGAGTATAGCTATTTCCTCCGACCACCAGTGGACCCGCGTTTTGGCAGACGGCGGGCCGGACCTCCTCATGGATGCGTCACACACCTCAGTGAGTGACGCGCGAAAACCTATTGCCCTTTCATCCACACCAAGGGATCGGCATGGTGTGGGTTCACGCCATTCAATCAGCATGGCAGCCTCTTCAGCCAGGTCCCTGTCGAGGCTTGCCATGTTCCACCTGGGGAATTTTAGGCATCCCTCCCCATCCCGAGTAGGCGGTCGAGGCTGGGGCGTATTGGAGACCGTCATCCGTATATACAGATGATCGGAGAGGGTCTCCACGTCCTCCAGGACACGCCAATCCGCAACCCGTGCGGCTATGGCCGGGGTCGCAAACGTTACATCAACTATCGACCACCCGTTCCACCGCACGCACGTCGCGGCGTTGCCCCGGTTTACGACTTCAAGCCCCATTCCCACCACTCCAGTCGTGGAGGGTTTCCCCTCTTGGGTTGGTGACAGGAGAACCCCACGCCGGATGTTTCGCGTTAAGGTCTCCCATCAGCATGATCGGTGCTGGTGCCGCGTTCCCGACCGCTTGACCCACTCCCTCAAGAAGGCGTTCAAATGCACGCAGCGGCTCGTTGGGGGAAAAGTATGCAGCAATTATTGCAATACCTCCCCATTTTACCGCTGCGTACCCCTACCATTTTGGATTCTCGAGAGAGGTGGGTTATTACCAAATTGAGGAACGGTTACCGCCACCAGCCCTTCCGTGTCTCCAACCCAATTGGGGAGAGGGGGGACGTAATAGGGCTCAGAAATTATTGCAGCACCAATTCCCCACTCCGCCACGTGCTGGACTAGGAGGTCTTGGGCACGGGCGCAGTGGTTGATATTGGCCTGCAGCACCTCCAGGCGTTGAGTATGCCGTGCTGGCATTAGTGCTCCATTTCTTGGGCCTCCGAGACCTCCCTCACGGTGGAGGCCAATTTACCCCTAGTGCGCGGGGATTGCACGCCTTTCCCCCATGACGTGTTTAGCCTGGCGTTTTGCGGCATGGCACACGGCGCACCATGGCTCCTTTACCTCACACCCGGCCATTGTGTGACCCGTTTTTCCGCAGCGGTGGCACAACATCGACCTGTCCACCGGGGATGGACACAGAGCCTTGGTGTGGCCTATGCCCATGCAGCGGAAGCACCGCATGGGCAGTGCTTCGAGCCCTTTGACTTTGGCGGACGACCATCCTACCAGAAGCCGTCCTGCCTCCACTAGCGTGTTGGCAGCCGCCACAGGGCAGGTCAGAATAGCTGCCCCTGTCTGGTCTGATGCCATACGTATGGCACCAACCTTTACTTGGCTTGGTGTACATTTTCCAGCCGCTGCCGCTGCATCCCTTAGGGACTCCGGTGTCACCGCCTCGTCAAAACCGGCGACCCTGACTTGCGCCGTCTTATATGGCCTCGTCACCTCCGCCTCATCACCAATTAGCTCCCGGAGCTTCTCAGCAAGGGTGTCCGCTGCAGCCCCGCTGTCCGCTCCAGGAACCTCTATAATTCGGCCCCCTGTTGCGCTTCTACGCACCGCCACGTGGTCCACCCCGATGGACTGGAGTTTTAGGGTGGTGACCCTGGCCATTACCGACTTATAGTCCATTTGGGACTCCGGACATAGGGTCACCACCACCGCCGTCGATTTCGGTGGGGTGAATTTCTTCTTCTTTGTTGGCGCTTGCGCAGCCACCTTCGGGGCCTGGACCTGGGTGGGCCTTGTCTTCGCAGGGGGAAAGTTAAACGGTTTTATACCAATTTTTATTTATGAATAAAGCAGTATATGTTTAGTGTCCATCTGACCACAGTTTAATTGACATATAATTATCAAACTAAATATAATTTTCAGTTCGGCTATGGTCCCTCCAGTGCTGGACCTGCCTCGTGGTGTACCGCGGGCACGTGTGGCCGGTGTGGGACGTGCGCTGGTCCCCGCACGGCCACTACTTCGCGTCCGGCGGCCACGACCGCACCGCCCGCCTCTGGGCGACCGACCATCATCAGCCGCTTAGAATATTCTCTGGACACCTCTCTGACGTTGATGTACGTATCTCTTTAGTCGTATTGGGGTCGTGGTCATTATATGGAATGAAACACAACGACTCTCTTGGCAATTTTAATGGAGTGGTTTGCCATTGCCTTCTCCATTTCACACACTAGCTGATAATCATCAACACAGGGTGCAGGTTTCCTCACGATGTTTTCCTTCACCCGAAGCAAGTGGTGGTCGATGAAAACTAACATGAGCCAGATTGGTATACAAACTCACGTAGCCCAGGCAGGATTCGAACCTGGGATTTTGCATCCACAGGCGGGCGCTCTACCACTCGGCCACCACCGCTTCTTCTTCTTCGATGTACAGTCAAGCTGCATAAGTGCAGTCGTAGCTCGAAGACCTTATTGTCTAGACTTAATGATCATAATGCCTTGTAGATTCAGACTGCACTTTTGACGCTTGACTGTACGTATATTCCAGTAGAAATGGCTGTCACAAAATTAAATGCTTGGTTTGCATATCTTAGCCATGTCGTAATCGTAAACTAATATAGCGGCATCCATACATAGTATTTAACTGATGGGTTAATAAAACCAACTTTAGTTCAATGTTAGTTACCTCTTCCATTGAAAATATAAATCAGGGACAAACTATTTTCATGTGAGAAAAGTTACTCCCACACAGATTGCTAAGATTGCCTTGCCCTTGCTTGGAAAATATTCCCCAATCTATGGGATGAGGTTAACAACTCAAAAGCTAATGATTTGTTTTAATTTGCAGTGTGTTCAATTCCACCCAAACTCGAATTACATTGCGACTGGATCCAGCGACCGGACTGTCAGAGTCTGGGATTGTTTGACGGGAACTCAAGTTCGCATTATGACTGGACACAAGGTAATATAGCAGTTTTTTGATAAATAAAATTTAAATCGCCACCGCCGCCGCGCCGCGCCGCCTATGCAACGAATAGAAAAATAACTTGCGTAGCAAAGTCTTCGTCGTGGCGTGTCGTCAGCGGCATGCAACGAACGTAGGGGACTTAGCATTATAATCTCACATTACATTTCTATTTCAAACTTATTTTCTTTTTAGTCTTCAATATTCGTACTGGCTTTCTCTGTTTGCGGGCGATGGCTGGCATCCGGAGGGGGAGCAGGCGAACTCATGGTGTGGGATTTGTCCACGGGACTGCCCACGGCAGCGTTGCCGCCCTCACACACATCCCCCATACATGCATTAGCTTTTAGCCGGGATGGCACTATTCTATCTTCAGGTAACTATGCTATTTTAACTAATTTGCGATCATCTGTCATTTTAGTGATGTATGCTCAAAAGCTCAATAATAAAAATAAAATTACAAAAAGCATATGAGAATTGATTACAAAAATTAATAAATATATACATAATCCCATTAAAATTTATTTGACAGGGTCTTTAGACTGCAGCATCAAACTGTGGGACTTTACTGCAATCACAGAAGAAATTCCAAATGAAGAAATCGGAAACAACAGCACTTTGCAGAAAGACGACAAATATCTGTTACGCTCATTTCCTACAAAAAATTCACCGATCAAAAGTCTCCATTTTACACGTCGTAATCTTCTTCTTGGTGTAGGTTCTTATGAAGGTAGCTCGTAATTTTAAATGTCTATCTTAGCTCTTATATGTATAAAAAATGTCCTTATATTCTAATCAAATAAAACTCAAAGTATACATTTTTGTCTTTAATTTTTAGTTCCTTTGACAAATTTATAAATAGTCCAAAACATTATATTCACTTGTTACTAAGAAAATAAGATCGTTCTGATGTAATAAATTGTATCATTAAGTTGAGAATTGAATCATTACTTCTTGCTACTTGTGCTTTCATGGCTTGCTTGAAATCTTCTTTTACCCCCTTATCTGCTCCACGGGTTCCAATTCTCCTTTGACCTAAATGCTGCTGGGAGTTGGGCAAAATGTCCAAAACTACATTACTACCTTGTTCATTCCATATGTATGTTAGTTCCTCTAATATATCTATGTGAATTATATAGGCTGAAAATAAATGATAATGGAAAACACCCTTCTGTCTAATCAAATCCATTATTTGAATAAATATAGCTTCTTCTTGTGGCCAACCTAATTGGGTCAATACCAATATATGACCATAAATCAAGTCTGAAGTGTTTCCAGTACTCAACAAAATCCTTATTAGTAAAGTGCAGAAATAATGCATTACAGCAACTTTGGTATTTGGAAGAAAATGCAAGTGCCTATGTTTCCCACCTACAATTAATTCAGATTCCAGTACACCTTCCACTGTAGGCAACTGTGGCAATGCTGCCAAAATATTCTCAATGCAGGGTAAATATTTCTTTTGGAAATAGTTGATAGACACTCTTACAACACAAGCTGTGACATTATTAGAAGTTGGAGGTGGAGTTGCTTCGTCATAGAGGCCTCTGTAAAGAGCCAATTCATCTACAAAACCTTCAGACCAAGGCTTGACTTGCAGTTGATTAGCCAATTTTGTGAATTCTCTTGCGATAATATCATCACTGTGTAGAAGTTCCCAACAGTTGGCAGCAGCTTGAAATTGATGTGCTGATGTTCCAGTCACTTCTAGGTCACCTTTCTTTCTTTTCGAAGGTGGTGCATCAGGGTCAGTCAAAGCCTCAACAAGAATATGATGTCCTTTCAGTGATCTATGCTCATAGAAACATCTCAGGAAGAATGAAATACCACAATACAATAATTGGCGACAATCTTCACAGTTCCTTAGTGAAACTAGTTTTTGGAAATATGTTTCTTTATTTAAACTGTTATTGTAATTAATGAGAAATGGATCCCATCCAAGTTGCCTTCCTAGCAAATCTAAAACCCCATAAAGCCTTTGCCACGGATCTGTTATATCATGTTCATTGTCCTCATAGACATAAGAATTATAAAAGTCAATTGCTTTTATCAGTAAGCGCTGAAGTAGTCTAGGTGACTCCAAGGAACTCAATAATGGCAAAGTTTCTACCACTAATAGCCGAGCATATCTGTTATCATAAAAAAATTTCTCAGCGCTTATTAAAGTTTTCACAAGACTATCTACACCTAACTGTGGAAATTTTTTCAATAACAATACTAGCAAACGGCAGTGCTCCATTGTATCATCGCTGTTTTCAACACTGGTTTTGAGAATAGTCAATTGAATTTCAGGACAAATATTGTCAAACATCTGACTTAAAAAACTTACTTCAGTAGACTTCAATGAATTAGCAATAGCAGATATTTCTGGCAACAAATCAGTTAGATTTTGTCTAGACATTATCAGTGAGCTAAAACATTCTGCTGCTTCCTGCACATTACCGGACTGTTTCTCCATCAAATATGCTTCAAATTGTATCTTAAAATTGGAAGGAAACAATGTCTTTGCTGTGAGCATCCATGCCTTTGCAGAATATATATTAGTTTGTTGTTTTGCTTTCGCAATGATGTAGTCTTCATCACTAAGTGAAGGTTCTAGTCCAGGCATTTTAGGTTCTTAGCTGAGTACCTACTTTTAAATCTATGAAAAAAATACTTTCCGGGAACCGGACTTTTCAATTTCTAAATAGTATACTATAAATAGTATAATAGTAAACTCGTGTTAAAGGCTCGGGGTAAAATTAACCATCGGTTTTTGGTAAGAAATCAACTCCTTAAAAAAATAAGGATCTCACTATCTCGATGGATCTCACACAACAAATAGGTTCCTTCCTCAGCCTTCAATTTCCCACGGTCAATAAGTTGTGGTTGTGGAACTACGCGCCTCTGTCTATTGTGCGCCTACTGCATGTTTGCATCGCAAAGTATCTGCATAGTGCTAGTGCATTCAAGTTTATTTGGTTTAGTTTGTTCCAATCCAACTCTCTTGCAAAGAGAACGTAATTATATTGTACCAAGTACCAAAGAATATATTGTACCTACTAGGTTAGTAGGGTTAATAAAATTATAATCACTCAACTCTTGGTGATATTGTCCAGATATTGTCAACAAATTGTCCACCAAAGAGAGAATGAATTTATTTGTCAAATAAATTGTCAATAATTAGTGTTGCAGCAATAGTGTTGATGTTGACTATCGATAGTATAGTAATTGTCAATAGTATCGATAGCCAATAGTTAGCAATACTATGAGAGCCAGCTTTAGCACTACCAGCGCCCTGGGCGAGATTTCTATGGCGCCCCCTAAACAGTGTTGCCAACAGGTGAACGAGCTGTCCACCAGGAGGCCAATTCTCGCGTTTGCGATATTTTATCGAATTTGATAATATATCAAACTTCTTTTATCGAACAAAATTATCACAAAATCCTCCAAAATGGTATTCTCGAACCTATTCGACATAAAACTCGATATTATATCGAAAACTAGGGCTTCTCTAATTGAAAACACGTTCCTTTTTCTCGATTATACTTAACTACAATCGAGAAATTTATGTTTTACTTGTTTCATTAAATATTTTATATAAAACCAATGTTTTAATAGTGAATTTATGTAAAAATAGTTATAATACTTTATTTTATGTAACTTAATAAGCTCCAATGCAAATTTATAAAATGCAAAGAAAATGAAATATTTTAGAGTTGATGGAGAGAACGGAACGCGAAGATACTTGTCATTGTTTGTTTATTGTGTGTGTGAGGTTATGTGATATTTGTTATCGGAGTATCAATTATATTCTTATGTATGATATTGTTTCTTTACGAAATTGAATCGAGAAACAAATAAGGTATGGTACTCGAGGCAGAAAAAAGCAAAGTATGTATCTATCCAAACCTCTATATTAGGCTTCAATAAAATAATTTTATGTAAATAAACAACGATTTCCAATAAAATTGAATACAGAATCGTCAGCATTCATATTTTAGGTACTAAACCAAAGCTGAAGAAAAATACAAAGCGTCTTGTAAAGTACGAATATTATGTTATTCAATAGCTTTGAAGCAACAAATATCACACACGATATGGTTTTCGGCCACGCTCGACCACTCGATGCGTATCGAGGGCTGACGCTGGATAAATGTCACATTTGAAATCACGAGAATACGTAATTTCGATATTTATCGATATCCGCCATGTGTTTTCGATAAATGTCGAAATTGATATTATATCGCAGACCCCAGGAGGCCTATTCTCGCGTTTGCGATATTTTATCGAATTTGATAATATATCAAACTTCTTTTATCGAACAAAATTATCACAAAATCCTCCAAAATGGTATTCTCGAACCTATTCGACATAAAACTCGATATTATATCGAAAACTAGGGCTTCTCTAATTGAAAACACGTTCCTTTTTCTCGATTGTACTTAACTACAATCGAGAAATTTATGTTTTACTTGTTTCATTAAATATTTTATATAAAACCAATGTTTTAATAGTGAATTTATGTAAAAATAGTTATAATACTTTATTTTATGTAACTTAATAAGCTCCAATGCAAATTTATAAAATGCAAAGAAAATGAAATATTTTAGAGTTGATGGAGAGAACGGAACGCGAGGATACTTGTCATTGTTTGTTTATTGTGTGTGTGAGGTTATGTGATATTTGTTATCGGAGTATCAATTATATTCTTATGTATGATATTGTTTCTTTACGAAATTGAATCGAGAAACAAATAAGGTATGGTACTCGAGGCAGAAAAAAGCAAAGTATGTATCTATCCAAACCTCTATATTAGGCTTCAATAAAATAATTTTATGTAAATAAACAACGATTTCCAATAAAATTGAATACAAAATCATCAGCATTCATATTTTACTAAACCATAGCTGAAGAAAAATACAAAGCGTCTTGTAAAGTACGAATATTATGTTATTCAATAGCTTTGAAGCAACAAATATCACACACGATATGGTTATCGGCCACGCTCGACCACTCGATGCGTATCGAGGGCTGACGCTGGATAAATGTCACATTTGAAATGACGAGAATACGCAATTTCGATATTTATCGATATCCGCCATGTTTTTTCGATAAATGTCGAATTTGATATTATATCGCAGACCCCAGAATTGCCTCCCTGAATTGCCTCCGATGCAATTCTCGGGTATTTTTATTCAGCTATGGTTTAGTAAAATATTAATGCTGACGATTTTGTATTCAATTTTATTGGAAATCGTTGTTTATTTACATAAAATTATTTTATTGAAGCCTAATATAGAGGTTTGGATAGATACATACTTTGCTTTTTTCTGCCTCGAGTACCATACCTTATTTGTTTCTCAATTCAATTTCGTAAAGAAACAATATCATACATAAAAATATAATTGATACTCCGATAACAAATATCACATAACCTCACACACACAATAAACAAACAATGACAAGTATCCTCGCGTTCCGGTTTCTCCATCAACTCTAAAATATTTCATTTTCTTTGCATTTTATAAATTTGCATTGGAGCTTATTAAGTTACATAAAATAAAGTATTATAACTATTTTTACATAAATTCACTATTAAAACAATGGTTTTACATAAAATATTTAATGAAACAAGTAAAACATAAATTTCTCGAATGTAGTTAAGTATAATCGAGAAAAAGGAACGTGTTTTCAATTAGAGAAGCCCTAGTTTTCGATATAATATCGAGTTTTATGTCGAATAGGTTCGAGAATACCATTTTGGAGGTTTTTGTGATAATTTTGTTCGATAAAAGAAGTTTGATATATTATCAAATTCGATAAAATATCGCAAACGCGAGAATTGGCCTCCATTCGACTTCTAAAACCACCAGAAAACCACTAACCAAAAACCACCAAAGTTAAAAAGCCACTAAATTTGACACTAAATCTTTTTTATTGTTAATATGAAAGAAAATAAGCAGGAATATATGAAAAACGCAGCCAAGAATCCCGGAACTTTTGAGAATACTGAGGTTTCGGCATATTTTTCATCAAGTGACCTATCCCTCGTGAACAAATTTCAGACAGTGAATAAGACCAATTTGAGAAAGGAGAAAGTTTAAAATATAAAAAATAATTTGCTGGAAATCCCCGCTTCACCTGACAGAAAACTGCTATAAACATAAACATATTTTACGGGAAATCCCCGTAAAATATGAAAAAAAAGGAAAAATTCTATTCCACTAAACCACCAGAAAACCACCAGCCACTGAACGCAATATTTCCCCCACTAAAAGGGAATCCAAACCACCAGTTTTAGTGGTCCACTAAGTCGGCAACACTGCCCCTAAATACTATTCAAACCCATACGAAAAATATATTATAAAATTTCGTGCCTCAGACGACTATCGAGCACATAGTTTTAAGTTATTTTTATATATATTTTATTTAAGATTTATAAAAATGAAGTACCTGTATCACAAGTTATTATTACTTAGCACTTGACTAACGAGAGCTATAAGGTGCAAAAAGAATTATTCGAGAAAGTCAAAAACGAAAAAAAGTGCGAAGTAGGTAGTGAAAAAATAACAATTTTTCCCGAATTTTTGATTTTGGCGTTCGATATTTTTAAGGGTTTTCCCTGTAGCCTAACCTTTTTGAGAAGAGTCAAAGTGTCAGAACTTCGATACGCGTGTGGAAATTTTGCAATTTGTTTGTTCACAGGCGTAATTATGAGGATATAAAGTAATTGAGCTTTGCCTAGAATGCTTTGGTAAGTCTGTGTATTTTGTGTTCTCTTCTAGAGGTCGCATTTCACAACCGATTCCCGCGAAATTTTGAGAACAGGTTCAATAAACATATAAAAATCGACAGTCGAGGATTTTTTTAAATTATTTTTGAAAATGGCGGAGTTGGTACAAAGGGCCTAAGCGTAAGCGCTTTTGGATTTCTCTTACGACCAATTTGTGCCAACTCAAAATATTCCTAACTAATATTATAAATGCAAAAGTGAATTTGTTGGTTTGTTTATTTGTTTGTTGCCTCTTCACGCTTTATCTACTGAACCAATCTTCCATCTTTCGCATACACATAGTTGGAAGTACTGAGAACTCCCATAGGGTAATTATCCCGGGAAAAAGCACGCGAGCGAGCCGCGGGCAAAACCTAGCGTGTAATAAATAAAGAGGCGCCTGCGGTGGCCCTTTATGACGACCCTTTGAGGCGCCTCTCCTTCTCGCCCGTCACCGACAACAAGGGGGCGCCTGCGGCGCCCCTCACTGAACAACAGTGGGCACCTGTGGCGCCCCTCGCCGAACAAGAAGGGGCGCCTGCGGCGCCCCTTGACGTCCGGCGCCCTGGGCCGTCGCCCAAACGCGCCCCCCTCTAAAGCTGCTAATGACTATGGGCAATTTTCTGACAGCTAAAATAAGAAAAAAAAAATCAGTATAAAAAAGTCTCAACAAGAGGCGTTTTATAAAAGCCGGGTCGTATAATGGCTGCACCTATACACCACCTATATTGTGTGTACGCGCTTTAGTACGGGAAGATTAGACATTAACCTCAAAATATATAACATAGTTTTGATTTTTGGCACAAGTGTTCATTAGAGTCCTAGAAGCATCTCCTTAAAAGTCCCCGGTCCTAGGGTACCGGTTGCCCCCCCTCCCCCCCTCAAATGTCTCCCTTACCGTCGTATTTCTTTATTTTCTAAAAAACTATCAGAGATAGAAAAAAACTGTCAATGACAAAAATGAATATCATTAAATTATCTATAAAATGGTTTTTAGTTCATATGGTTCATAGTTTTGGATTTATGTCTATATATACTGCAAGAAATTTTTTTTTTTTTGCTTGGTTTTTGTACTGATTTTATACAAAAACCACTGAAGTTATGATAAAGTGGTATAGAGGAGAATTAATGTTAATAAATTTATCTATCAAACAAGATCAATATTATTGTTGCACGTGCCTTAGTTCCTGAATAACAGATCGTGACGTCTGGCATCACAAGTAACCCTTTTACTCAGTAGTGAGCCATCTACGTAAAAAATAACCGCAACCGATGTACAGTATTGAAATTTTGTATACGGGTACGTTAGGTTAAAATAAATATTTTTAGTGGGTAGTTCCTAAAATTCCTCCCCTTAGAAGGTGAGTAATGACGTCAACATTTTTTTTTTAAATCTTGTATGGAATTTGAATTTTCTTTTTTCAAAAACATGTCACAAAGATTTTGAGTGGTAGTTCCTTTAAATCCCCCCTTAGGTGGGAAGTAATGACATCATCATTTTTTTATTTTTTTTTTGTGATTTTATTGGGATTTGATTTTGTTTTCTTCAAAAACATATCGTGTGTAGTATCAAATGAAAGGGCTTGACGAGCCGGTTAAGAAAATATACTACACAATTACCTTTAGGCCACCTGTTTTCTAAAATTTCAAGAAAACCAAGAAATATTCTCAAAACTCGTACCAAATTATGGGCTCGTCTTATTAGGAATCTGCTTAGTAAATTTTTGTTAAACAAACGCCAAATATCTCAAAATATACTCGTATATAACTTTAAAAAATATGAACATTTACGATATTTCAAAATTTTTCTTTATTAAAAAGTTTGAGATTAATTCAATTTTGTTGAAACAAAAAAAAATAATTAATACTCAATAGCAATATTATATAATCGCCTTCTTGAGATTAGATATGAATATATTAAAAGCTATTTGGAGTGCCATATTAAAAAATACCAAACCGTCTCCTACTTGGAGGCTGGAGGAGCCCAAACTTGGTATGTTTTAGATAGATAGATAGTCATTTATTCCTTAGAATTCGGTGATACAGTGGCGTATTTACATATAGGTGCGACATACTCTGCCTATTAGGCGTAGGAATATTAGGATTACAATATTGTAATTACAATTTAATTTATACATTATTATATGAATTTGTTTAAGAAATATCTAGTTAATTCATTCTGCTCATTTAGTCATGTTATATTATATTCGTATTATATAAAAGTCAAATATCTAGGTATCTTAAATGTCACAATTATTCATAATATTAATCACCTTATAAAATTACATTTAAGCAATTCATCGAATTCATAAAAACATTTATCTAATAACCACTTAAATACAGTTGTTTTAAAATTTTTTAAGCTTGATATTTAAAAATACTTCTTGGATTTTTAGGAAACAAGTGGCCGAAAGGTATTGGTGTAGTATATTTTCAGAACCGGCTCGAGCTCAAGCCCTTTCATTTGATACCACACACGATATGTTTTTGAAGAAAAAAAAATCAAATCCCAATAAAATCACAAAAAAAAATAAAAAAATGATGACGTCATTACTTCCCACCTAAGGGGGGATTTAAAGGAACTACCACTCAAAATCTTTGTTTTCACCTAACGTACCCGTGTACCAAATTTTAATACAGTACATCGATTTGCGATTATTTTTTACTTAGCTGGACCACTACAGAGGCTAAAGGGTAACATGTGATGCTAGACTTCGTGAGCTGTTATTCAGGAACTAAGGTACGTACAACAATAATATGGGTCTTGTTTTATAAATAAATTTATTGACATTAATTGTCCTCTATACCACTTTATCATAACTTCAGTGGTTTTTGTATAAAATCAGTACAAATACCAAGACTGCAAAAAAAACATTTTTTTCGTGCAGGATATATAGACATAAATCCAAAACTATCAGTCCTATCGGAATAAACTAAAAACCATTTTATAGATAATTTAATGATGTTTATTATTGTCATTGACAGTTTTTTCCTATCTCTGATAGTTTTTGAGAAAATAAAGAAAAACGACGGTCAGGGACACATTTGAGGGGGGGAGGGGGGGCAACCGGTACCCTAGGGCCGGGGACTTTTGAGGAAATGATTCTAGGACTCTGATGAATACTTGTGCCAAAAATCAAAACTATGTTATATATTTTGAGGTTTGGCCCAAAATTTGCTTAAATTGCCCGTACTACTTTATCTTGTCAACCAGAAGAGGCAGAAAAAAAATCACCTAATAGTTTGACAGTAGTACAAATCACAATATTGCAATATTGACACTTTTTAGATTTTTTTTTTAAGTTATATTTTTAAAAAATGCCAATCCCGTGCATTTTTGCCTTTTCTATGGACTCGCCTTATAATAAGCGCCGTCTATGAAGTCATTAGGTTACTATTTTTTTTTACATCTGGGTCTCGGAAAATCCCCCATTGATGATAACCAACTATCGATAGTCCTGCAACGCTAAATAAAGATGAACGCAGACTTGGCCACACCGCACGCACCGCAGTCGCCGCATTTGATTTCTTTATATGAAGTTATATGTAACCTCGCATACCTACCTACACGCACCGCAGTCGCCGCAGTACCTGACACGGCCGAATTCCCCAAGCCGCAGCTGAGTGCGGTGCGGCACAAGTCTGCGTTCACCTTAGTTGCAGCAATAGTGTCTGAAAAATAGTCACACTATCGATAGTATTGATAAGAAAACATCATAAAAATATTTTTTTTTATATAAGTATAGTTATGTCTGTGGAAAACATCAATACTATCGATATTATCGAAAACAAATCGATAGTCCTGCAACTTATATTTTAAAAAAAAGTTTTATTTCTGTGTAGCTAGTGGCTAGCCTTGGCCTTAAGCCTGCATCACACGTTTTTAGCCAAAACAGGCGTTACTGAATTGACCCTGGTGCCAAAACTAGATCATTATTGATAATAAAAATAGTACTATAGGCTTCTCAAATAACTGCTACTACTTATACGAGACAGATAAAAATATTTTGCCTTTTATTTTTGCGTAAATACCTTCCAGAAAACACGAAAAATATGAAAAACAAGGTTCACGGCTTTAACGAAATCATTATGTAAAACACAAATTATAATTTCTACATAATGTTAAATCGCGAGTTTATTAAACTAGCTACAAGTTGCTCGTTTTAGATTTTTGAAAAATAACTCGAAAAAAATATTATATATCGTAACAATATAAGAAATTCCCCATACATTTTTTGTATGGCAATGCCATCGCTCAATATATACGAGTTCCAAGCCCACGAAAAATCAGTCTGCCGGTAAGAGTCAAGGGGAATCCACGTCGCTCTGCTGCTCGGGAGGCATTTAATTTTCGCGTGTTCATGTATTCACAGACAGCAGAGAGTAATGTAGATCAGAGTTACATATTTATTACTTTTAATCTTTTTAAAATTTATATAGGTACCATTTTCATACTCATGAATGATGGCTGATGGCCGACAATTTTTGATGAAATAGAAATCGTAATAAATCGCAATCATAGAAATCGTAATAAATCGAAATCATAGAAATCGAAATCATAAAAATCAAAATAAATCTAAATCAAGATCCAAGATGGCGGACAATTTTTTTTTTTTAATTTTGCGATATGTATATCGTTTCATAAGTTTTTCAGTGCGCTGATTACGAAAATAACATTTATTTTGAGATCCAAGATGGCGGACAACTTTTTTTTTTCAATTTTACAATATGGGTATGTTTTTATAGGTTTTTCGGTGCGCTAATGACAAAAATAACATTTATTTTGAGATCTAAGATGGCGGGCAGTTTTTTTTTTCAAGTTTACAATATGGGTATGGTTATATAGGTTTTTGGGGACGCTGATGACGAAAATAACATTTATTTTGAGATCCAAGATGGATGACAGTTTTTTATTTTATTTTACAATATGGGAATCGTTTTCTAGGTTTTTGGGGACGCTGATGACGAAAATAACATTTATTTTGAGATCCAAGATGGAGGACAGTTTTTTATTTTATTTTACAATATGGGTATCATTTCTTAGGTTTTTGGGGACGCTGATGACGAAAATAACATTTATTTTGAGATCCAAGATGGCTGACAGTTTTTTTTATTATTTTACAATATGGGTATCGTTTTCTAGGTTTTTGGGGACGCTGATGATGAAAATAACATTTATTTTGAGATCCAAGATGGCGGACAATTTTTTATTTTATTTTACAATATGGGTATGGTTATATGGGTTTTTGGGGACGCTGATGACGAAAATAACATTTATTTTGAGATCCAAGATGGAGGACAGTTTTTTTATTTTATTTTACAATATGGGTATCGTTTTATGGGTTTTTGGGGACGCTGATGACCAAAATAACATTTATTAAAACGATACCCATATTGTAAAATAATAAAAAAAACTGTCAGCCATCTTGGATCTCAAAATAAATGTTATTTTCGTCATCAGCGTCCCCAAAAACCTAAGAAATGATACCCATATTGTAAAATAAAATAAAAAACTGTCCTCCATCTTGGATCTCAAAATAAATGTTATTGTCGTCATCAGCGTCCCCAAAAACCTACAAAATGTTAACCATATTGCAAAATTAAAAAAAAAAATTGTCCGCCATCTTGGATCTCAAAATAAATGTTATTTTTGTCATCAGCGCACCGAAATACCTATATAACCATACCCATATTGTAAACTTGAAAAAAAAGTTGTCCGCCATCTTGGATCTCAAAATAAATGTTATTTTTGTCATCAGCGCACCGAAAAACCCTTAAAAACCATTCCCATATTGTAAACGTGAAAAAAAAGTTGTCCGCCATCTTGGATTCCAAAATAAATGTTATTTTCGTAATCAGCGCACTGAAACACTTATAAAACGATACCCATATTGAAAATTAAAAAAAAATTGTCCGCCATCTTGGATTCAAAAATACTATTTTTGTAAACCTCATCCCGAAAAATTGGCCTTCATGGGATGCCAGGCAGATGTTTAACATCTTAGCATCCTGGCACGACAGTCATGCTATTTTCTGTCGCGGCATTCGTGTCCATTTTACTGCCAAGTCGCGCCAAGTATGTTTTACATAAGAAAATGGTCGTAATTTTATTTTTAGTATTCATTACCGTAAAGCAAGAAAAAAAAAATTATATAGGTACCAACAAATCCTTTGCCGGATCCCTGTCACTTATTACTTCGGGTTGGCGGCAATCTCACGTCGATGTGTGCGTGTGACTTGCACACAGCCAGCTGAGGTCTATCAAATACCTAAACTCGGTCGGGCGCGCGGACGTGATACACTCTTAAAGAAAGAATTTCGAGTATTTCTCAAAAAAAGTGTACATTTGAGAAAATAAATAAAAGAGCCGCGATATGTAGTAAAGAAATTAAAGGTTTAAATATAATAATATTTTAAAAAAATGCGTAATTGTGAAGGACCATAGAGCAACACAGACTCCTTAAACATTTAATCTTTAAAATAACAAATAAATTAACAGTAATCGTGACCAGAAATATAAAAACCCTGAATTAGAGGCAGCACTTATGCGTTTTATATTGCAACATTATTGAAAGCAGTAGCGGATAAAAGGGCGGGAGCACGGGGGCATGTTTACCCACCGCCGACTGCTATTTTGTGTATATACTGTGGAGCATAAATTACCATTGTATATTGTGTACTGTGGAGGCAGCTTCCATAACAGTACATATCAAATTAAGATTCGCGTTGTTAAAATAACAGGATTTAGTAGTAATAGTTTCTTAAAAGTAAGTATTTCCAAAAAAATTAATCCGCCACCATTAGTGATGTGCCGTTCTCGAAATTTTCAAAGAATAAACCAACGAACTAATATACCATAGAACTCTAACAACGCCAAAAAAATGGTTCCACGAAATAGGAACCAAGGTGGGCGGGGCGTAAAATAGAAACCTCACTTCGCCTCAGTTCGCCGTGGCGCAGCGAGTTCAACGGTTGTACTTGTACCTAACGCATAAGTGTCAATTGTACGTACCATTGAGTAATTTCGCAAGTTTAATTAGCAAAAATAGGCCATCGTGTGTCGTAAAGTGGTGTAGAAATCACACAGATATGAAGAACAGCGGAATTACCTTTCTTTCCTTTGCCGAGACTACGTAGTACTTATATTAATTCTGTGCCGAGACTTCAAACGCCAAGCGGCTTGGCCGTTTGTTTGAGCGGTAGCCGGCTGCCGCGGTGTGTTGACCCCGCCCCGTGACCTTGACGCGCCCAATCGTGTACTAGCTTTTTCTATGAGAATGTGTGAGTGTCTTGTTGTATATAAGTACATTTGTTTGCGTAAATGGAACCAAGATTTGAGCGTTCGTTGTATGAGAGTTACACTTCCATATTTATTTATAATTCAATGGAATAAGCGGAAACTTTCTTAAAATTTCTCGGAAATATTCTTGAGAATGGAAAACGGTGCCCTTCCCAGAAAAAATACCTACTGGATCTGCCCTTGATTGAAAGTCAAACTTTGACAGGAGAAATGACAGAGGGGTTTTTAAATTAGTTGCCAGTTTACCCAGTTTTAACAATTTCGTTGCGTTAACTAAACATAACAATAACAAAGTCCATTTTGCAATAGAATAAATTCAGGGGAACTTTCCTTTCATATAAATATAAAATTAATTGAAAAAAGTCACGTATATTTCATCACTAGCGGCCCGCCCCGGCTTCGCTCGGGTGGACAATATATTTCTTTTTAGGGTTCCGTATTGTCCGTCTGTCTGTCAAACTTTTTTTCTCAGGAACGCTTAAAGGAATTGAAATTTATATCGAGTACCTACTCGGATCTACGGTCTTTTTCAGCAAAAAAGTCCGTAAATGTTGCGAATCGAATTGAAGTGTTGAGCATGTATGAAGTGAGTGATGAGTGTAGAGGAAGCAAGAGAGATCTGTAAGGATCAAGAAATATTACATAGACCCCCAATATGGATGTCGAAACATATGTCTATCAATGTGGCAGGAAATTCCATAACAGTGCATTATGAAATAACAGAATTTAGCGAAATTTGATTTTTTTGCCCATCTGCTCCTTGAAGGAGCAGTGAGAACCCCCCCCCCAGGCAGGCGGGCGGCATCGTCAGGGCGGATGTCGATTTGTTGCACCCCTGCCCCCCCAACATGCATAGTCCGCCACTGTCCTTATCCCTCCCAGAAAAAAATCCTGGATCCGCCTTTGTGCTGTAGAATGTAGTCAAACGTTTCCACACTCATTCTAAAGTCATAAAACTTATTCGGATGTTTCCTGTAATCTTGGTATAAATTACGAAATTCGCCGCGAAGGTATCTATTTTTCTTTAGTTCGTGCACTTCCTTGCTGATGTCGAGAATATCATGTTAAAAATTGCTACTTTCAAAACAAAAAGGGATAATTTGTATTATTGGATATTTGTAATTCGCCGCGCCCCGCTTAGACCGACGCTATACTTATATGTGTTCTGTATATCTGTGCCGACGCGCAAAGTCGTAAACTATAATGTGAGATGCTTTGTGTGTACGGAACCCTCGATGCGCGAGCTTGACACGCACTTGGCCGGTTTTTAGGGTTCCGTGCTTCAAAAGGCAAAAATGGAACCCATATAAGATCACTTTGTTGTCAGACTGTCCGTCTGTCTGTCAAGCTTTTTTTTCTTAGGAACGCTTGAAGGTATCAAGTTGAAATTAATACCGAATACTCGGCTACTTTCAGCAAAAAAATAACCAAAATTATACGTCAACACGACAGGAGATATTACCGTAAATGTTGCGAATTTGCGATTTCAGACAGCAATCAAAAGCTATTGGGTACTTCCCGTTGACCTAAAATTATGTAATTTGACAATAAGCAAGGTCCAACAGTACTTGTACAGTAATAAATCTGAAAGTTGTATAAATAAATATGTTATTGTAAGTCTAAAAAAAAGTGTTACAAACTTATTTTTGCGCTCGATGCAGTATGAATCCTTGGGATGGAACTACAAAGTTAAGTTTGTTTTTGAAATTAGTTGGTCTTTTAGTTAGAGCTATAATGTGAGATAATATGTGAATGAATATGATATTTACATTATTACCTCATAAAATAAATAGATACGAAAATGCGCCCTCAGTACTTATATATACCTACTGCGCCTAACGTCTTTGCGAGTGCAAGGTGGTTTCGCGGCGCATTGGATAACTCGTAGTATTTCGTAAACTATTGATCCAAATCACATGCAGTAAAAAGTAAATATTAAATATATTAAGTACTTGTGATGATAGACTTGTTTAATTTGATAAGGATTAATACACTGTGGTTATTATCACCATTTAATAAACACCTAAAGATTTTAATTATTTTTAAAACATAAAAGTGGTTATTGTGGCTGAAATATAAAAGCTAGATATATGCTATCGCGGACTTTTTTGTAGACCTATTATAGATACACAATTCCTCCATACATGGTTTTGATACATCTCTTAGGGATTGGACAGCGTTTTCGATGAAAGCTGCCGGGCGGCTAAATTTTTTCCGACTTCCTTAACAATTATCGTCATATTTCAACTAATATACACAAAACCTAAACAAATTATACACTAAAACCTTCCTCATGAACCACCCTATCTATTAGTGAAAACCGCATGAAAATCCGTTCAGTAGTTTTTGAGTTTATCTTGAACAGACAGACAGACAGACAGACGCCGCGGGGGACTTTGTTTTATAATATGTTATGATTACCTGCGCGATGACTATAAAGTACCCGCGCTTTTTTTCTTTCAACAAAACTGAACCCACAGACAAATAATAATAGTAAGCAGACTGAACATGTCATTTGAAATTGCATGGCAAAAACACACTAAGATTATCATTCACACAACGACAGAATACAGGGTCGGATCTAAGATAATTAATTATATTCAGTACAGTGTAGCAAAACCAAAAATTTTGAGACGCTGAATCTTGTGCCGTGCGCGGTATGCGGACGGATCTGCATCAGCTTTTTACAATGGGAAATTCTATCCCTTTTGGGAAAAAATACTAGTCATTAAATAAATAAAATTTATTTTAAATTATTAAAAATCACGTGCAATGAAACATTGCAATGATATTGATGGTTGCTGGCGTCCATTCAATGTCCTACTACTCGTAGTACGAAAGAGAAATACTCCCCATAGCAGTTCTCTTTCTTGAAGTATTATTTTCTGGCATATTTTCCTTGTCCTGAAATAAAATTCACTGTCAGTATTTTTATAAAATGTGCATTTTAATCTTCAAGAAAGAATTCCTGAGATTTTTATAGAATAGGTACGGTTTATTCCCGATGAGTCATACCAAGATTAGTAACACTGAGACTCAAAGGGAAAAAAAGTATCAATGAGTCCACAGTATTACTTATTGCAACTGATGTTTTTCCAAATGAGTCACACTCTTACTCATTGGCACTCTGTATTCCCGTTGAGTAACACTGTTACTAAACGAGACACTGTATTCCCGCTGAGTATCAGAAATTAAATAAAACAATTGAAAATATTAAATTATTGTATATTGATGTTCTTTCACACACATAATAAATAGAAGTTTGAGCAGAGTGCCATTAGTCCGTGCACTCAGCAGCGGTCCGCACACCTCGACGTATCCGGGCATACTGGGTGCAACGGCCCATTTTATATGGTAGTAGTGGGGAGGCTGTCGTAACGTCATTTTGACGTTACGTCACGTTGCCGTAACGTCATTTTGACATGACGTCTATTTTGTCAAATAATAGATGGCGTTACTATAATTGGTATCCCATGCCCACGGGAACCATTTTTTCCGGGATAAAAAGTAGCCTATGTGCTATTCCAGGTCATTATCTACCTCTGTACCAAATTTCATCGAAATCCGTCCAGTAGATTTTGCGTGATTGAGTAACAAACATCCTTATAAACTCACATACAAACTTTCGCATTTATAATACTAGTATGGACTAGTATGGATAACATTTTTAATTTGTTTTTCCGAAATTTATTATATTGCTTCCTATTCTGTTATCCATAAAATCACAATGTAGGTATATTACAATATACAATATGTACTTTAATATTCAATTGTTATCTTTAATTTCTGATACTCAACGGGATTACAGAGTTTCATTTAGTAACAGTGTTACTCAACGGGAATACAAAGTGCCGATGAGTAAGAGTGTGACTCATTGGGAAAAACATTAGTTGCAATGAGTAAGACTGTGACTCATCAATACTTTTTTTCCCTTTGAGTCACAGTGTTACTAATCTTGGTATGACTCATCGGGAATAAATCATAGGTACTAAATTCGTATATTTGCCTTGATTCGGCCCAGCCATAGTAGACAAAACTGGACCTGTCAAATGATCTATGCTATTTACGAAATTATTAAATTACTTGTAGTATTTCTTATTAAATGGTTATAATGAATACACTACTTTATAAAATAAATAATGATATTGCTGATAAATAGCATTCAAAAGTCTAATAATGGTTATTGTTTCAAAAATAACACGAAATTGTATATCATCATTGGGCACGTCGAAAAAACATGTATTGCTTACCGAAGGAACGATATTCCACGAATATTTTTTTATGAAACACTTCCACATATTGTACACGTTGCATTTTATCATTTCTATTGAGTTTAAAAGCACAAAAGAGTAAAAAATAATTTTAAATATTTATGACAACTGTGACAACACAACAAATATGACAGTTAAGGATCATTTCGCATGAAAAATCCGGCTTGGATGATAAATCTTTCAGTGTACATAGTGGTTCGTGTTGCAAATGTTGCAATTGCAATACATTGCAATGCTAAGGAATGAAAGGGACAGAGTTATGTGACAGTCCTTATCATGAACAGGATGCAAATATTGTCAAATATCATCAGAGTGTGTGTGAAATTTGTGTTTCTTCTGCTTATATTAAAAAAAAAATATTTCTGTGATAAAAACCCACGCCATGTTGCGGAAAAGCAATAGAACCAATTTCTTACACTGGCAACTAATTTAAAAATCTATCTGTCATTTCTTCCGTCAAAGTTTGACTTTCGATCAAGGGCGTATCCAGTATTTTTATTTCTATTAGAAGGGCACCGTTTTCCGTTCTCGAGAATATTTCTGAGAAATTTATAAGGAAGTTTCAGCTTGTTCTTTACGGAACATTACTAATGGTGGCGGGAAATTATTTTTTTGGAAATAAACTTGTAAGAAGCTATTACTACTAAATCCTGTTATTTTAACAACTCGAATCTTAATATGATATGTACTGTTATGGAACCTGCCTCCACATGTAGAGTTATCTGTATCTGTGCCAATGTCAGCTGTCACTGTCATAGGTTAGCCGCCAATACTAGGAGCGGAGCAGTTAGGTTGTTGGTTAAATCCGGGATGGAATTCGATTAAGTTTGTAACTGGAAATAAGGAATAAAACAATGGTTTCAATTATACAAAGTGTTTGTTATTAGACACCTACAATTTGGCGACGATTGAAAATATCGAATTTACGCGTGAAAAAAAAAAAAAAATGGAAAAAGGAGAATAATAATATGTCATTGGCGCGGCGGGGCCACGCTTTGACCCGTTTTGTGAACCAAACACGTTAGCCGACAATTGGAAGGCTTGGCAGAGGAACTTTCAATATTATATTGATGGTCAGATTGGACTAAATGATCGACAAAAAGTATCGAGGTTATTGCATCAGGCAGGACTAGAGGTGCAAGAAATCTACGAAAGTCTTAAAGACGAGGAAGTTGATGGGGCAAATGAATATGAAAAGTGCCTAAAAAAGTTGAAGGATTACTTCTCACCAGAGAAAAATGTGATATATGAGCGACAGAAGTTCAGAAGTATTAAAATGAACGAAAGGGAAACACTCGATCAATTTGTAATACGCTTGAGAAAACAAGCGCGGTATTGTGAGTTTACCGATGAAAATGAGGTTCTTCGAGACCAGTTAATAGAAAAGTGCATATGTTTTGATCTTAAAAGGAAACTGATAAAGAAAGGAAAAGATCTTACATTGAAGAATGCATTAGAAATAGGGAGATTATTCGAATTAGAGCAGACTATAAAGGCAGAGTCAACTCAAAAAACAGAGAATGTCGAGCAGGAAGTTGTTGGTGAAGTAAACCAACTAGCAGCAAAGTGCTTCAGATGTGGCAAGACTGGGCACTTCGCACGGAGTAACAGTTGTCCAGCTTTAAAGGAAAAATGTGTAAAGTGTGGAATAACAGGCCATTTTGGAAAAGTGTGCAAGACACGTAAACTACAGAATAAATATGAAAGTAAGAAAAATAAGAAGAAAGTAATTAGATATGTTGTTGAAGAAGACTCGAGCGCTGAGGAAAGTGACAGTGGAGATTCAAGTGGAAGTGAAAAAGAAAATAGTGTACATTCAGTTTATAAGATTGATGAACAAAAAGACAATATTTGTAAGTTACTTTTACATGGGGTAAGCTGTGATTTTATAATAGATTCTGGGGCCTCTGTTAACATAATTGACAAACACAAGTATTGTAATCTATTTAAAAGTATAAAACTTAATAAGTGCAATGAGAAATATTGTACCTATGGTGGTAAAGAGTTGCCTAGTTTAGGAATCTTTTATACCACAGTATTTTGTCCTGATACAAATTTGTATGCTTATAATGTTAAAATATTAGTTTATGATGGCAAGGGCCCATGCCTGCTTAGCAAAGATACATCTGAAAAATTAAATTTATTAAGAATTGGTCCAAGCTATGTAATGAACATTAGTTATTTTGATAAAGCCAAAATTGTAAATCTGTATCCTAATTTGTTTTCTGGTGTAGGAAAATTAAAAAAATTTAAGTTAAAAATTCATCTTGACCCTAATGTACCACTGGTGGCTCAATCGCCCAGACGTCTTCCATTTAATATGAGAGATATTGAAAAAAAAATTAATTTCAGAGTTACTGGATAATGACATCATAGAACAGGTTCATGGCCCAACTCCTTGTGTGTCTCCTTCTCATATTGTGAGGAAAAAAGAACCTGGAAGTTACAGACTGGTTGTTGACATGAGACGTGCCAACGAAGCTGTTCTTAGGGAAAGAGTACCTTTACCAACATTCGAGGAGTTATTAGCTGGCCTGGATGGATGCAAGTACTTTTCGGCGATTGACATTAAATGGGGGTTTCATCAGGTGGAACTCGATGAAGACTCTAGATTGATAACTGTGTTTAGCTGTAGCTTGGGTCTTTTCAGATATAAAAGATTGTTCTTTGGTATTCGATGTGCTCCTGAAATATTTCAGCGTATAATTGCGCAGTTGCTACAAGACATAGAAGGGGTTGCAAATTCCCAAGATGATATCAGAATAGGAGGTAGAACAAGAGAAGAACATGACAAGAGGCTGAAGCAGGTATTGGACAGACTACAAGAAAATGGAATAACATTAAATGAAAAGAAGTGTGTATTTGGGGTAACAGAAATGACCTTTTTAGGACATCATTTGTCAGCTGATGGAATTAAGCCTACACGCTCTAGCAAGGAAGTGATACAGGAGTTTAGAGCTCCACAGAATAAAGAGGAGGTTAGAAGCTTCCTGGGCTTAGTGAATTTCTCAGCAAGATTCATACCTAACTTCAGCACTATTACAGAACCTTTAAGAAGATTAACCAAAAATACAGATTTTATTTGGCAGGAGGAGCAAAAAGAAGCATTTCAACATCTCAAAGAAATAATAGCAAAGGCACCAGCGCTAGGATTTTACAATAAAAATGCAGAGACATATTTAGTTACAGATGCCAGCCCGGTAGGTATAGCTGCTGTGCTTATACAGAAACAAACTGTTGGATGCGAGAAACAGCCTATTATTATAAAATATGCTAGCAGGGCATTAACTGACACAGAAAGAAGATATTCACAGACTGAAAAGGAGGCACTAGCCATCGTTTGGGCTTGTGAAAATCTGTATATGTATCTACTTGGAAAAGAATTCAATATTATTTCAGACCACAAGCCTCTTGAAACTATTTACTCTGTGAAAAAATCTGTCTCACCAAGTGCAAGAATACAAAGATGGGTACTGCGTCTGCAACCATATAAATTCAAAGTCATATACAAACCTGGTAAGAACAATATTGCAGATCCCTTATCAAGGCTTCTAGATGAAAATCTCAAATACTCAGATAAGGAAGATATTGAAGACAGCCACCTATTAGCAACCATTACTGAGTCGACACCTAATGCAGTAACCATTGAGGAAGTAAGAGAAGAAACTCTAAATGACGAGCAGTGTATTAGCTTAAAAGATGCAATGAAAACAGATATTTGGCCCAAAGAACTGAGAAGATTTGAAATTGTTAAGTCAGAACTTTGTGAAATAGATAACATTTTATTAAGAGGAAATAGAGTAATAGTCCCCACGAAATTGATTTCTAAAATTTTAAATATTGCACATGAAGGTCACCTATCTGCAACAAGCATGAAGGCAAAGTTGCGCCGTAGTGTTTGGTGGTTGACAATGGACAAAGATATAGAATATTGGGCTGATACATGCGAGGGATGCAGGCTTGTTAGAAAAACAACACCCGAGCCAATAACTCCTACTCAATTACCATCTAGAGTGTGGGAGCTAGTAGCTATTGATTATTTGGGTCCACTCCCTTCTGGAGATTATTTACTTGTTGTCATTGACTATTACAGCAGATTCTATGAAGTAGGTATAACAAAAGGACCAACAGCAGAAAATACTATAAAAATTTTAAAACCAATCATTGCTCGAGAAGGAATAATGGATATCATAGTGTGTGATAATGGACCAGCATTTCGAGATGAGAGTTTCAAAAAGTTCTTACAGACTTTTGGAATTACCTTGAGGCACACCACACCTCTGTGGCCTCAGGCTAATGGAGAAGTAGAAAGGCAGAACAGGAGTATACTGCGGAGACTTAGAATAGCTCAAGCAATGAAGTTGAATTGGAAAGATGAACTTTTGGTTTACTTGTCTGCATACCGTACAACACCACACACCACTACAGGTGTATCTCCAGGAGAACTCTTCAGAGGGAGAGTCTTAAAAACTAAATTACCGGATATGAAACTTGATTCCCAATATGATGATGAAGAAATAAGAGATAAAGACAGATATCAAAAGCAACAAAGAAAGGAATATGCTGATAAAAGAAGACATGCCACTGAGTCAGATCTAAAACCTGGAGATAAAGTGCTGGTTAGACAGCCAAAGGTAAATAAATTGACAACACCCTTTTCTCCAGTTGAGCATACTGTTTTATGGAAGAAGGGAAATTCAGTAGTAGCAGGGTCACCGGAAGGAAAGACTATAAGAAGGAACTCATCTTATTTTCAAAATATTAAAGAGAGAGATTGGAATAGGTTTGGTATTGATAATAAGGAACAAGAAAAGAATGAAAGTTTTGGAGATAAAGAAATTACACGGACTGACACAAGGGATTTGGCTTTGGATAAAATGTCAAACTCCACTATGGACTTGACTTTACCTCAATTTGATATACCCACACAGGCTGGTCATAATAACCTACCTGTGAGGTCTAAAAAAAAGTGAGAGCCCCAGTAAAGTATAAAGATTTTGTAATGGCTATAATCTTAGATTGTATTAATTCTAATTAATTGTTTTGTACTTGAAATTGTTATCGTTTTGTTTAATTACAATATATAATGATTAGTTTAAATAAGCTACTTAAAGATTTACTTTCATCATTTCTTATTATTTGCTTTTCTCAGCTTAACAATATTCTTAAAATTGTGTTGTATACTTATTTAATAAAAACTAACATGTGATAGGTCTCAACATGTCCATTATATCCTTGTGGTATTGTTGATTGACATAGAATTGTTTTGTTTACAGACATAGAATTGTTTTGTTTACAAAGATACATAATCGTATTTCAAAAAAAGAAAGGGATGATTGTAGAGTTATCTGTATCTGTGCCAATGTCAGCTGTCACTGTCATAGGTTAGCCGCCAATACTAGGAGCGGAGCAGTTAGGTTGTTGGTTAAATCCGGGATGGAATTCGATTAAGTTTGTAACTGGAAATAAGGAATAAAACAATGGTTTCAATTATACAAAGTGTTTGTTATTAGACACCTACACCACAGTACATATGTACACAAAATAGCAGCCGGGGGGGGGGGGAGGGGATCTATAGGGTGGGAGCACGGGGGCACGTGCCCCTATAGATCCGCTACTTCTTTCGATAATGTTGCAATATAAAACGCATAAGTGCTGCCTCTAATTCATGGTTTTTATATTTCTGGTCAGGCTTTAACAACCTTTTTTAGGCAGTCTTGTTTGTAAAAAGAAATAACAATAGGCGATTTTTGACAGGTCACATAAGAAAAAAAAAAACAATGTAATAAAATCAATAAAAAGCCGAATCGTGATAATGGCTGTACCAATTTTTTGCGCTTTTTCTTGTCTTGAGGAAGAAAAAGAAAAAAACACTTGACAGTTGCACAATATTGATAGGTATCCATGGAAGTAATAAGTAGTCTTATTACTTCCATGCTATTTTTTTTTTATTTGGGTCTCGGAAAATCGCCCATTGAAGGAGATTATCTATAATAATTTATTTGTGAATTCTGTCAAACCTTTGTCGAATTTTTTGAAAAATATAGGTGAAAATAATTTATAACTGGCGGAAATTGGAAAATTACATCTGGCAATCCTGTAACTGTCAATCAATCTGACATCATTTAATTTAACAAGAGACTCATGTCATTCATCATAGAATTGCAATATCAACAACTTGTTCAACAACAAAAAAAAAGAAATAATTATTATAATAGGATGGCAAAAAGCTAGCACGAAACCACTATAAAATACTACAAGGAAGTTTTTTATCCCAGAGGTACATCTAACTGCAGTATACAAACAGGTCACTTTTCTGCATTACCTACCGCCACAAAGAAATATTTAAACGTTTCACGTCAAAAAAAGATTTGTGCTCAAGTTATATCAATTTTTTATAATATCCATGGACGTAGGAAAAAATCAAAGTAAAAAGTAAGATAAACCTAGCAATCTGCCAACAACTAGCTACAAATATCATCTGTAGGGGATAATAAGAAATCCCTTAGTTGGTTCTGTTTTTATTGATAAGTACTTATATAAAGACTATTGTAATGTACTTTATTATTTTATTGTACAAATAACGTTATGGATATCAGATCCTTTAGCGAGATGATCATAAACGATGATTACGCTATCGCAGAACTTGTCCCTGACCACATATTGGAGAGTATTTTCGCATATTTGGATCTGAGAGACCTTTTGAATTGTTCTCTGGTTTGTAAGAGTTGGTATAGAATTTTAAGTGATGAAAACAATGATGTTTGGAGGTTACATTGCTTCAAAAGATTGGCTGAAGAAGTGATGAAGTCGGATTTACTTTCAACTTTAACCAGCTACAAAGCAAAGTTAAGGGCATATTTCCACGCCTGGAATCCTCAGGACTGTTCAAGAAATATCTATGTGAAACCAAATGGATTTACATTACACAGGTTATACAATTCTTTTATATACTTATTCTTTACTTACATAGTTGAAATGCAGCATTGAATAATAATTTGACAATTTTAATTACAGGAACCCAGTGGCACAAAGTACAGACGCATGTAGAGGCAAAATTGGTTTTTATCATGGTAGGCATGCATGGGAGGTAACATGGGAAGGTCCTTTGGGGACTGTAGCTGTAGTTGGCATATCTACTAAAGAAGCGCCTCTACAATGTCAGGGATATGTTGGACTTTTGGGTTCAGATGAACAGAGCTGGGGTTGGAATTTAGTTGACAATCAATTACTCCACAATGGTGATACACAAGGACATTTTCCACTTCTAAACAATTGTCCCAAATATCAAGTAAGAATAAATTCACAATTTACAAAACATATATTCTAAACCTAAACTTTTATGTATATTTTATGATAGCATTAAATTTTTTTTAAAGGTGGGTGAAAGAATAAGAGTCGTACTAGATTGTGAGGAAAACACATTATCATTTGAAAGAAATTATGAGTTTTTAGGAGTGGCATTTAAAGGTAATAACTCTCATGACAATTTGTATAAGTACTAATATGATGATTAAATAATAAGAGAATTGTGCCAATGTAACAATAAGAGTTTTGTAGGCACTATGTACTAAAAATGTGCTTTATTTTATCACAAAATTTGAAGTCTCATTTTTTTTTTTCATTTTGATTTATTAAAACAACAAAATTTAGACACCCGACACCCAGCCATGCACCTATACATACTTATTTTTTTACTGTGCACTCCATGACTCTTATTTCCATGGGGGTTTTGGAATAAGAAGTGCTGTACATACTAATACTATTCAGTAGACTGCTTGAAGTAATACTTGCTAACATCATTAGAAAGTTGCACATTTGTAATTTTTGTTTTTAAATAAGGAATTACCTTTTTCAGGCCTTCCAAACAAGAAACTGTTCCCAACAGTATCAGCAGTTTATGGAAATACAGAAGTGTCAATGGTGTACCTGGGACCACCTTTAGATGGCTGATAGTGAACTTACATATAGGCAATATCTAGTCTAAAAGAGGTGTGATATATTGTATTAATTATATTATTATCGATTCCAATGCTTCTTATGTTTTGTAATTTTTAAGTACTGTAAAATAAATACTTATTGTAAGTAATATATCTTATGTATAAATTAGCACATTCAAACAACAGCCTTATAAAGTAGTAAATAAAAATAAGATTAGATTGACTGAAAGCAGTCAGTGAGTTGGCTGTGGAATGGAGTTATAGTTTATTAAGATGAGGGGTCATATATGCGGGTGCATTTTACCTATAAGCAAAGCATAAAGTATGCAAAAGTATAGTAGCAAATATTATTATTTATTTTATTCAAGTCGCCTATAGGCATCTGTCATGTTAGATGCCTAAAGGAGACTTGAATATTACGCCTACCGTCATCTAATAACCATAAATATATTAACATTATAATAACTTCATTTTACTCGATGTGTATAATAAAAGATTACATGGCCATAATGTTAGTTAGTAGGTCTATGTAAAATAGGTACTTCTATCTGATTATTTGTTCTTATCGTTATCAAAAATTTACTTATCGTAATGTCGTAATGTTTTCGAATGATCCAAATTTGCAACTATTATTACTGGTGCCAAAATTCTTTAGAAAAAAAATATTTAAAGGTCAAGGTCATAATTAGTTATTCCGTATAGGATGTGCCTATTTATAGCCTGACCAGGAATATAATAAAAACCCTCGCCATGTTGCGGAAAGGAAATAGAACTAATTTCTTCTACTGGCAACTAATTTAAAAACCCATCTGTCATTTTTTCTGGGAGGGGAGGGGCAAAATGCAATGGCTGACTATACAAGCTAGGGACTAGGGGTGCACGCCTTGATACGAATCCATAATACAGTGAAGGAATTAAAAATGGGAATTTTGAAGCTCTGCTAGTGGTGGCAGATTTTTTTGTTGATAAACTTGTTAGAAACTAATAACTACTAAAGCTACTAAATCCTGTTATTTTATCAACTCTCGTCTTAATTTGATATGTATTGTTATGGATCATGCCTCCACAGTATGGACACAAAATTTCAATCAGAAAATATCAGTCGGGGGGGGGGGGGGGTCAGCACGTGACCCTGTGCTTCAGCCCCTTAAATCCGCTACTACTTTCAATAATGTTGCAATATAAAAGCATAAGTGCTGCCTCTAATTCAGGGTTTTTATATTTCTGGTCAGGCTTCACAACCATGTTTTTAATATGTTTTAAATGTTTTAAATGTTTTAAACATCTATTCTATTTAAAAAAAAAAATCTGACCAGTGAAACCAGTGATTACAATCGATATCGTGTAACACAATCGATAAGAAAGAATGTTATTATTATCTTATGGAACATATTTTATAAAACTTTAAATCCCTACTATCCTACTGATTATACTTAAATGCGAAAGTTTGGATGTGAGTTTGTGAGGATGTTTGTTACTCATCACGCAAAATATACTGGATGGATTTCGATGATCTTTGGTACAAGGGTAGAAAAGTACCATGAGGTATTTTTTATCCCGAAATTCCCCCGGGAGCGAAGCCCCGGGGCGCGGCTAGTATACCTAAGTAGTATATAGTACATAAGGCATTCATATAATATCAATTAGGGAACTTGCCACAAGGTAATGCACCCGTATATCTGTTACAATTATTTAATTACGAGCATATGCTAAACAAACTTATTTTAAATCTGCTAACTTTGTTAACTATGACATAAATAAACATTTGGATGCTGTTTGTATATTTGATTTTTAATGGCTACATTTAAAAAATCAAATTTCTGTGGTTCTAATCTAACCAACCTTATTATAATTTTTTAGGATTCCGTCCGTAGTCAATCACCATTAGCGTATCGCTATATACTCGGCCATGTGCGGCTTAGCTAAGCAACTACTACTTATTTATTACTTAACAGGTAAGGATCATTTTTTAAAAATATCGGCATTCATTTTTTAAAGTTTTTGTAAATATCGGCGGCCGGACTCTCGAGCAGGTAGGTATATTCTATATCAGCGAGTTTCAGATTTATCATGATTTGAGTACTATATTGGATCGTCGCATTTGTAGATACTAGCCAAGTGCCACCGGTTTGGTATTTTATGCCCTAAAATGGTTTATGTCCTAAATGTTATGGCATACCGAAACGCAGAAAAAAAAGCACGGGTGAATGGAAGAATTCGTCAGGGTCGACCTCGACCTCCTTAAAAAGGGAGATAATAGGAGCAGTGATGAGTGTAGAGGAAGCAAGAGAGATCTGTAAAGATCGTAGCAAGTGGAAATCGCTAGTCTCTGCCTATCCCCACGGGAAAAAGGCGTGATAACATGTATGTATGTATACCAAAACGGCATCAACCGCTGGTGTAGTTGGCATTTCAGTCAGTCACCCAGATGAAATAACAAATGCCTGTAGTTGACCATAACGGCCCTCGGGTGGAAAGGCGCACCCGTCTCAAGTGTAGTAGCGGGAAATTTTGGAGGCTATCCCGCTGGCCGCTCCGACCCTCTCGCTGCCGCCATGATGGCGGCCACCGCGCCGCCGGGGCCGTGGAGTGTGAGAAGCACACGGTCTGCGGTAGGCGTTGACACCATGTGGTTTTAGTGGGTTCAAGTCCGCTTTTTCTTTGAAAAATTTGAGAACGGCACATCACTAATGGTGACGGATTAATTTCTTGAAAATATACTTGTAAGAAACTATTACTTCTAAATCCTTTTAACAACTTAAGTCTTAAATTTGATATGTACTGTTATGGAACCTGCCTCCACAGTATGCACACATAATGGCAGTCGGAGTTGTGGGAGGGGGGGCACGTGCCCCTGTGCTCCCATTAAAAATCCGCTACTTCTTTCAATAATGTTGCAATATAAAACGCATAAGTGCTGCCTCTAATTCACGGTTTTTATATTTCTGGTCAAGCTTTACACAGGATACAAATGTAGATTTGGTTTATGCCAGAAGTAAGATAACTAAACAGACTAAGTAGGTAATTAATTAATTCTAATTTAATAGGCTTGAACTAAATTTACGCACACTGTGATTTCAGACTTTTAAAAATGTATAACCGGATGGATTCAATTTTGGTTAAGGCCGTTTTTAATAAAGTTTGTTTTGCAGTTTGCACGCAAAGATCTCATTCCACCCACTTACCTAAACCTAATTTCAAAAAAAAAACTTACGGAGCCGAAATAAATAAAACAAAACAAACATTCTTTAACTTTTTTATTGATGATATCTGCGATGAATTTCAATGACTTAACAAAATTCAACAGTTTTGTAGGTAAACACCTACTTAAAACTATACATAAGATTTTAATTGCAGCTTTTAAATTTAATAAATCTTTGGTGTTTTAATACTGTTACAAAGTCTATTTACGTGCTAAATATCTCATTTTAAACGTAAGAATTATGATATAATCGAAGAGATGTAAAATTTCGGTCTCCCAATAAATTCTGAAGTTATGGACCATTTTGTATCGATCTGACAGTGAGCTCTTGCACATTGTGCGTAGAGATTTAGGCTGGCAGTGACCACTAAACTGTTAGTCACACTCTCAGGGATGGATGCATTCCGAAGGAAAACAGTTAAATAGAACAGATACATTTCCTTCCTGATGATAAAAATCAAAAGTATATAACAAGAGTGGCACTAATATTTTATTCGAGACAAAATTGTTATCCATACTTCCAAGGCCATACACCAGTAATATGTATATACCAGTTGTAGTAAGAATGTCTTAACCCTTGACATACCGCGCTCCCCGCTCAATAGCTTTCCTTCCTGAACATATTGCCTAAAATTCAATAGTCTAATATAGCAAGAGTGACTATCGATTCGTATATTGGAATAAGCTATTTAAACCCACTTTTTTGTTTATTTATATTTTGAAATAAACTAGTAGCTAGTAGGTAGAAGAACCATTATTTTTCTATAAATTTCAATTTTCTGATATAAATCCCAAACAAATTAATCTAGCTTAAAAATTACCGTTTGTTCCCGTTGTGTCACCCCCGTTCAAGGGTAACGTGTTACTTATTGGGAAAAAAGGTAGTTGCATTCTGTTCTCTATTTAGTTTGTGGTTGCAACGTGTAACACGATCGGGAATTCTTTCCCTGATCTGTAGTGTTACATACTTATCTTGGGGTGACACAACGGAAACAAACGAAAATTTTCCATTCTCGAGAATATTTCCGAGAATCTTTCCACTAATTCTTTGAATATTTCGGAAACGGCATATCACTACATAATACAGGATATTTGTCAAAATCTATTTTAGTATTTAACATCAAGCATGTGGGGGAAGGTGCTTGTTAGGTGGGGTGGAATTTCCTACTAAGTAGGCATATGAAACGACACGGCTTGGTAATAGAGATGGGCGCTTGGATAAATTTCCGGAAGGTAAAAATGGGAAAGAATGGGTAGAATGGGTAAAAATTAATTTATACCCATTTATACCCGATATTTTTTATTTATACCGGGTAGAAATTATAATGAAAGTTTTTTATCCTTATTTACTTTAAACTGTTAAAATAATAATTAAAGTATAAATATTAGGTATGTTTTGATTATAAGGAAGATAAATAACTAGTTGTTTTCGGTTCAAATATTAAAAAAACGAAAACAACAGATTTAAAATCATATGTATTCAAATAATATTTTGAAAATAATGATGCATATTCAGTATATGGATGTTTCAAGTAGAATTAACAAAAAAGTAGACTAACATTTGCCCGCGGGTTCGCCCGCGTGAATTTCCCACGGGAACAGTGCTTTTTCCGGGATGAAAAGTATTCCATGTCCTTCTCAGTACTTCCAACTATGTTTATGTGAAACAGAAAGATTGGCTGAGTAGATAAAATGTGAAAAGGTAACAAACAAACTCACTTTCGCATTTATAATATTAGTTAGGATTAGGATTTGAACTTCGCAATATTTTTCTATCGAGAAAGTTTTATGCAATCGTGTTTTTGAGAGAGTTAGTAATTAAGTTTGCTGCATTTTAATTTCAAATTCAGTTTTTCATTATTACTGATATTACAGACATTTGTAATAATCTGGCATAGTACGGCGGGTCATACGATTCGATGATCGCCTAGCCGTTCAATAGAATTCCGGCATTTGGTAAACTTGTTCGTCGCCCCGGCATAACATTCATTGCCTAAAACCAGTTGGCTACGAATGAGTCAGAATTAAGATATATCTTGTTAGGTCTTTTTGTAACCAAAACGTAAATTGTACACTTTATAAGTATTTCTACGCAGTATTTAATTTAAAAACTGAATAGTACCTTAAACACTTTATTTCTTAATAAATCTTTACGATATATTATAAAATATCGCAAATACAAACATTTTAATTGATTTTAATTTTTACCCGGTGTAAATTAAAAATTCCTGGGAAAAAATGGGTATAAATGGATAAATTTCCGAGTCTCGGAAATTTATCGGGTAAATGCCCATCTCTACTTGGTAAGCAAATATTATTTGGGTTACCAGATATAATTGATAAAGGTAATTTAAAAACTTAAGTTTGTGAAAAATAATAATAAATCTTAAAAATAAAATAATAGCTACATATTTTTTCAACGTGGCCCAAAACCTGGTGTCATGGAAGATAGAGAGAAGCCTTTGCCCAACACTGGGCCATCTTCGGCTATAAATAATAATTTATCACAAATTATTTTAGGGTTACAGACTTGAAAAATGCAAATAAGCTTGCTAGTCCTCGTACCTTAAAACGAATTTTAGGATTTTTATATGTGACGTACATAGATAGGTACAGTGTACAGTCAAGAAATATGTGCAGTCATACTTGAAGACCTTATTGCCTAGACTTAAAGATCATTATTGTAGATTCTGACTGTACTTTTGACTACATTAAAAATAATTGGGAGTCTTAAATTAGTTTACTACTTTTTCAAATCTACTAAAAATTCTTCTTATAAAATATTTAACAAAATCAGAACTCACATACATGTAGGTATGTACGTATAAAATGGAATGAAATAAAATAGACATAATTGCTTAACTATAGGTCGTCGCGGAGCGCGCGTAGACCTAATTCTATGGAAATAAATAATAAATTATTATACAAAGTTATTGTTAGCAACCTCGAATTGGATCACCACATAATCAAAAGTGAATGTCAAAATTAACGTTGATAACACAAGGGAACAATTTTTCGACTTTTTTTTGTTGCCTTAGATTAGAGTTACTAGGTTTTTTTGATAGACCTAAATGTGTAGAATATAGGTCTAATTATGAATTTCCCCCATCAGCTCAGATTTCAGAAAAAAATTGTGTCAAAAATTCAAAATTCTGTGTTTCGCTACTAGTTTGGGATAGTATTGTAATTAGTAGTTCTATAATTTTTGACATGGTTTGTAGCTGTAAATATTATAATATTGTTCAATGTTACACAGCAATTTAATTTTAAATAATACAATTATTCTTTCCCCCCAAAAACTTTTTTTAAAGTAATGATAATTTCTCCATACAAGGACTATAACTGTAAAATGTATGAAGAAATTATCATAATCTGAGCTGATGGGGGAAATTCATAATTGGACCTATATTCCAGACATATAGGTCTATCAAAAAAACCAAGTAGCTTTTGAGCAACCAAAATGCTGTTGCCTTGTGTAATCATTATCTCAATGAAGGGAGATTTTTGTCGAAATTTAAAACTTCATTATTGAAAAACCCTAATTATAGGGTGAGAAAGATTTTGTAGATATTTAATATAATATAATTATATTAAATATTTACAAAATTTTTATTTTTAATTTAAGATTTTGTAAATATTTAATATAATTATATTTATATTAAATATCTACAAAATCTTTCTCCATTGAGAAAAAAATAATAATTTGATAGGTAGCAACACAAAGTAGTGGTCGGTGATTCGATACGGCTATTACGGAATGCAACTTTTATCATATCTTCTCATTACATAACCAACAGCAAGCAACTCGATGCATTCAGTTCCGTTTATACTTAGCTATGAAGTATAAATTAAAAATTTCACCGCTATACATATAAATTAAAAAGTCCCCTTCGTGTAGTCTAGAAAAAAGGCTGATTACTCTTAAATGACAGATTTTCATGAAACGTAGCAAAAAACCATAAATGAGTAAATGTACAAACTTTTTCTAGTTTAATTGAAGACTACATAAATTTACCTTTTGCTATGCAATATTAAATACCACTACCACTTTTATTTCAAACGTAACTCGTTTGAAGTCCCTGGTACTAATTTAAAATACTAATACAGTCATTTTCACTAATTTCAGTTCTATCATAACATCCAGTAATTAACTTAAGTTACAAATTCAAACATTGAATTTTTTGTAACATAAAATTATATTTTTGTTTGCATGAACAATATATAAAACAGAGACCACATAAGCATAACCGTAAGCAGACACAAATACACAATAGGATGTTGTTTACACTAGTTGTCTTTATTGTTTGTTATTAAATAATTTTTAATAAATGAAAAGATCCATCATAGGGATACAAGTTTTATAACAAATTGTTTTTTTTTATTTCAGATCTAATTAACAAATTATACCTAATTTAAAAAAAATATCCAGAACCGAGATACGCCGCCGACAGTATTACCGAAAAATTCCCCAGGCTTGTGACGTCGCTGAGATAGTCAATTTAACTTGGAACTCCGCTCCCCTTCTTAATTAGTGCAAAAATAAAACAGTTCGTTAACAAACTTGCACATAATCTTTTCATCCAAAGAAAAAAAAATGTAAATTACCCTATTTTCAACCCATGTTTTGCACGTGGGTGGGCCATAATTACTTTTCTGTGCCTGAAAACTGGTCCCTATAAAAAAACAACTGCATTAGTATTTTTTAAAAAGCCGGCCAGGTGCGAGTCCAGCTCGCGCACCGAGGGTTCCGTACACACAAAGCATCTCACATTATAGCTCTAACTAAAAGACCAACTACACTTTCAAAAACAAACTTATCTTTGCAGTTCGATCCTTAGGATTCATACTGCATCGAGCGGAAAAATAAGTTTGTAACACTTTTTTTTGGACTTCCAACAACATATTTACACCTTTCAGATTTTTTCCTGTATAAGTACCTACTGTAAGACCTTGCTTTTTGCCAAATTTCATAATTTTAGGTCAACGGGAAGTACCCCATGGGTTTTAATTGCTGTCTGAAATCGCAAAATATGCAAAAAAATCGCAACATTTACGGTACGCGTTGACGTATAATTTTGATAATTTGTTTTGCTGAAAGAGACTGTGGATCCGAATATTCAGTATTAATTTCAACTTGACAGGCAGACGGACAACAAAGTGATCTTATAAGGGTTCCGGTTTTACCTTTTGAAGTACGGAACCCTAAAAAACCACTTTAAAATCGGAGCTGCTTTTGAAGACTTTTTGCTAAATGCTTATTTGATAAACAAATAATTTTATCTTCTGACAAGTCAAGAATTTTAACAATATATAGTATTTGTTAGAATTTTTTTAGCGTAAGCGTGATCGTAGATTTTAAAAATAAAATTTAAGTTAATTGTAAAGTAACGCAGTTGTTTTTGATTGCATAGTACCTATAAAGGGTGTTTTTTAAATCATTGGCATCCTTTCTACTGGTGAAAGTACTCATGAACATGAGCAACTTTTTGTATGGGACCGACTCAATCCGATGGAAAAAAAAATCAGCTGTTCCATACATTTCGGGTGAGTAGGTATTGGAAAATAGTATGGAACAGCAGATTTTTTTTTCCATCGGATTGAGTCGGTCCCATACAAAATGTTGTTCATGTTCATGAGTACTTTCACCAGTAGAAAGGATGCCAATGATTTAAAAAACACCCTGTATAAATTGCGGGAAAATCACCTTATAGTTTAGAAGTATTTTGGCCTTCTCTGTCCTTTCTTTGTCTAAAACCATGTTGATCTATCAATGTTATAAGCCAAAAGTGAGCTTGACTGGCTACCAAATATACAATGCTTATAATCTGGTAATAATGTAAACCTTAGCTTAATTACTACAATAATTACCCAAACTAAATGGACGCGATGAAATATTGTTCTTTACTAATAGGCAATTTCATACAATAGATTCTAGCTACCCACCCTGAGAGGGATTACAGCCGTTCATACATTTACTAGTCACCGTGATCTAGGTCCTTTGCTTGGTCATGTGGTTTTTTATCTTGTAGGTTGTCTTTCATGTGGGGTTTCACTTTTGTAGGTGGAAATTTAGTTAGGCAAAAGTCTGACATAATACAGAATGTTTTGCAGAGAAGCGGACACAATATTGCTTGGTGTATTACTGCAACAATACGATACCACGGACCATCAAAGGGGTCTAAAATTGCTGGACAAAGCATATGGTTTAAGTTCACTTGAGCAGGCTGAAATACAAAAAAATATATATTTATTTGTAGGTATCAAAAAATAGTACAATGTCTCAATACAGTTTTATTCAAATATAATCGCACAAAAAAAGAAAGACATAAAACTAGTCATAATATCTAGGGAATATGCATGTATTTTTTTAATCATATCTACTAGTTATTACATAACCAAAAATAAATATAACACATCCGACATAAAAATATGACTGTTTTGCATTACAACAAAACAGATATTATATGACGAAAGACATACATCATTTGGTTTGAAGAAAGCTGTCTGCAATCTTACCTTGTTTATGGTAAAAACATACCGAATTGTCGCTGGTTCGTTTGTTTCACTGCTAACTCACCAGAGGGCGATCATCGCATTAGCGCCTCGTCACGTTTGACATTTGACACTCATAGTTTGTCTTCAACAGCAAGACCCTTGCTCAAATGATGTATGTCTTTCGTCATATAATATCTGTTTTGTTGTAATGCAAAACAGTCATATTATATTCCTCCGACATACATCATTTGGTTTGAAGATCTGTTTGTTATCTGCTGGTGATAGAAAGTGAATAAACTAGGTACACAAACGCTATGTGAACAGAAGATATTTAAGCTGAGAAACACTCAAATAAATTAATTTATGTAGAAATTGACTACATTTCTCAATAAATCTAGTTTTTTGATACCACTCTTTGAATCACAAAAGTATAAAAAAAAAACAGACAAAACATTTTTGTTAGTTTACTCCTCAACTAACTTAAATAAATACTTATTTAGGTAAAATTAAAAAACTTTGTAACAACACAATTAGTTATTGCAAATATTTATAAAATAATTATGAATCTGAGAATAGAAATATTAATCTGAGATCCAATAAATAGGACCTGCACTAATTATTTATCAGCGAAGGTAATAATTAATACTTGTAGTATTAATACTTTAACTGTTTTCTATCCTGCCCCTAGAGGCTACCATTGACCTAAAAATAGTCTATGTCCATCCAGCTATGGTTCTTGCTTGAGGTAGGCTATACATTTCTCCAGTAATGCAAATAACGAGAGATTTCAAATTATTACCCTCGCTTCTGCAATTTATTGAAAGCTAACTTTATATATATATACACTGGCTAGACGTGCATATCTTCATGACGTAATAGTCGCCAAATTGATTGCTGGTAAGTTCTAAATCAGCTTTAGGACCAAACCTGAACCGATGATAATTTTTATCATCTTTTAAATGAACAACATTCCTGAGATATCTCTAATAAATTCAAGGTCTAATGTAGATACTACAGAATGAAAGCTGCTTGAAATGTAAATTAATGAATCTGTATAACAGGTTCTGATAAGCCAATTAAAAGGAAGCTTAGAGTCCCAAATGGGAAATCTTGTGGCCTGAGAGCTTTAGACACAGATATTGCTTTTAATAACCGACTTTTAAAAGTTTTAAATAATTAAATATAGTTATCACTAGAAAGTTAGGATAACTGATGTAAGCAACATCTTTCTTCAGCAATAGACTGCCTATAAATAAAATAAAAATGTGAGCAATACCCTTGGCCTCTTGAGATTTATTATAAAATTTATTTTAATTTACACACACCATGAAACTTAACTTCTTATAGGTGCTCTATGAGTTGATAAAGTAGAGGAGCACCAACTACTTTTAAATATGTATAATAATATTGCCAGTATATTTGACTGAATTAGCCTCAAACCTTCAGGCTTAGAACGATAATTAGGCCTCCAACTGTAGGCGCAATCCTATAATCTGATTTAAACCTTCCACCAGGTTCAGTATTGGTATTATTTCAGACAGGGGTGTGTCCTGAAGATCTGAAGATCTGGTAGCTGGTAAAAACATAAGAGTCTACTGGGGGCTATTATATCTTCGCCCTTTGCACTGTCTAGATGTGCTAGTACTCTTAGTATGAGGTTGGGACTTGGGGAAGTGGGTAAAATTGTCACAGAATAAGGGGACTGATGTCTTTTTTGTTGCTATGTGATGCTTGCACTGACATTACCCTATTAGTTTGTTTTATAACATACACACAAGAAAAATAAAAAAGATAGTGAAACAAAAAAGATAATAATGATTATTAATAACAACAATGAGTTAGTAGTTAGTAATAACAAATAACAACAATGGAAATATACAACCAAGATATACCTAATGATTATACTACCGAGCCAACCTAAATAGTACTCCCCTGCCCCCTAACTAAAGGGGTCACAGAAATGAGCTGATCCATCCGTGGTCATATCAAGAGAGTTGGCCTGAGGTAGTAAGCCTTCGTGGCCTGAGGTAGTAGACCTCTGAGCTTGAGAGGGAGTAGGCCTTTGTGGCCTGAGGAAGTAGGCCGTCATGGCCTGTGGAGTAGTCCTCCGTGGCCTGAGGTAGTAGGCCTCCGTGCCTGGAAGGTAGGTCCCCGTGACCTGAGGTAGTAGGCCTCCGTGGCCTGAGGTAGTAGGCCTCCGTGGCCTGAGGTAGTAGGCCTCCGTGGCCTGAGGTAGTAGGCCTCCGTGGCCTGAGGTAGTAGGCCTCCGTGGCCTGAGATAGTAGGCCTCTGTAGCCTGAGGTAGTAGGCTTCCGTGGCCTGAGGTAGTAGGCCTCCGTGGCCTGAGGTAGTAGGCCTCCGTGGCCTGAGGGGTAGGCCTCCGTGGCCTGAGAGGTAGGCCTCCGTGGCCTGACAGGTAGGACTCCGTGACCTTAGGTAGTAGTCTTCCATGGCCTCCGAGGCCTGAGGTACTGGTTGACTCCTTGACAGGCAGTCTTTGATTTGTTTAACCTCCCTGGGAGGTAACATGCCGACAGCGTTATGTTCAACCTGTCGGTCAGTTTCAACAGCAACATGCTGACAGCATTATGTTCAACCTGTCAGTCAGTTACAACAGTATTTCAACCTTGTTTCAACAGTAACATGCCAACAGCATTATGTTCAACCTGTCAGTCAGTTTCAACAATTTTGTTGTTAGTTCTAAAAAAACCATCAAACGAATACTTCATGTCTGATTAATAAATTATAAAATAAAATAAAATTTATTTCAGGTTTACAAGTCCCATATCTTGTATATTATATTTCTCATATGACATTGTTTATTTACCATTCAATTAAATTAAAATAAAAAATAAATAATATTTAAAACTGAATTGAAAATTATATGCTACGAGTTTGGTTCAATGAATATGGAAACAAGTCCTCCTGATGGTAATTTATTGCAGTACACACTGCAAACGTGCATTTATGTTTTAATGCCCTACTTTCTGAGAATCAGTCCATTTTTTGATAAGTGAGCATCCCAGTCCGCATCCGCTGCGTCTGAGGTCAGAAAGTGAGTTATGTTCAGTGGTAAGAAACTTTGCTTTAGTGCTTCTAACCACTATTTTAAATTTGGAGTTATTATGTTGATACTTTACATTCCTTAGGTCTCCGAGACCAGAAGGATTTCATGAACCTTTGTAGAATGCAGCGGTACAATAAAGGGGAAACCCTTTCTGTTGTATGATTTGCAACTTAGTAAGCCCTTTATTTAGTAATTAGGTAAAACTGAGCAAGCTAGTTCTCTTAGACTGACTTTTAGTAATTTATGTGTCCAGTATTTGTTAACTATCTGAGATGTCAATATTATTTTGTCCTGATGGGACATGGGGTAGTTGTCCAAGTAAACAACTCATGCTCGAAGGATTTCCGCAATCCAATTCGACATTGCAGCAATAGTTTTAAAGGCTGAAAAGCGACCAATAGGAAGAGTAGGTACCTAATTGCCATATGGCATAAAGCTTGTTGTAAGCCAATCTGTATCTGTTTGAGAGACTAGCTAAAAATGCTTTTATTTTTTTTTTTATTTTTTTTTAAATTGTTCCTCAATCTTGTTTCTGAACCAAGAACATCATTGAATAAAACCCTGTGTTCAATGTTAGAGGATGTTCCAAAGAATGTTTGGATTTTTAATTTTTAATTATCAATATGTTTGGATTGAGTTGTTGTGAAAGACTGTATTGAAGGGATAAGCCCCTCTGTTTTTGTTTGCCTGTCTTTATGCCTCTACATGAAAATTTTTAAACAACCCCTTCTGAAAAGTGAGTTATTGCTGCCCTGAAAATGGACTTTTGGTGTTGGCCATATATTTGCAACTAAAGGACAGTCTTTCTAATATTGGACTTATAACTCAATTTATAAGAGTTGTATTTCCAATTATCAACTTAATCTTTATTATTGTAATAAGATCTTTGTAACTAGTGTATTTTTGTCCTTCTTCTAAGCTCTTGTATCTAACCACACATAGGACTTATGTGTTCAAAGTAGGTAGGTATTAAGAATTATTTTCAAACTTATCTAATATAAATTTCCACTAAACCGTTATATAAACCCGCATCCAGGCCTGTGTACTAAATTGTTAGTTCATCTGGCTTAGCCTCCCAAGGATAAAGTTTTGACTTTCTTGTTTCAAGGATTTGTCAAAAAAATTCGGCTCGAGGCTTATAGGTATTGGGAGCTGCAGGAGCTAGATAGATAAGCCACCTCATTGTTATTCTAATGTATTCACGAAGTGTCGTGATACTTATAAAAGTTAAATAAACTTACAAGTTCACACCGCTCCCCTGAACTGCGAATCAGACATAATAATAAGTCTGCCGCCATTTTTTCCGTAGAATGCTGAGTTTCGGCGAAAGTCTGGATGTTTAAGCTCGCTGAAAACCGCCGCAGCGGTCGCGTTCTGCTGTGCCTCCGGAGCAGCAGAAGTGAATATAATCGATCTTTCGTCATTCACTTGTGAAAAAATCACTTTTTAAACCACTTTTCACTTATTTTACAAAAAGCATAAACCTTTCGCGGTAAAATCACAAACGCTATGAGTGTCAAATGTCAAACGTGACGAGGCGCTAATGCGATGATCGCCCTCTGGTGAGTTAGCAGTGAAACAAACGAACCAGCGACAATTCGGTATGTTTTTACCATAAACAAGGTAAGATTGCAGACAGCTTTCTTCAAACCAAATGATGTATGTCGGAGGAATATAATTATGTATTATCATTTCGGTTCATTTAAACGCGGCCATTTTGCCTCGCGTGTGTGAAGTGTGACGTCACACATGAGTTTTGTGTGTCGTATACCTAGACTATTGAATTGTTCTCTAGTATAGACCAAGCCTATGATACGTAGTACTTATATTAATTCTGTGCCTATGATTCGCAAATCGTGACACGTCGGTGCATCGCGTGGTGCATCTTTTGACTGTTAAATTCGATAGTGATGAGACATGTAAACTTTCCAATCATTAATCAAATCATGCTGTTTTTTTTACTCCATATTTAAATAAATCTATTGATTATGATATATTTATGTGCGAGTGTCGGCTGCGCCAATCACTAATACATCTATCTTGTCATTTGATTCTATCTTGTTTATGAATTTTCTGCTCACGCAGCTTGCGTTTTGGAAATTTGCGAGCGAATTTTAAAGGATTGTTCTTCTCGATAATTAAATTTCAGTATTACCTACAATAATTATTTAGATAATAAAGCATATATTAGCAATACTGATTAAAAAAAGAAACATTTTGCAGTCACATGCATATTCCTAGGATTTCATTGGATTCATTCAGGATTTGTGTCGTCAAATTCCTAGGCAAAGGCTCAGGAATTTAAGAAAATAAATAAAACGATTTTTTTTCAAATTATGTTCTAAAAACTAGTTTTTAGAGAGAATAGATTGAGTTTATGTGAGAATTTGAAGCTAATAAATTAAAATGTAAAATCAACTTACGATTGCTATAATTTGTAAGACAATAAAATGATAAAGGAGGTTTAAACAGTAGCTGAATATGGCCCAATTGAAATCCCAAAGTGGTTCTACATTATAAACACCTGGAACAAAAATAAACTTTCTACACAAAGAAATGTTGACAAAATCTTGAATTACTTAACAAAGAAACATTTTTTCTTTAATATACACAATAAAGTGTTGTCTATCTCAGTTGTTGTCTTAGAATAATACCAATAGAAAAAAGATTATACAATTTGCATTTAAAATATAGACATAGTAAGACTCACCCCCGATTCTCAAAAGGTAATAAGGTATTACAAACATCATTCCATGTTGTATCCAATAAAGAGCAGCTTCTACAAAGATCTGGAATAACAACATTTATGTTTTTTAAATACAAACAGTATTTGCCTGTATCCTGGTGTGCTTATTTATTTAGAGGGTTATTGTGAAAACAATATTGTAGAGTCAATTTATTTTTTTGGAGTTCATATTACAATTTATATACCGGTGAATTCTAAATCATTATGCATAAGTACCAATGTCCCATATTAAAATTATCACTAAATATTAAATCAAAGTTACTCATTTACCGTTCGAGATGCAGTTTCTGGAAATAAAAATGCTAACAAGGGACCATTGAGTAAGTTAAGATGAATGCGGAATAGTGCAGTGACTGTTTTGCTTGGTGGAGCAGCAAGCAAATATATCTGAAATATAACATTACATGTATTAACATATTAATTGTGGGTGTACTCGCAATGAACATTTTACAATATGTATAAATATAGACATTTACACTTGCCTGTAATAATGTTGTAACGTGACAGGGATTCAACAAGTAAATTACAGTTCGAGAAGCAAATTTAAAACCAATTTCCATCCCCCATAGCAAAGCCAAAAGAATTACTAGCAAGCGCTTACCACCTCTATCACTTTTTACATAATTAATTTCAATTGGTATTTGCAACTTTGGATAAGTTTTGATCTGTAAGAGAAAAACAGTATAAACTTTGGTTTCTATAATTAACTGCACAAAAAAGGAGTGATATGATTTCAGAGTGCATTATGTACTTCCATGACTATCCTGTTTTTCATAGATTGGTTAAAGAAAAGAATATAGTACTCCTATGGAGAAGGAGACGTTTGAGACACAGCAATGAGATTATTGTGACCTCTGATAATTAATGATTTTGATGAGAAAGGCCAGAAAACTACTTGCTACATTTCGATAGAATGAATACATTACCAAAGCGCTAAGATATATAATTATGGAAACTATACTTACTAAGACATAGATGCAGATCGTTGTTACAATAATAGTTTCAATTAATTGCCTTTGCAAAGATAAAAAATATGCACATTCAGGACCAACATTTCTAGGTACGGCCTTATTAGCACCACTATAGGCCCACTCGAACATATTTGTCCTAGTGAAAGGAATTTTAAGTGCTAAGAAACATAATTCAATTATTTAATTAATTTATTCCTTTCATCGATTTACAAAACCGAAACCGTACAATACATAAATATTAAATGTCTTTTGGCGCTGTCATGTCAAGTCAATGCTGTCAATCAATGTTCTGTCATAGTCATGTATTATTGACATTGACAAGAAGTGTTCATCCCTAGACGAAGGAAATATGGAATAGATTTGACATACCCACAGACATATAATAATAGTAAGCAGACAGAACATGTCATTTGAAATTGCATGGCAAAAACACACACTAAGATCATTATTCACACAACGACAGAATGCAGGGTCGGATCTAAGATAATTAATTAAGTACATTGAGTACAGTGTAGCAAAACCAAAAATTTTGAGACGCTGAATCTTGTGCCGTGCGCAGTATGCGAATGGATCTGCATCAGCTTTTTACAATGGGAAATTCTATTCCCTTTTGGGAAAAAATACTAGTCATTAAATAAATAAAATTTATTTTAAATTATTTTAAAACACGTGCAATGAAAAATTGCAATGATGTTGATGGTTGCTGGCGTCCATTCAATGTCCTGGTACTCGTAGTACGGAAAAGACATACTCCCCACATAGCAGTTCTCTTTCTTGAGGTAGGTATTATTTTCTGGCATATTTTCCTTGCCCTGAAATAAAATTCACTGTCAGTATTTTTATAAAATGTGCATTTTAATCTTCAAGAAAGAATTCCTGAGATTTTTATAGAATAGGTACTTAATTCGTATATTTGCCTTGATTCGGCCCAGTCATAGTAAACAAAACTGGATCTGTCAAATGATCTATGCTATTTACGAAATTATTAAATTACTTGTAGTATTTCTTATGAAATGGTTATAAATAATACACTACTTTATAAAATAAATAATGATATTGCTGATAAATAGCATTCAAAAGTCTAATAATGGTTATTGTTTCAAAAATAACACGAAATTGTATATTATCATTGGGCACGTCAAAAAAACATGAATTGCTTACCGAAGGAACTATATTCCAGGAATATTTTTATAAGAAACACTTACACACATTGTACACGTTGCATTTTATAATTTCTATTGAGTTAAAAAGCACAAAACAGTAAAAAATAATTTTAAATATATATGACAACTTTGACAACACAACAAATATGACAGTTAAGGATCATTTCGCATGAAAAAACTGGCTCGGATGATAAATCTTTCAGTGTAGTGGTTCGTGTTGCAATACATTGCAATCCTAAGGAAGGAAAGGGACAGAGTTATGTGACAGTCCTTATCATGAACAGGATGCAAATATTGTCAAATATCATCAGTGTGTGTGTGAAATTTGTGTTTCTTCTGCTTATATTTAAAAAAAAATTTTATTTTTGTGGACATACCTTGTTATTGAACCAACTACGTCGACCAACTGCAAGTAGTCCTTGCAGGTCACTAGACTGCGTCGACCTTTACTGCTTCACCGGAGGAAATATGGCGACAGCCACTCGAGTCGAGGTCCCTACAGCCGGAACAGTAACAGCACAAAGGACTCCCAGGTGGGAACGCACCTCAGCTGGGCGTTACTCACAAAATGGCAGAGAGATATATTGCTCATTGCCTAAAGAGCCAAGGGAGAAAATTAGAAAAACGTCGAAAACTCTATGGCCGGGAGGTACCGTGTGAACGTTGAGGCGAAGTACCCTGAGCCCTACCTATCGATTAGAAAACATCAATAGTATCGATACTATCGAAAGTATTCAAAAGCAATACTATCGATAGTTTTGGGTATCATCAAAAGTCAAACCATTGGCTATCGATCGATACCATCGATAGTATTGACGCGGGTCAATACCATCGATACACAGATCACCTACCCTACAAGACTGGCAATGTAGCGTCTTTCCATTCTATACAAGGCTAGAACGCAGCCATAGGAAACTGCTCACGTATATATTGTAATGCTGTTTTTAAATTTGCGATTACAATATATACACGAATTTTGCATACTGATCGTGTATAGTTTGTATCGTGGAAGCTCACGTGTTCGTTCCCAAACTATACTAGACCACTTACAAGAGTATTAAAAAAGGCAGTTTAAGCCTATAAAATTAGTAGAGTAATTAATTTTGAGCAGCACTGAATAACCTTCTTTTAAATCTGCATCATATCGACAGGTGTTACGATTTACTTTCTTGAATTTAATATCAATAGTCGCATCGCAACCACGCGATCGTGTTCGGTTGGGTCGCGATATATTATTCTTATTGAAGGAAGAGTGCTGACATGTAAATATTTTGCGAGAAGCAAGTCTTTTTAAATGGGGGAATGTTGAACGTACAATCCAATTTGTGTTTGAGAAAGTAGAAAAATTTTCAATAAACTTCTTACAAAATCTGGAGTAGTCTTCATTACATTCTCCCAACTTGCACTTGATGATCACTTTAAACTTTTCTGAAGATTCAAATTCCAATAGTTCTTGTTTGTATTCACCACATTTATTAAGTAAAAATCTTCTAGACTGTCCTTGGTAATCATTTTTAATATTTGAGTTCGTTATTCAATTATATTTACTACTTTTTATAAATTAATTGTGAGGAAACAACAAAAAACCGTCAATCAAAACAATGGCGCGTGCCGAAAGATGATTCAATGTTTAGAATAGAGGCGCAGATATGAACTACCATGAAATAGAAAGAGAGGTCAATAAATCAAAATGGCGAGCATGCAACTGCTCGCGTATATTTTGTAATCGAAAGTTTGGCGCGCTTATTCCGATATGTACACGATTAGTCCGCATGCGTAATAGCACTGTACATTATGGAATAAGATATCTTACCTTAGTCACTACGAAATATACGCGAGTATTTGCGTACTGCTCTTGTATGTATTGTAATCACAGATTTAAAATCAACATTACAATATATACGTGAGCAGTTTCCTATGGCTGCGTTCTAGCCTTGTATAGAATGGAAAGACGCGGCAATGTAAGGCGACTAATGTCTGTAACGCATATGCGCAAATGCTCCGACTCTCCGATGCCGATGAACATGTGCGCGGCACGTTTTAGTACTGACCAGACAGTAGACCCGTAAAGTGTAAGTTTACGCAACAAACAAAAGTAAAGAATACGACAATAATGCCAAATTGTGCTGTGAAGTGGTGTGGAAACGATAGTAGAAAAAATAATTTAAAAAATGATAATACATATCACGTTTCACCGGTAAGTAAAACATTTATTTATTTAATAATATAAATGTACAGTAAAAATTAGCGGAGTTCACGTTATACTGGTTTTTAGTACTTGAGACTCGGTAGTAGTGATGCGGAGAAAAAGTCGATATGCGATTGTTTCAATAAGAGATTAGAAATTTAATTAATTATTAATGACTAAATATTAATCAAGTTTTAAATAATTGTAATTTAAATGTTACTCGTAAATTGACACTATTAATTTTGCTTAGATTTCCTGCTGACGGAGATACAAAAGGAATATGGATATCTAAAACTATGAGGGGTGACGACTGGTTTCCGACCACAAATAGCACAATATGCTCCAGACATTTTACACCGGACTGTTTCATGGAAATACCAACTTTATACTTGCCAGTCAACAATTACACTTATTTCATTCTCATTCAATTAATTTTACTTTAGTCATAAAAATCTAAAAGTTTATAAAAGCCAAGTATAAACATGTAATTACATTAATGTATGTCGTCACTTACTGAAGAGTTTAATTTGAAAAATCAATTTAATGTTATCTATTTTGTATTACTTAAGAATTTTGTATTGATTATTGTGATTTCATTTACATATCGACACGACTACATCTCTAAATGACTTCAAGCGCCCCGCCCGCGCACCCTTCATTGTTCTAAACTTGGCAGAACTGTTCGCTTAGAAAATCGTAAAGATTGCCAGTCTTGTGGGGTAGGTGGTCTGTGCATCGATATGACTATTTTTCACGGTCAACTATCGATAGTCAAACTATCGATAGTCCTGCAACGCTACCGTAGAGCTGGTTGTATTTTCATTGATTATATAATTATACAATGAGCGATTTTTCTGACAGCTAAATTAAGAAAAAAAAATCAGTATCACAAAGTCTCATCAACAGATGGCGTTTTATTGAAAGCCGAGTCGTAATAATGGCTGTACTTTTTTATTATTATTTGGAAACTGGTTTCGGGTAAAGGAATATTATTATTTATTCGAAACTAGTTTCGAAACTCTGGTTTCGAAAGTGGCCGAAGGGGTACCTAAGGGCTGTGGGTAGTTTTCAAAAATTTGCCGATTTCACCTGCCAGTTATTTTTTACTTGTGATTATTTTGTTTATCGGTTTATGGCAACGTAACACTCAGTGATAGTCATAAGTACATTAATAGCACCAAGGCAAATGATCTGCCTTATTTTTAAAGGAAGTGTAAGACCTAAATTTTAATTTGTAATTGCATTTTCTAATTAACCTGCGTGTCCAAAGGACGAGTACATGGAGTTTTATAACATGAAAATATTATACAGAAGAGATAAGCAAACAGCAATAAGACACTTCAATAATGAAAGTTTAAGCTATAATATCTGGAAACTTGGGCCTTCTAAATCAATAAAATATAAAAGCAAAAAATAAAATATTTTTGTAAACAATATTTTCAACATCACCTGTCATCTTAAATATTTTCGATTGGTGGCAACACTAATTCCGCGCGGGAGTTCGTACCACTGCCGCCCGTTCGCTTCGCCCCAGTCGTCCGCTAGCGACAGGACTCCTGTCGCTAGCGGACGACTGGGGGACTGTCACAGGAGTGGTGAGGCTTGTGCGAGTGTATTCGTTGTGATCAAAAAAATAACCTGTTGTCGCCGCGTGTATTTGTGTAACCCTAAGTTCTGTTTTTCCTGCCTTTAATAACTTCAACACTTATTAAATATTAGGTTACAAGGTCTGCTTTGGGGTGGAGTAGGTATAACCGCGCTGAATTAAACATTTGCTTTTTCCGACTAAAAAACGGCCATTTTCTCATCAACCCGTTTCTAAATAACCTGCCATTACCGTACAGGTGAATGAGATGTGTTCGAGTGAATGCCTGTATCTAATTAACCTGTCCTTACCTCGCTGAAAAACTGGCAATTTTAAGTTCCCTTTCAGTGTAAGGTACTCATTTTGACATAACAAATCGAATACAATAACATATATAAACCTTATCCAAACATTTTTTTACGTTTTGTCAAAAACGGCAATTATAAGAAAACTACTCACCTATATTGTGCGCTTTTATTGTCAGCCAGAGGCAGAAAAAAAATCACATAACAGTTTGGCAGTTGCACAAATCACAATATTGATACTTTTTAGATATTTTTTTATCAGGTTTTATTTTTTTTAAACGCCAATACCGTGCATTTTTGCTTTTTGATAGGTCTCGCCTTTTACAAAGCGCCATCTATGAATTCATCTGGAACTATTTTTTTTATTTGGGTCTCGGAAAATCCCTCATTAGCAAACGGATCCCTAAAAAAAATGGTCTTTGCACACTCATTAAATTTTTAAACGACTTATTATATGATACTCCACAGGATGGTATACTTAATCGAGATAAAAAGATCATCCCCACTTTAGGTTTAGTTAGGGGAGGCATCCTTAACGCCTCGGCCAAACAGACTTTACGAAACCATAAAGGGTTCCTTGTTTACTTCAGAACCCTAAAAATGGTTAAATGTAAAACGGCCACTTTGATGAATCGGAATATGGTCCATGATGCACAACGTCCAGGCCCCATTTCCTAAAGTAGAAAACGAGAAATGGATACTTAATATTTCTATTCATCAAAGTTTTATTTTTAGACCCCCTGTATTAGCGCGAATTATATTTGTACAAAGAATGAAATTTAGAAAACACTTCAGTTTACCAATCCGTTAGGTTTTTACCATTTTTACAAAACATGTCATGCTAAGTTTCTGTTCGTAAGTTAGCCCTTAACTCACCCACACACCACGGACGATATTTAACACCACAATCATAGCAAATTCGCAGCTATTACCACCGCTTACAGATTCGTGCTAGCTAACATCGACTCGTACTCCCTTCGAGCAACATGGACTGCGGTGAGGTCCGTGTTGCTCTATGAGTACTGTAACGATATGGTCGTTACGTAAATTCTAAATAAAAACACTGATAAGCACTATTATTTTATTGCATATCAGTAGGCCAACCGCCGCCCGTCGAGCTCGCAGCTCAGACTCGACTGCGTCAAATACAAAAACATTCGATATTCCTTTTTTAATTCTTAATTTTGTTTATTTCTTATTCTTTATGAAATGCACTGAAAAAGGTCTTAAAACTATTGAGAGACCTTCTTCATTACATTCATCTCCCTTCTCATCAAAAAAATAAGCTTCTTTCTCAAGGGAGAAACTTATTTTTTTCCCTACAGCAGTTATTCAAAACAAAACCCTAACCTACCTATGGACAGGATCCCTGCTTAACATCTAATAAGTTCGGAAAACGACCCAGGAAACAGAGAGAAACCAGCAAGAGGAAAATCTCATCCCTCATGCTCGAGTGATAAAAAAACTGCCCCAAAAATCATCACTCCAAGACCACTTTCCAAACTGTCTGATTCAACTCTGAATTAACAAACTTAAGTTAACAATTTATTTTGATCTAGATCCCAGAAATACTCTTGGAGAGGCCCAACAAAAACCTCATATCATATAGGGATTTATGACTCCCAAGATACCTTTTCTAACAGCATCCCTAAAATCCATTTCTCAACTACACAAAGTACCCAAAAGAAACTCTTTTTACAAAATGATATCTACCTCCTTAAAACCCAACATTAGAGATAATATACAAAAGAACAAAGTATGTTGAGAAATCCAACAAAGATTTCATACCTGCAGGCATGAAGTGCCGGGTACCTTTTCAACCACTCTAAATTTCCACATACATTTCTCGCTCCCTAGTTGACACGATGTGAAGATTCCCCACTAACTCCTATTAAATCCCAGGACCTACCTACCACAGGAACATAAACAAACATTTATTTTCATGGAGAGCTGAACCTTTTTTCCTAACGCCCTAAAACCTATCAGGATTTATTACATTTTCTTTCTTCTTCATAGTCCTGAAGAAGTCCTACCCTTTTTTTGAATAATTATTTTATTTATTTAGAAATCTTCACTGCCTGCATGGCTCTCGCCCCATACATAAAAATAACATAAAATTATAATACATGATATAATTATTACACAAATACCCAATCCTTCTGCAACAGTAATATACACATTAAAAAAAAACACAAATAAATGCTATCATTCTGCGGGGTTCTATATTCCGGTGAATCCTGCCGAATCTTCTCTCATCCCACTTTCATTTGTTTTATCACCCAAAATCAACGCAACATCACCCGAATTCGACGTCAAATTGCTTCTAACAACAAACGACGTACATCACTTGAATCCAAGCAACTATTTTGGGCGATCGTCACTTCTTCATTATTTTTTTTTAAATCTTCTATTTCCATTCGAGTACAAAATTCAACCTCAATCCCAAGCTTAATTCAAGCTTCCATTTTTTTTAAATTGCAAGCTTTTTAAATTGTTTCAAAATAACTTAGGAATCCTGCTTTATCTCGTCGAATAGATACTTACACCACAATTTTTATCGAATTACATTGTGACTCCATTTTGTCTGTTTGTATGTTTGTCGCGTTCTCGGAAATTCAAAATAACACTCGCGAACTTGCAGTGTAAAATTAAATCAATCTCATACCCTTATTTCTTCGTTGAATCTTCTCATACATACACTTCCATAGGGGCGTCGACTCCTGGTGGGTATTTAGTACCCGGCGCCTTAAGTAACGTTATGGTCGTTATCTTAATTCTTAATAAAAACACTGATAATATAAGCACTATTCTTTTATTGCATATCAGAAGCATATCAATAGGCCAACTGCCTGTACGAGCTCGCAGCTCAGACTCGACTGCGTCAAATACAAAAACATTCGATATTATTTTTTAATTCTTATTTGTTTATTTCTTATTATTTATGGAATGCACTGAAAAAGGTCTTAAAACTATTAAGAGACCTTCTTCATTACAGTACCTACCTACGTCACTCTAGCCTGCATCACACGTTTTTAGCCAAAACAGGCGTTACTGAATTGATTCTGGTGCTAAATCTAGATCATTAATGATAATAAAAATAGTACAATAGGCTTCTCAAATAACTGCTACTACTTGAACGAGACAGATAAAAATATTTTGCCTGTTATTTTTGCATCTATACCTTCCAGAAAAACCGAAAAACACGAAAAACAAGGTTCACGGCTTTAACGAAATCGTCATGTAAAACACAAATCATAATTTCTACATTATGTTAAATCGCGAGTTTATTAAACTAGCTACAAGTTGCTGGTTTTGGATTTTTTTTAAATAACTCTGAAAAAATGTTAAAAATCGTAGCAGTTCACAAAGAAATTCCCCATACATTTTTACTATGGCAGCGAAACGCTCAATATATGAGAGTTCCAAGCCCACGAAAAATGAACAAATCAGTCTGCCGTATAAATTCAAAGGGAATCCACGTCGCTCTGCTGCTCGAGAGGCATTTAATTTTCGCGTGTTCATCTATTCGCAGACAGCAGAGAGTAATGTAGATCAGAGTTGCATATATTTATTACTTTTAATCTTTTTTTAAATTTATATGTATAGGTACCATTTTCATACTCATGATGGCCGACAATTTTTGATGAAATAGAAATCGTAATAAATCGAAATCATAGAAATCGAAATCATAAAAATCAAAATAAATCCAAATTAAGATCCAAGATGGCGGACAGCTTTTTTTTTTAATTTTGCAATATGGGTATGGTTTTATAAGTTTTTCAGTGCGCTGATTACGAAAATAACATTTATTCTGAGATCCAAGATAGCGGACAGCTTTTTTTTTATTTTACAATATGGGTATCGTTTTATGGGTTTTTGGGGACGCTGATGACGAAAATAACATTTATTTTGAGATCCAAGATGGCTGACAGTTTTTTTATTTTTATTTTACAATATGGGTATAGGTTTTTGGGGACGCTGATCTTAAAATAAATGTTATTTTGGTCATCAGCGTCCCCAAAAACCCATAAAACGATACCCATATTGTAAAATAAAATAAAAAACTGCCCGCCATCTTTGATATCAAAATAAATGTTATTTTCGTAATCAGCGCACCGAAAAATTTATAAAATGATACCAATATTGTAAAATTAAAAAAAAAGTTGTCCGCCATCGTGGATCTCAAAATAAATGTTATTTTCGTCATCAGCGTCCCCAAAAACCCACAACACGTTAACCATATTGAAAACTGAAAAAAAAAGTTGTCCGCCATCTTGGATCTCAAAATAAATGTTATTTTTGTCATCAGCGCACCGAAAAACTTATAAAACCATACCCATATTGTAAAATTGAAAAAAAAGTTGTCCGCCATCTTGGATCTCAAAATAAATGTTATTTTCGTAATCAGCGCACTGAAAAACTTATAAAACCATACCCATATTATAAAATTGAAAAAAAAGTTGTCCGCCATCTTGGATCTCAAAATAAATGTTATTCTCGTAATCAGCACACTAAAAAAGTTATAAAACCATACCCATATTGTAAAATTGAAAAAAAAGTTGTCCGCCATCTTGGATCTCAAAATAAATGTTATTTTCGTAATCAGCGCACTGAAAAACTTATAAAACGATACCCATATTGCAAAATTTAAAAAAAGTTGTCCGCCATTTTGGATCCAAAAATACTATTTTTGTAAAGCTTATCCCGAAAAATTGGCCTTCATGGGATGCCAGGCAGATATTTAACATCTTAGCATCCTGGCACGACGGTAATGCTATTTTCTGTCGCGGCATTCATGTCCATTTTACTGCCAAGTCACGCCGAGTATGTTTTACATTAAAAAATGGTCGTAATTTTATTTGACATATTTATTACCGTAAAGCAAGAAAAAATAATTATATAGGTACCAACAAATTCTTTGCCGGATCCCTGTCACTTATTACTTCGGGTTGGCGGCAATCTCACGTCGATGTGTGCGTGTGACTTGCACACAGGCAGCTGCGGTCTATCAATCAAATACCTAAACTCGGTCGGGCGCACGCACGGACGTGATACACTCTTAAGGAGATAATAGGGAGAAATAAGTATTAAAGCGATTTTATTTCATATTTATTTATTTATATAAGTATGTTTTCTAGTTATCAATAACATTATTCTAGGTATCTACAATGGCAGTGCTTATTTTCTTCATACTTAATTCACCACCCAAACCTTAGACCTGAACTTACTATTAGTGCTGGCTTTCAAAAGAAATGCTTAATTTGCCAAATGCTATGCATTATGTACATATTATTAGGTGTTTAAAATGAATTGTGTAACTATTTCAATGTTACATACTCACAAGTAAGTACATAGGTTTTTTTTTTTTTTTTTTATAACATAGGGCGGCAAACGAGCACGCGGGTCACCTGAGGTAGGTTTAAACAAGAATTAGATAACTCTGCGATACTGTGACTAGTGTTTTCCAATTCACAATTTTGAAAATATCTAATATTAAGTAAGTAGTTAAATAATACCATACATTTAGATAAATTTTATGTAAAGCTTAAATTACAAAAAGAAACAAAAATCACATACGAACGAAAGGTTTAAATAACTATTCGGATACTCCTATACCTATATTTAAATAAAATATCGTTAGATTTATGGCTTTGGTGTATTTATTATTTTACTATTATGGCATATATTCAGGAACAACGGATTTTATTTTACATCGTTCATAACAGGTAAGGACACTGTGTCCCATCTTGGATACATCTGAGATACTTACACATTTTGCTTGCTATGTTACTGCATATGCGCACTATGTTTTCTTGATGCATACAGCACACCGCGATATGTGCGTTGTAATGTCTCCAGATTTAAGGGTACTTCGACGCGGGACTGCAAACTGTTCGCTGTCTTCAATCGTAGTTAACCAGAAGCTGAGCTTGTTAGCGAAGTGATGGCAAGTTCCGCCTTCGCCGTTACACTCTATGAATGGTGACGCTCGGAAGTCTTGCAGACAAGAGCCGGGACTAGCCAGAGCTTGCCCGCCGCCTTGGCCGCCGGCACCCGTATGCTGAAATTAATTAAATTATTAATGTGACAATGATTTCTGAAGGGTTAACTAGCCTTACCATACCATAATTGTGGCTATCATACACAGAAAGAATTTTCCAAATCGGACCGATAATTTCGAAGGTTAGCGCATTTAAACAGACAAACTAATACAAACTCTTTAGGTTTTTTATATATTAGGGTTCATTTTGCTGTCATATCCTATCCTACAAAGTGTAAGTCAGATTGGTTTACAAACTCATGAGTAGGATTCGAACCTGTGACCTTTCGACCAACAGTCACAGGTTAACGTCTTAATCACTTGACCACTACTGCTTCAAATAGGCATATTTTTTACGTAACTACTTATTTTAATATGAACAATATTCTTACCATTGCAAAGCTGTATCCGATCCATAGTTCCGACCATCCATCAGGGCAATCTGGCAAATCCTGTGTCTGACTATGTACAGCTATAACATTAGCTGGAACCTCACATACTACACATCTTGAAATGTGTCTCATAATCTCGTTACTCTCAACTGGCATCATTGGTAGAGCTTCGCTGGTAGATAACCAATAACTTCGATCATTGCGACTAGAATAATGGCAAACGTTATTGAGGTCACAGAACAAGAAAGGCATCGTGCTGAACTTCCTGACACAAGACCCCGCTTGTCCTAAGTCTTGATTATGTGCCTGTTCATTTCCATCAACATATAGAAGGGAATATCCATCCCACAGTTTTATATGGCCTGGTTCACAAGTTGGAATTACGGCTGTTTGACTGTGCCGTACAAGTAAATCTCCTGCCAAGTAATCAGTTTTCAGGCATGGAGTACCAGGAATTCCTTGTGGACCTGGTAAACCGATTTGCCCAGTCTCTCCTCTTTCTCCTTGTAATCCATCTCGTCCCTGAGGACCCTGAGGACCTGGTAGTCCCGGTGGTCCCGGTTCACCTCTGTCTCCTTTGTCCCCTGGAGGTCCATCTATGCATGGAATGCCTGGTATACAATCTTTTCCAGGTGGCCCAACAAAACCAGGTGGCCCTGGAGGACCAGGTTCACCTTTGGCTCCATACACGATAAGGGCACGTTCTCCCTTGTCACCTTTTTGACCAAGTCCACCAGGGAAGCCCATAGCACCAATGGCTCCCTTTTCTCCTCGCTGGCCTTGCAAGCCTGGACGACCTGGGGGTCCTTGTTGTCCCTGGAATCCGATTAAACCTTTATCGCCCTTTTGTCCTCTGTCGCCGGGCATACCAGGTAAACCTCGTTCGCCTTGTGCACCTGGTAGACCGTATCCTGGGGGACCTTGATCACCTTTATCACCCTTTACTCCCCTTATTCCTGGTGGACCGGGTAAACCAGGTTGACCATCATGTCCGGGTGGACCAGCTACTCCTTCTTTTCCCTTTTCACCTCTTTCGCCTGGTTCACCTGGATATCCGGGAGTTCCGGGATCACCAGCCACTCCTGGAAGCCCTGGTAAACCTCTTTCGCCAAGTAGTCCTGGTGCACCAGGCATACCTGGCCGACCATTTTTACCCGGTAAACCTGGGATTCCTTTTTCGCATACGGTTGACCTTCCTGGTGTGCCCTGTGGACCTACTAGACCAGTTTCTCCTATAAACAAAGAAAAAACAAAATGTTTATAAAATTAGAGCAAAATGTATGTATGCAAATAAAATTAGCTTTTGTCTGCGACTTTGTCCGCGCGACATTAACTATTGTTAATATCTTAGGTTTTGCGTACCAAGATAAAACCTGCGCCAGATTTTAAGTTAGACTATCAGCCTAAGTAAGATTCTTCTTTAGAAGAAAGAAAGAAAATCATTTATTTGGCTATAAAAACCAAAACGGTCTCTGCTCAGCATGTGTCGTGGACCTTGGACCGATCCACAACGCTGGTTTTTCACAGAAACCGATTAATTATACTTAAAACTAAAACATACATTAGAATTGTGAATACCGCATAATCTTTTCATCAACGGAGAAACGTATTTGCTAGGCTAAAAACTTGAATTTTGCAGAGAGTTTCTTTACACCTTCATAGGTATAGCGAATGTGAGCACTAAAAGTGAAATTTCTAACGGTTGAAATGGATGAAAAACGGAATTCACACGTGTCAAGTCGAGGGCAAAAGCTAGTACATAGTAAATATAATTTTACCTTTTTCGCCAGGCAAGCCCATAGGTCCTGTCGGACCCGGAAATCCAAAATCTCCTTTATCACCTTTATCTCCTGGTATTCCTGGCTGACCCATTGGTCCAATATCTCCTTTCTGACCTTGTGCTCCTGGATAACCAGGTGGACCTATATCACCTTTAATGCCTTTGATCTGCTGGCAAGGAGGTCCCTGATCTCCTTTTGGTCCGGGATATCCTATGTCTCCTTTTGGTCCTTCAAAACCCCTAGGCCCTTCTACCCCTTTTAATCCAGATAAACCATCACGCCCAGCTCTGCCTTCGTTACCCTTTTCACCTCTAGCTCCTTTCAACCCAACAAGACCTGGTAGACCTTCTGCCCCAGGAGCACCATCCATTCCGGGTAATCCTGGTGGTCCATTTTCTCCAGGAATTCCTCTGTCACCCTTTTCTCCGGGCCGTCCTGAGTATCCAGGAAATCCTTTGTCTCCAGGCATACCAGGCAATCCACTAGCTCCTGGAATTCCACGATCTCCTTTAACACCGGGCAAACCTCGATATCCAAGACCAGGCAAACCTTGTTCTCCTCTGTCTCCTTTTTCTCCTATTTCACCATTAAATCCAGGCGCTCCATCCATACCAGGACGTCCTGGGTTCCCTTTATCCCCCTTATCTGCAGCATAACCTGGCTCGCCTTTAGACCCATTGAAACCTCTCTCTCCTTTATCTCCCTTTTCACCATCAAATCCACGGATACCTGGTAACCCTGGAGGACCATATGGCCCTTGATCACCCTTATCACCTGGCTGTCCAGCAATTCCCGGAGGTCCATCTCGGCCAGGATTTCCATTTAAGCCTGGGAAGCCCTGTGATCCTTTATTGCCTTTATCTCCAGGAGCCCCATTTAGCCCCGGATTTCCTGGGAGTCCTGCTTTTCCTCGCAAACCTGGAAATCCTCTGAGCCCCTCGGGTCCAGGTCTTCCTTTGTCGCCTTTTTGTCCAGGTAAGCCTATAACTCCAGGTCTACCCGTTTTTCCCGGAAGTCCATCATGACCCTTTTGCCCATCTCGTCCTGGCAAACCAGGTTTACCAGGTAATCCCATTGAACCTATTGGACCTGGTTCACCTTTGTCTCCCTGTCTACCAGGAGGACCCATTATACCTGTCATACCTATATCTCCTTTTTCACCTCTTAAGCCTGGCAAACCTGGTGGACCATCATTTCCTGAGGTGCCAGTAGGTCCTCTCAAACCTGGCTCTCCAGGGGCTCCTATCAGTCCTGGTGGCCCTGGAGGTCCAGCCATAGCAAGGCCTTGTTCTCCTTTATCTCCTTTAAGTCCAGGTACTCCTGGAAAACCTCGTGGGCCGGTGCTGCCAGTAGTGCCGTCAAAACCTTTCGGACCCAGTTCACCTTTCTCGCCTCTTTCTCCAGGAAGTCCTCTGGGTCCAACGGGTCCAGGTAATCCTGGGTAACCCATATCACCCTTTTGTCCTGAAAACCCAGCGTCACCTTTGTCTCCCTTAGGACCAATGTCACCTGTAAAAAAAAAAAAAAATCGAATGTTTAATCTAGATTGGTAAGTACATATAGGGCTACTTTTATAAAATTACTCGGTATGTCTTTTGTGCGTCTGTCAAACAAAACCTATTTTCTCCGGTTTTGACCTTTAATAAAATGCTATTAAACCTAAACCAAAGTTTCAATTTTATAAGCTTCTATAATTTGTAATGTATGTATGTTCGTTTGCTTTATTTCCTAACTTCATGGACATGAAATTTTTGTCACGCATTCAATGTGCCAAGATCTCCCTACTAACAATAAAAGCATTTGGCTTTTTTTTTTTGACAAAACTTAACCCAATGATTTTGAAATTATTTGGAATTAGGGATTTAATTTTAGAAAATGATAAACGTACCTGGTGGTCCTTGAGGCCCAACTGGTCCAGGCGAACCACGATCACCCTTTGTGTTCAAGAGATAATTTATTGGACAAAGGCCTGGTTCGCCTTTTAGTCCCTTAAATCCTAAAACTCCCTTATCTCCCTTTAGCCCTTTTTCTCCTTCCATTCCTTTCTGTCCTTTGATACTGCGACCATCTGCTCCCTGTGCCCCTGGTGTGCCAGGTGTCCCAGGAGTACCATCAGCGCCGGGTGATCCCATATAGCCTATTTCGCCTTTTTGCCCAGGCATTCCAATACTTCCAACATTTCCTCTCAGACCCGGTAATCCTTGATCTCCTTTGAGCCCAGGGTAACCCACAGGCCCTGCATCACCTTTGTCTCCTTTGTCACCTTTGACCAGATTGATTGTACAGATTGCATCTTTTCCAGCGGGTCCCGGTGCTCCTATTGGTCCACTATCACCTTGTTCTCCCTGGATATAACAGATAGGTAAATTAAATATTTTACCCAATTCCTAAATAGGGTCTTTGTTATTCTCTATAAACTTTATTATTTAAGTACAATGTGGTCACGACGCACCACAGTATAGTCATAGATTATATAATACTATGGTATAGACAACCTCTGTTGTATAGTCAACCTGCGTTCGAAGTTGCAGTGAATTTAAATGTGATGTATGACATTGTGTAAAATCTTATAAAAATCTCGCTAAAAATATCTCAAACAGCTTACAACAAATAATAACCACTGGTTAAGCGCGAGTCGAACTTGCTTACTTTAAAGTTTCTAAACATGCGCAGACTCCATTTATATGAGAATTTTCTATCGAATCGGACTCGCACTTGCCCGATTTTTCACGCTAATAATTTTGTATGAATTGAAGAAATTAACTAGGCAACCATCGAGATATTATGTACTAATTAAATCCAAAGTGTTTGATAAGCTATGTCAGAAGCCTTTATGTGACTTTGAGAAAAATCTGTCACCAGTGTTTCTATTATAACACACGATAAGAAGAAGAAGGCTTAGACATGGCAATAAGCACCTATAACTGTATAAAAATTAGTACAAAATTACCGTTGGTCCTTGCGGTCCCGGTCGTCCGTCCACGCCGTCAGCGCCGCGCTGCCCCGGCACGCCGGGCGGGCCCGGCAGACCCCGGTCGCCTTGCGGGCCTATCGGACCGTCACTCCCTCTGTCGCCCACTTGCCCCGGCTGCCCCGGCCAGCATTCATTGCAGCGCCCGCCGATGTCACCTTTGTAACCAGGAGCGCCAGGCCGTCCGTCACTACCGGGTAATCCTCGATCCCCTTTGTCGCCTTTATTACCAATCGGCCCTGGCATTCCTGGACGACCCAGTTTTGAATCCCCGGGAACTCCTCTTATTCCAGGGTAGCCCTTGTCTCCCTTTTGACCCTTCTGACCAGCATAACCCGGTAGCCCACTGGTACCTTTAGCTCCCTTAAAGAAATACAAAATCTTTATTGTAGCCATCAAGACAAGAGACACAATCTGTGTTTTGATTTTCTTAAAGTCCTACTAATATTATAATGCGAAAGTAAGGATGATTGTTACTTAATAATTCTACTGGTCGGTAACATGGTACTTGGGTAGAAAATATCGTGAATAGCACATAGGCAATTTTTTCCTAAATATCCCAAGGGAGCGAATTTATTTTACTTGCATAAAATTAAATTTTTGTAAAGATGCCATCAGTCTAGTTTGAAACAAAATTGCTGGACGTAGAAACAGACAGAGCAAAAGCTAATCTAGTATAAAATAATTTCTATTAGAACTGTAGTAAAGTATCTACGTACTGGTATAGATATTCCGTCCTCGCCTTTAGGTCCAATAGGTCCTTGAGGTCCTTGTGGTCCATCATATCCTCGGGGCCCTATGCTTCCTTGTATTCCCATTTGCCCTTGCTCTCCCTTTTCACCTTTACGGCCTGCTGGTCCTTCAATTCCTGGTGTCCCTGGTTCTCCAGGTCCTCCTGTGGGACCCATTGGCCCTGTTTCTCCCCTTTCTCCCGGTCTCCCGTCGTCGCCACTGGGTCCTGGCGCACCCGGATAACCTCTAGGACCTTGCGGACCAGGTGGTCCGCGGGACCCCGTGCGCCCTCCTGGTGCTCCGGGCACACCTCTGAGACCTCTTGGACCTGGTAGTCCATCACGTCCGGGTTCACCTTTTAAGCCAGGTCTCCCTGGAAGACCTGCAATACCAAGGCTACCAGTGTCTCCTTTTCTTCCCATAGGCCCAGGGTCGCCATAAGGTCCATCTCGACCCTACGATTAAATATAAAAATTAATTTCAAATGGCTTTATAAGAATACCATATCTGAGTACTTATACATATTATTTATTCAACAAGTTCACCACAGCTGCTTTATCGATTTCATATTACCTCAAAATTATTATTACGACATTATTTGAAGATCAGCTAATTTCAATATTTAATTTAATTCCAGTAGGTAGGTATTGTATGTAATTTTTGTAACAAAAAGTATGAAATAAATATGACTTACACGTCCACCAGGATCTCCTATTACGCCTTTGGATCCTTTTTTCCCCGGTGTGCCATTTCGGCCTGGTTCCCCCGGGTAGCCATCATCACCCCTTTCTCCTTGTGCTCCTTTTTGTCCCCTCTCTCCAGTTTCGCCCCGGTCGCCAGATATGTACGTAATGTTCTGTGAACCATCTATAACTGGTTCTGTCACATCGCAGTCCCGCCCCCTGGGACCTTTATCTCCCCTGTCTCCTTTTTCGCCTGGTATAGATTGACCTTTTGCACCTTTTATACCTCGGTTTCCTTTATCGCCCGGCAAACCCTGAAAATATTATTGTCATAATAGGTTTTCGTATTTTTTTTCAGGATTTCTATCTATCGAATTGATAATGGTGCGTATCTCCTTATAATCCCTGTACCTATAGTTTTCAGAAAGTTTAGATATCTTTTATTAAGTTTCGAATATACAAATTAAATTTGAACATTTGTGAAAATGGTGTACCTATATATCTTTATAATCTCGTTTTCAGAAAGTTTAGATATTTTATTAAGTTTCGAATATACAAATTAAATTTGAACATTTGAAAACAACTTAAAAAATAAAAATAACGAAAGAAATAATTATTAGCCCACATTATTTTGAAGACATAAAGTTCTTCTCCTCTCTAAGGTATACTTATTATTATATTATTAATCTAAAATTCTCGAAAAGTATATATACTGTTACTTAGAAATTAAATGTATTTAGTTTTTGTTACATACATTTGGTCCCATGTCTCCTTTGGGTCCTTTCAGTCCGTCTTGGCCAGGCGGGCCCATTGGGCCTTCCCTTCCACTTAATCCATTATCTCCAGCTTCACCTTTTTGACCTTTTGAGTATAGACCAATAGCTGCAGGTTCTCCTTTGTCACCTTTATCACCTCTCAATCCGGCTATACCACGGGGACCTTGTATGCCTCGGGGGCCTGATGGCCCAGATTCGCCCTGTTTTTTTTAAAATAGTAAGTAAATAGTTTTACACATAGAATCAATCAATCAATATTTATTTGCAAGAATACAGTTAAAGAAGATGTAAAACAACAAACAATGATAAACAATAATTAAAAGTACTTCAACATACGTCGGTGCCGTTGCAGCCGTCCCTGCCCGGCTGACCGGGCCAGCCGTAGTCACCCTGGGGGCCAGGAGCTCCGGGTGATCCATCAAATCCTCTTTCACCATCTTTGCCCTTTTCACCCTTTACTCCTCGCAATCCCTGTGGCCCCATTTGTCCCTTTTCTCCTTTTAAGCCTTGCGGTCCCTCAACACCTTCGTGACCTTGTAGACCTCTAGGCCCCTGAGGGCCAGGCATGCCAGGAACTCCCTAAAAATAGGCGTTGAAATTTATGAATAGCAAATAAGAATAAATTAATAATCCACGTTGGTTATATTATGGTTATCATATAAAAATGTAGAAATGTAGGTACCTACTTGGAAAATACAAATTATTCTCGGTTTTTAGGGATTTTCAAATATACTGACGAAAACCGCTAAGCGCAATGAGGTGTGGATTATATCGTTAAACTAAGCTTTTTGTGAAAAAGACCATCGTTTTATCTATATGAGAGGGATCGGTCGAAATTAAATTAAATTTCTCCCATAAAAATTTATACCAAATTGATGTGGATTCTCTGATTTAATCATAAAAATAGATACTGACCCTGTTGCCCTTTTCTGCGAAACACTTAGGTGTGCAACATCCAGGCGCTGTACAATTACGTTCTGCTGTAGTGCGTTGTTTGCTCACGGGGTCGTAGAGATCGTAACTGTTGCTTCCAAAGAGATTATTAGAGGATGGAACCCCTTCAGATCGGTCCCAAGACGATGAGACATCAGCTCCCTGGCGACGATCCCAGGCCGAGGCAAGGTCGGGTGGTTGCCTGTCCCACGCTCCGCCGGAATCGGACGGTTGTGTTCGGTCCCATGCTGCGCCGGTGTCGGGCGGTTGCGTTCGGTCCCATGCTGCGCCCGTGTCGGGCGGTTGCGTTCGGTCCCATGCTGCGCCAGAGTCGGGCGCTCGCGCTCGGTCCCAAGCCACTGTATCAGGTGCCTGTGCGCGATTCCACGCTGACGCGGAGTCAGGCGTTTGGGGTCGATCCCAAGTAGATGGAGGGTCGGGACGCCCGGACAGGCCGTATGACCTTTCATTGTTGTAAATTCCATTTCCGTCGGCCTCGGTTCTTGAATATCTCCAATCATTATTATTATTATCATAATAACTATTGGGCACTCTGAAACCGTCACCGGTTCGATCCGGCTGTGGCTGCCATTGACGATAATCTTGCTGTAAAAATAATGAAAGTTAGATCGTACATTTGATATTAGTCCCAGAAGATTGTGATTATTCAAGTTCTTTGGATAGTCCTTATTCTAAGATATCCTTGTCTTTTCTTTACATAGTATAAAATAAAGTCTCCCGCCGCGTCTCTCTGTCTGATCGCGATAAACTCAAAAATTACTGAACTTTCTTGAGGTTTTCTGAAGGTCTTGGTGTATCGGTAATTTAAGCGGGCAAAAGCGAGTTGTGTACAAATTATTGTACGTTTCTCAAGATAAATCTACACAACAGATTTCTATTAATCCATCCATATCCATGCTACCTACATACAATTATGAAACATTGAAGTGTCTGTCTGTAATTTTAAAATAACTGCAAAATTTTAATTGCAAAAATAGTAACCAAACATTTTTTTTGTTTTTATTGTTTCGTTGAATAAGTATCCCATCACAAGTCTCGAACATACTTTGGGGTTATGGTGTCCGTGTAATTTTTCGTCCGTATTATATTGATTTTTATAGGAAGATCAACAGCTAGGTACAAAACGATTTTGTCTGTCTCTTTGTCTAGAGTATTTTCGAAACGTTTAATCCGATTTTGAGGAAATTGCGCTGAATAGATAGGTGGTTAAGAAAGTTATAAATAAATTAACACATAGGGTAGTTTTTCCCAGAAATATTTAAGGTTCTTTCGTAAAAATTGAAAAACCCTAAAATAAATTTATATTTTTTTCGAAACGCTGATCTGGTGATAAAGCCAAAAAGTAGTCATAGACGCTGTGCTTGACGAGTTTGGGCTCGTTTGATTCGTCTCATTAAGAAAATTAAATAATAAGATGCAATTAAAGCACTATCCTACCCGAGATTATTATCAGTTTATTTTAATAAAGATAGATCTCTATCTTTATTAAAATAAACTGATAAAAAATGTTGTATAAAAAAACCAGTCAAGTGCGAATTGAATTCCCTCACCAAGGGTTCCGTACAAATGTTCACGAGTACTACAAACTATCACATGATTGCGTTGATTGATTTCTTTGTTGACATATCTGATATAAATTTCTAACTAAAAACTCTTCTCGTTCCTAATAAAAAGGGTCTGACAAACAGAGGGACAACGGACAACCCATGTGATAGTTCGGAGTTCGTAGTATTCGTGATTATTTGCACGGAACCCACAATGCGTAAATCCAACTCGCACTTGGCCGATTTTTATTTTAATATAGGTAGAAGTAAAGTGCAGAACTTTATTACATTTATTAACAAACTAGCTTTTTCTCGCATCTTCGCCCGCGTGAATTTCCCACGGAAACAGTGCTTTTTCTTATGAAAGGTATCCTTTTCAGTACTTCTAACTATGTGTACTCACTTTCTCACATTTATAATATTAGATAGGATAGCAATATAATTGCGAAGATTTGAATGAGTGTTAGGTGTGGATGTGTGTTACATACATCACACAAAATCAACTAGACGGATTTTGATGAAATATGGTACAAGCAGTAGGTACAGATATAATGTGGCATAGCACTGAGGGTGCTTGAAGTATTATCCCGAAATTTCTGCGGAAGCAGAGTTCCATGGCACAACTAGTTATTAATATAACAAATTGTAACTGAAAACTGGTTATGTTCCTCAAAAAGCTCAAAAACTAAACAAAATCTTTCCTATGCTCTTACGGCACTGAAATTAACGAAAATATAAAATAAATCTTTATACCAACAACTTGTAATAAGTAAAAATAAAATTATGTAATATAGGTACTAATTGTTTACTTTATCATATATATGTACTTATAACATCAAACATTTTTTTTTTATTAAATTACACATTATTTAGAGAAGCAATACTTGGTTATGTAATACAATGTGATTTTAACACTGTTGAAGATGTTGAGTAATTTGAATCAGTCTTATATTTGTTATCACCGAGAGGAATCGTAAAGTTTCACAGTATCTACATATATTGTACTTACTTAAATGAAACATTATATTACGGTTTGCGCAACTCGCTTTTGCTCGGCGCTCCACATCCGAACCGTGATAAACTTTGTCGGTCTAGAGTTCCTCACTACATTATTGCTTTATAATGAGCATATAGAACAATATAATATTTTAATAATGCGGTTACTAAGTAATACACTGACTAATAAACGAATTTAAAAGGCTAAGCAATTTTCGTTATATGATTTATGATCCGTCTGGAGCAAAAAGAAATGGTGATTATGTTTTGTCAGATTCTGCTAACTGGATACGGTCAGCGTTTGAAAGAAATTGCAAAAGGACGACGAATGCAGACGGGCGAGTCGGCGCGCCCGCCGCATATTGAACGCGACTCGCGATTCCCTAATTTCATCGAATTAGAAATATTTTTATAACTCTAGATTTCAAATTGATGTACTCATATAAATATAAAAAAGGGTAAAATAATTCTACTCACTGCGTTCACTCTTAAAAGCGGCGCCAGCGCTGCAACCAACCTACCAAATTAATTATATTATTTAACAAAAAAACTATTTAATTTTTGATAAATAATAAATAAAAATATTTTTCCCAAAAATGGACATAAAGAGAATATCCTTACCACAGTACGAGGACCGCCATGGCCCGGAGCGCGCTGCGCCTATTTCCCGTGCGCGCGCGCCGTTTATGCCGGGATACTAAAGGAAAGAGGAGAGCTCGGGTGGCGGCCTGCGCACCCCCGCCCCGCCCGGCGGCCTGCGCACCCGCAGCAGTGGACCGGCGGCCAGGGCGCGCATCCAGTAGTACGGCGCAGCCATGACGGGCCCGGCGCGCGCGCGCCTCCTAGCGCTCCATCTCGTGCCCGTCGCGCTCCTGCTTATCCTGTGGACACCTCAACACACTTCAGCTGTGAGTACAATTTATATCCATGTTAAAATCTCCAATTTGCGAGTACCTGAAAGTGCATGATCCTCCGTTAATCTGAGCCAATAAAAAGACATCAACGCGCCGCGCGCCGTCCTCGACTCTACCCTTCAAATTAATTGCAAATAAAAACCTACAAGAAGCATATGGATACTGCCCATTTCATGAATATTATAATTTAAATGAACTCTGTTTTAGTAATCATTTATATATTCTAAACATTTCACAACGTAGTCGCTTTATAGCTGGTAAACATTTTAGGGAAACCATGTATAAATTATCGTAAAACACATTTATTCATGTCATATAATTTTATCTATATAAACCGAATGTGTCCCGTTTTGATAAAGTCTCTGAATTTGCCCTGCAGCGCGTGCCTTGCAATGTTCGACTTGATAGTAAACTGCTTTCCTGAATATCATAATTTTGTATCTTATATAGTATACTTATACGTACGCGATTCTTAAACAAACAAAAAAAACAAAATATTTTTTCTTGGAATTATAATAATGGAGTGGTTTGCCATTTTCATTTCAAACTCTACAAGAGGCTCTTCCTTCACCTGAAATATTGTTAGCATACTTACGAAATAAACAAATTTAGATAAGGTTCGCGCCGCCTAGATCTACCGGTTGTACCGGTACTAAATTCTCACATAAAGTACCGGAACGTACCGGTACTTAATATGAGTTTAGGTACCGGTAACAAGCCCTGCCTACTGCATCACATCTTTATCCCTTAGGTACGTGGTAGATACAGCCAAGAATCGTAAGTTTCAAAGGCCACGCTTTGCTAAATAGTTGGCATAATGGTGAAATGAAAATTCAGTTTAGATATACGTAGTGACTAACTAAAGTAACGTAAGTGAGCTAACCTATCGTCTATGGCAAGAATCCCCAGTTTAAAATTGGGTTTTGGTTTCCTTTGTTGACTTTTACAATCTTCACAAGAAGAGAAGCAGCTGACACCTTGCAGGCAGCGTGCAAGCTACGGCATGGACCTATTATAATTACCATCCAAAAACTACTTGATATTGATTCCTATATCAATCATCATCGATAGAGTTGAGCTACAGTCGAGTTTTGTTTTGTGTTGATAAACCTACATGACGTCACTGAAAAGAATGGTAACACTGAAGTTTAGATAAAATATCATAGAAACATCAACATAATATGTTTGACCTGGATCATGCATGATGGTTTATATAAATAATATAATATAGGTACTAATAAAGATGACAAAAGCCCAACACAGCTTACTGGAGATACGTAGCTTATCCGTTTTGATTACCCATAAGTATAATAAGATTAGGTATGCCTTTATCCTGAAAAGTTTTGAGTACCTACCTATACTTATTTGAAAAGGTAAAACCGTGGCTACCTAATAAGTATTGGAAGAAACTTGTTACAATCAACGAGTGCTTTTATTTCAGAGCTTTTTAATTCACTTGTCGAGTCCAATGTGATGATTTTTTTTTCTAGTAAAGAGGATAATTGACTCTAATAAAATCAGTGCTTAGGCATTTTAGCTAAAGTTTTCATAATTTTAGTTCACTGTTTTGTTCACGTGATTGATTAATATACTCTCATCAAAGCTATGCAGCAGAGCAGCCGAATGGACGGACATGTCGAAACTGTTAGGGTTCCTTGTTCTCTTCGTAACCCTAAAAAAGGCGAATGGAGCAACACGGACTTCTGAACGGCGCGCGGAAGTTCTTGTTGCTTGAAGGAATTAACAGTGATCGCAAATTGTCAAAAGCTCAAAAAGTATTACAACAAAAGCACACTTTGACATTCTAAGGCAATAATCAAATCTGTAACATATAGAAGACTAGCTGTTGCCCGCGGCTTCGCCCGCGTGAGTTTCGCTTAGATGAAAAATGTTTTTGTGTTCCAAACTGTAGTAACCTAAACTCCAGTACTCAATATTTCAACCATTTGGTTATGGCCGTATCCCGCGGGAATATATTAGGTACTCGTAGTACCTTATATATTCCTAATATAAACGATCTTCGTCTGCTCGTTATCTACAATTTCCCGTGTACTACCACTCCCATCCCGAGTCCCTCTTTGTCCTATCCCGTGTCCTGTCTATTTATACGTCAGTAGAAAATGCTCATCAGGTTGAACGACTTTTGCTAAGGCCCCATTTCCATTTATTTCATAGAGTAGCTGGTCTCTTGGAGTTCTTCATCAGATGTTCCATAATCTTCAATTTTCTTACGTCAGCAGAAAATGCTCATCAGGTTGATCGACTTTTACTAAGGCACCATTTCCATATTTTGTAATAGTGTAGCTGGCCTCTTGGGATTCTTCATCAGATGATCCTGATCTTCGATTTTTATACGACAGAAAATGCTCGTCAGATTGAACGACTTTTGTTAAGGCACCATGTCCATATTTCTTATAGTTTAACTATTCTGTTTTGGTTCTTCATCAGGTGTTTCAGTTTTCAAAATCAATTATAGCCTAAATATTGAATGTTAAAATACACCAAAAAAAGTTTCATTCAAATCGGTTCAGTACTTTCGGAGATTAGCGTGATCATACATACAGACAGACAAAAAAATCAAAAAATTTTTTTTTGCTTTCTATTATTGTTTTTAAGTTTCCCTCTATCTCAGTCAAAAATACTAAATGTACAGACAAAATATTTTTAACTCTCTTATTATATGTATAGATAGAGTCTTAAACCATAGCTTTTCAGAGATCCTGAGCTTTAATGTGCTCTTTTTAACTATGTGAGCGTTTCATGTATATTTTGCTCATTAGATTTTTAAAAATTATTTATTTTACATAATATTAGAAAAAACACATACAACAATTACCGAACTGCGGAAACCTCACAGTTTATCTGTATTCGGTGAGTCACAATTGGGGGAAGTATTTTTTTTAACTTAAGTTTAAACTTTTTAAAATTAAGTTCATTGAACTCCTGTGATGGAAGTTTATTGAGATAATTTGGTATCATGTAAGTAAATAATTATGTCCCATACAAATATTCTGGAAGATTCTATTTATTTAATAACAAAGTTTTCTTAGATCGTGTTGATGATTTGGGAAATTACGACACATTTGTCATTTCGCGTTTTTTTGTCTCTTAAAAGTAAAAACGTGGAGTATGTTTAATTACGAGACCATATGTTAACTGAGACGTTGCTATGCAAGATATGAGAATTTAAGTACCCAAACACTCCCTTTTTTGAGGAAGACTACTGGAATGTGAATGGGTTTTCATGTGATATACCTACTTAATATATTAATATAACACACTGCCAACTAGCCTATTAAATACTCAAAGATATTCCTGTTATGGGATACTTACGTAACTTGATACATTAAATACTTACACGTTTGTTAGTAGCATTGTCTAGTGCCAACTTAGCAAGTTCTACCTGCATACTTACCTAATCAGGTACTGGCGTCCTATTCCAAATACTTGTATTAAAATCTTCTTCTAAATATGTACCCCCTTAAATTAGGATTCGGTGAGATAGGGGTCAGCTTTCTCTGCATCTGTTATCGTTACTTATCGTGATTTTTGTATTTATTTTCTTATTAGGAAGTATAGTTAATCAATCCTATTTGCATTTTGGACTTATTTGTAACTTAACTGTGTGTACGTCATAATTATAGATTACTAGCTGCCCGCGGCTCCACCCAGCGCCTGTCTCCCTCGACACAAAATAATTTACATTAATCTATTGCTCCGTTTTGCTTGTAGTTAGGGTCCTTAACGTGAAATATAAATTTAATGAATAAAGTTTTCATAAAAAAAATAGAAAAACCACGATTTGGGACGTACAAGGGGGGGAAAAGAGGGGGAAATATTAATTTCTCGAAGTGTTTCCATATCAATATTAAAGTAGATATATGAAAGCTACATTCATGCCAAGTTTCATGCTTTCTTCCGGATGAGACCATTAAATCGATTTTTGTTAGGACAAGAAGCCGTACGTACGTAGCCGTATTGAAAGAAGGAGAAACAAACACATATTCACATTTATCATCATTTATGTCATTTATAATATTAGTATGGATACTGGCTTGCGGGCTTATCGATAGCTATGTCGCGTATGAATGACATATAAGGCGCTGATTTTTACTCGATTAACGGGATACTTCTTCTAGCCCTTAGGTCCAGTTTGAACCTATTCGTAGGTGGGTACTGCGCCACCGATAATTACGTGTGGCTTGTGTGGCGCAGCGCAGCGACCCAAACTCTTGAGTCAAAACTTAACCTTTAACTAGTGACGTGGAGTCTCACAGGCGTCACGTGTTTTACAAATTTTCGGAATTGGTCACTTCCCCCCGCTTGCCGAGACCCCGCTTCTTAGTACCTTTTGTTTTAGTGCTAAAACGACCTTGGAAGGAGGTGGACTTGTTATCGGTTGCATTACACGTGATTTATAACAATAACAAAATCGAGCGTAGCCTGTCAGGCTACATGTCCCTAGTTGCCATACAAATCGAGCGTAGCTTGTCAGGCTACATGTCCCTAGTTGTCATACAAATAGTTTTTGCAATAGTTGGCAAAATGGAAGCTTACTTATGTAGATATGTGGGTTTTAGGAAAAAAAAAAATAACGCGAAATACCTAGCTAATTTCAACCACAAAAAATAGAGAAGTCCAGTCTGCGTTGTTTGGTTTTACGAATCAAAAAACTATCTGCTCATACGTATCCAAGCAGATAGGAGCTGTGATATTTGTGTCCTCAATGCATCACAACAACGAGGTTGATAAATACACTAAAAAGCCTGAAATTATTATTAAGACAGAGCTGATAAAAAATGCTCCAATTATTCCAGCAGCCGCCGAACGAAAAGGGGGCCAATAGTTTTGTTCTATCGCATTGTCGATTTGAGCGGCATGAACGTATATATACTATATAATATGCATCAACCCAAGGTTACTGATAGAGGAGATTTTCTAAAATCAAAAGGGTTTGTTCACCTAAACTATACAGAATGACAGTATACACGTGTGTCGAGTGTTCCGATCCCGTGTGCTTGCAATGTTCTCGCCCCTTGTGCGAAAATCGCGAGTGATTTATACCAAATTGAGCAGTTGTCAAATTTTTTATTTTTAGTTTTCAGAAAATCTTGTTTGTTTCTTTTGTTTCTTTCTAGATTAGATTTTTATAAAAAAGTGTTAAATTTCTCATGTGTTTTATGTAAGGTCTATAAAAAAGCTAAAATTAAGATCTTGTATCAATTAAGGCTGAAAAATACCAGTCAGTGTTAATTACCGTTTTTTTAAGTAATTTTTAATAAAATCTAATTGAATTTACTTGTATGTCTTTTATTACATACCAATGGTTAAATATCAATATAATTTTGAAACGTCCATATTACATTTTATGACAAAAATTAACTTTGAAAGTAGTAGCCCGTGAGACGTCACGTCCCTTGTAGTGTTATAAATTTGTCACGTCACTAGTTAAAGGTTAATCCAATTAAATGACTGCGGCGTTTTAGATAACAATTGTTTTACAATAGGAACATAGTGTTCCTATTGTAAAATATAACAATTGTTTTACAATAGGAACATAGTGTTCCTATTGTAAAACAATTGTTATACAATAGGAACATAGTGTTCCTATTGTAAAACAATTGTTATCTAATGATGAGATCTCTTGGTCAACCAAAGGAGAAAATCTTTTAATTACAGATACATATAATAGAAAAGTGTAGTAAAACGGGCGTTCAAGATTTCTTTAATTTTCATTTTCAAAATCCAAATCAAACTTCAACTTTGATTTTCTTTTATCAACAATAAGCGAATTAAATACTGTTAATTAAGTACGAGATTATACAGTTAGTGTCATTGGAAACAGTAAAATATTTTGAAAATCCGTTGCATACGAGTAGCATATGGATTGAAAAAAGACAATAAATAGCCGTAAATTGTAAACTAGGATTTTTATGAAACAAAAATGTCGAGCTGATCGAAAGGAAAACTTCGTTCAAAGCTTTTCGTTACATGTTAACTGACGTTAACTACCATTTATATCTGCAACAATTAAACATCCATATTATATTACTAGCCTTGCCACCTGGCTTCATTCTCGTCGGAATTTCGCGGTTCTTGAATGCCTTCCAACGAATATGGCTATCATAGACACAAAGAAGAAGTTTTATAACCCTAGTTAAATATTTTCTTATCACTTTCAAGGTGAGTACTGAGACATGCGGATCAAGACAGTGGATCTTAGTGGAAGAAGGCCAAAAACGAATTGTATTTTATCTATTTTATATGGGTCTAAGAAACCTGAAATAAATGAATTTTAATTTAATTTTAATTTTAAAAAGAACTCAAAAAGAAGTTGAATTGATGTTGTTGTAAACGTTGTAGTATTGCTTAAACTTATTTGTAGTCATGAGCTTTAAATAGATAAATATGTGTTTACAAATACGTCAATATTTCTCATTTTGTAAACTATATACCTACGATTGAGTTAGTTTTAAAATCACGATAAATGATAATTGACAGAAGCCAACCGGAGCACAATGTGGTCTTGTGAGTATACTTTGGTGATAACGCAATGGTTCGCCGACACAAAGGCTATCTCAAAATGTACTATATATAAAATATTGATGTCATCGTTTCACCCAATTAAAAACTTAACGTTCATATAAAACGTTGTATCATTTAACTATAACACAGATGCCTGCTTATCTTAAATAGGTTCTAAGTTTTTCTTAATTATACATACCGTATAACTAAGAAAATCTACCTACATACTTTTTGTTTTTATAGGGCAAATTAAAAGCTTAACCATTGCCCTCTGTAACCTAAGCCAAAGCTGGGTTATATACCTGAGGAAGACATACTCCAATATGACATGAAACATAATTACTTGCTCTTATCTAATTAAAAGCTATCTATATAATAAATCTTGCTCTTTAGATCAGTCAGATCAGTAATGCACAAAACCTCAAACGCTTCGCGTTTAGGCGTGCAATACGTGATCTTAAATAATAAAGAAGTTAGAAATATGTATTTTCAAAAATTACCTAACAGCAGCGATTCATACGAGCCCAAACTTTATGAGGCTTGCGTCATTTTGTTGTAATCTAAACTTGCAATTAAATTTGATACACCTCCCTGTTTCTGATTACCTGAATGCATGTTTAGGTGTAGCGTATCAATAGACAGGAATCAGCTCAATCAAATCTTAGAATGGACTTTTTGCATAGAAAGCGTTCGCATCGTCTCCTGTTGCTTAAATGCTCTAAGAATCGAATGTTGGACCTATTTTATCATGCAGGATTTGATTCCAGACAAACAAATACAGGGACAGTTATAACTAAGTAAATAAAAATTTGTAAACTACAAGTATTAGGGGTTTACTCGCCCTACATTAACAGCTTCTACTACATTATATGTTTCATTCAGCTGTACTTGTAATAATATGAATAAAATGACAATAATCTGATGTTATGGTAACCTTTGGTACTGTATATCATATACTTTTTTATTTAGTACATATCAACTAGCAACAACAAATTTTATTATCAGTTCATAGCCTCGTGACCTAAAAATTGTTTTAATGAAGTACAAGCAGATCAGTCAAGCCCGGACCAGGAAGGAATCAAAAGTACTTATCAAAATTAATAATACGATAAACATCAACATCAATATCACAATACAATTCGTTAAAATCATAAAAGTAGAAAGCACGCGCCCCTTCCTACTTCTATGGTTAAATAAACACCTATTTATTAATTGTAATTTATTGTGGCTGGTACGATGATGATTTATCAGCTAAATGAGTAAGTAAGGAAGAACAACATTTTTCATTTAAATAGATTGAAAGTAAACTTTTAGGAGTACATTTGTCTTCTAATAACTTTACTCATGTTGTACGCAAAAATGGGATAGCATTCGGATTTTATTTAACTATTGTAGTAACAATATATTGTCAGATATATAGTTTATGGTTATAATCTATGTTCTACTTTAGTTATTTAAAATAAGAGCAGTGTCGTAATTATATTATCTTATATAAACTAATGCAGAATTTAAGAGGTTGTAACCTTTTGATAAATATAAACCACTAAGTATACTAATAGTTCGGTATCGTCAAAACTTAATTTATCTACATATTTTAAATATCATTAATCAGCCAAATGACGTAGAGTACCTAACGAGCGGTTAAAATGATGCTTAAAAATAATTACGAGAAGTTATGGCTACATAAGTAATCTATATTAAAACTCTATCTAGGTTAATAAAAGAATTGTAATAATTATTTAGATTTCTATGATATGACTACGATTGAACATTAAGGTCGTTTTATATATTTTTAATAGATCTTATGTTTTCCAGGAAATTTGTAGAATGTTTTATCTTTATAACATAAACGACTTGCTAAAATTTATAATCACTAATAGCTATTGGTATCTACTCATCATAGCATCTACTGTTTTATATGAACGCGTATAAAACATCAATTAATGTAGCCGCTAGGTAGTATACATGATGTAACTTCCGGCCGGCGCGCGCGGCGCGGCGTAGGCGGGCGGATTCTACGATTTCTGCGAATCACGGAAAGAGCCTACGAGCGTGGGTACAAAAAATATGGATCAAACTAAATTCAGAGCAGACTGGTATCAAATTACTCTAAATTAGGTCAAAATCAACTTCCATTGACAAAGCTCTCGGAACGAGGTCGCGGCACAAACAGTAGCTTCCCTTATCAACAGGACAGGAAGCTGCTATCGACTGGCGTTTGGTACATAACACAATTTTTGCAATTATTGCCGAAATAACTCCCACGATCTCCTATCAGCGGCGTTTTGTATCAAAATTACAATGACAAATGAATATCGCACTGATTGTATTTTTTTGCCAATATATAAAATGTCCACAAACGTAGGTAATTAACTGACTTGTTGCAATTATACTCGTATTACATAGTCTTTCTTTGAAAAATATTTACAATCTCAGTTTTATTTAGGTACACTTATATTATGTGATGACAGGTCCAGAAAAAAAAAACTATTATTTAATTAATTCAATAAAAAAATGTTGATAAGGAGGGTATATAAATTACGTCCTCAAAGCTGTATTCAAGTACGCCTTGGCTTATTTTTGATGACATGGGGTGTGAGTGTGGGTCTAGTCTAGATGGTGATTAATAACGTCAACAATATATATTTTTTTAATTTTACACATCATGTGTTTGTTTGTGTTTCTGTAATTTACTTTTGTTTTATTTATGCTTAGGGTTATCTATCTTTATATCAACCCTGGTTATCATTGCTCGATAGAACGAAACGCGCATCTTCAGGGATTCCTCGAATAATATGGATGATGTGCTTAGTCTCTCAGGACCGAGTGAAAGAACCAAAGAGGGAAATTACCGCGCGCTATTCGCTTGAATTAAATTTTGTTACGCGACTTTTATTTTGGCTCGGTAGCGGTAAAGTAGCTTAATTGAATTGGATTACAACACATAAATTGTAATTATTGTTTGTTTTATCATTGATCCACTTGTATGTTATACCAAAAAATATTCGACAGTTTAAAAAAAGTATAACGTATGGATTGTAAACAATTACTTACGTCATACTTGAAAAGCTCCCCAGGTCATCGCAAGCAGAAAAAAGAGTTCTTCTTTGTGTTTAGATATCTACAAAAACATTTTCAGAGATATTATACTCATCCATACTTCATACATGCAATATTGGTTCAATACTTTCGATATACCTAAGTCACGTTCGCATTCATGATGTTTTAAAAATAAAACAACTTTTATAAACAAAATAACAGGTATAACTACAAATATTTTCGTAATTCACATCGTCACAACATCACAGATGTTGTTTAATTTAAGACAAATAGATATTTTATGGTCGGTGCGCTGACGCTGCATACGAGGCGTGTGCTTTTTATTCCGGGGTGAGTGAGTCGCCCTGTCAATGTACGAGCTCAATTCATCATAGGCCGATCTTTTATCGTCGTGACTCGTGACGTCCACCACTGCAGAACATTGAACCCAAGAGGAAGCATTCGATATTTCTCAATTTTTATATTTCTGTCGATATCATTTCCGTACAACAAAGTTTATAAATAGCGCACCTAAGAAGAATTGCATCTAGGTACTTATATCAAGGGTGTTATATTTTTAGGAGTAACCGAAAACTGAATTTGCAATCGACATAACCGGAAAGGCGAATGAAAATCATTGATTGATTCATCAATGATTTTCATTAAAATAAACAGCTACATTTTTACATTCATTTAACATTTATGAGTAATTCCAGAATTATAGTAAGAACTTTTTTTTTGGAAAGAAAATTATCAAGTCAAGTGATACTTGAAATGATAGATCTCATAAAGCTCGAAAAAGTTGCAGTTGAATCCAATGCAGTTAGCTGCGCGCAGGGCGGCAGCGCATGCGTTTCATTCGCATCGCGGTTACTCATAAGTCCATTTTACGACCGCGAACGTTGCACTGAAAGTTATAGCTTACTTCCAGTGAAGTGAAATAGGTCAATAGTTTCAGTGCGGTAACAAAAGCCAGTTGAATGCGCGGTCATACTCCTTGTCTATATTTAGCGCGGGTCGCTGACAGCAACAGATTGCTGCAGCATCTCATCGCTCGTCCTCATGTATATCCTCTCTCATTTTCTATTCTTCTTCTCTTCCACCTGGAAATCTAAGTATGGCACTTCCATGTCCTTCACGTGATGAACTTTGGGCCAGCGGCACCCCAATCAGTGTTATTACCTAGAGAGAGATCTTTAATTGAAACTTTGATAGACCGCAAAACGGTAGCAAGTCGTAGCCGTAACATAACACTTTGCAGAATGGCTGTTTTCTTAGACTACTAGCAATAAAACACGGAACTTCTTTTTTAAATATTTGGCAGAGTCATTTTCATATTTGGCACTGAAAACAAAGCGAAAACTTTGTTGCGCATTTTTTTTTATTTATGTTGACAACATTGAACCATCTATCTCCCCCCTCTCATTGCCTGGCCTACTTAGCTATCTCACAATAAAACCCATACTTATAAATGTATGTATAATTTCCAAGAAAATGATTGACTACTAAACAACTGACAAGGTATATTAAACAAGTGAATACGCAAGCGTAGTTAATAGTTGGTGCGTATCGAGAACGCGTTTATGAGTTGCCCCGGGGTCACCAGATTCCGGCAGAAGCTCGTAAACCCCGCGCAACGTCCCATTTTTAAGTTTTGACATAGTTACGATCAAGAATAGAAAAACAGTGTATGTATCTAATTTGCTGAATTAACGAAGCGAACTTTCATACCTGTCATATTTTCTACTTGAGAAAATGCTGAAGGGAATAGCAGTTCCCCAAGGCACTACACTACCTAAAGTGTTACTCAAGAAGGACTTGAACTTGAGCATGATAATCGCTAACCTTCACGGTTTAGGCGGGATTGGTCCAATTCGCGATTCAACCAAAGTTCCAAAAAATGTCTATTCGAGAGGCGCCTTTAGAAGAAGAAAAATGCACTACTGGTCACGCGGTCACGCGGTTGTGCTACGGGTAAACGGAACAAAAGCTACAAAATCTTCAGAAACTTGTAACTGAGATTACACCCACTGCATGCTACACTAGAGAGTATTTTACCAGTATTAAGTATGTTTGTTTGTCAAATTGATCTTCGTTCCTAATGCTGTTTGGTAGTTTTAGGTTAAAAAGGATTATTGGAAAATTCATAACCGCTTTTGATAAAGGTAAAATTAGTATTTTAACTAGGTATATTTATTTACTTAACTACACCATCACATAAAGCTGAACGTAAAAAAATAGTTATTAAATAGTGAGAGTGTTTACGTTATTTCCATAGATATAGAAAAAAATTCATTCTAATTTTTTTCTAGCTCTATAGTTATTTCTAATTGGAATGCCTTGCAATGCAAATGGTTTTGTATTAATGTTTTGTCAAGTGCTATGTAATGTGTATACATGCAGTTTACATTGACATACACGTGCTAAATATGTCGGAGGGCGAGGGGCTACCGAGGTACGGGGCGGGGATCGCGGGATGGCGGGATGTGCGAATGGTCGTTATCGGTTGGGACACTGCAATGATTGTTTATCCAGCCCGTTCCTTGAATTGCAACTAATGACTCACACTAGTTTTATAATCGCTTGCCGATGCTATAATACTGTTTTGCCACTTAGATACAACCTTGAGCAGTGAGCTCATAAATCTCGAAGCTACATTAAATGTATGAAATACTAACAAAATAACAATGAAAATAAAATGTAAGTAAGGTGAAATCTAGTTAATTTATAAATGGAGAACCTGGAGTCTGAACAAAAATATGGTAACCGTGACTTCATGATGAAATTACCCGAAGTGACCTATTTAAGATTTGCATGAGACATTATTTTAATGCAAGACATGGCAGACAATATAGCAATCATAAATTCAACAACAGATGTTTTAATGATATGGATAGAGTTGAGTACATTTTCGATGATAGCATATACAGACTAGGTAATTACCAAATATAGAATTGGAGTAGTGAAAGAAATAAGTTATTAAACAGCTTTTAACATTTAAATTAAAATGATTAACAAACTAAACAGGATTATTAACAACTTCTATTTTAAGTGAGTCCAAGCTTCTATTTTATTACAAACAAATTACAGACAATGAAAAAACAATATTTAAATTACAAATGATATTGCACCTTATGTCAGGAAAGCGAACCCTTGGCTCTTGGCTCCGTCGCGTATGCTGAGGATGCAACCGCGAAAACGCTCAGATGAGAGAAAGATTGCAACTAATCAATCTGTAATCCACTAGCTGCACACAGCTTTACAAAGAATCTATAGAGGGATAAAAACGTGATACTGGATAGATACTACATGTTTTGAAAGAAATGGGTGTAAGAGAATTTAATTTGGAGATGAGAGGCTTTTTTATTTAACGTTTCTTGTTGGACGCGGGTTGATTGAAGTAGTTGCTGATCACGAAAATAAAATCATTTTAAAAGTCGTTATAAGTTATAAAGCAATATGAATGTAAAGAGCATTCATTGTGAGCGTCAGATTGCATTGCGTGGTTGTGCAAATTTAGCTATGTTGTCAACTGCAATACATACGGTTCCAATGGCATCTTAACAAGCAGAGATGGTGTCATATAGCATGTTCCTAATTCTATTTGTATAAGGTTACCATTACGAATCGTTTTAAGAATTGAATGTTTTTTTACAAGCATAATTCGAGGAATTAGACATAAATAGGTAAGGAATGCAAATGCACATAAAAAAATAATTAAGAATTAGTATGTCAACGATAACTTGGTATTCATTAGCAAAATTAAAAGTTTGTAAGATATTTTTTTTGATTTGAAAAAATATATCTTGTGAGTTGGGTAGTTAAGCAAGTCAAGCAAGTTGGGCAGTTAGCTGGTAAGTTGGTTGGTTGGGAAACAGCTTGTAAGTTTATATTTTTCCACCCACTTAGCATTCTTTGTATGACCCAATTAAAGGTAGACTGTCAAATGCTCATTAACTATTTATATTTTGTGCAATAAAGAAGTAAATAAATCCCAAGTTTTTTATATTAAAAGTAGGACTAGGTTAGTACCTATGTGTTGAGATGAGTGTAATTTACAACATGTTCACTGTATAAATAGGCAACTTGTAATGACACCCATCGTTGCTGACATCATAGAACTGCAAATTCGATTATGTTGCAAACACTTGGAACATTGCTTGATGTTGATGACATAATTTTATTTAAATCTAGGTACAGGGCGCGGGTGCACATCATGATATGATGTGATAATGTGATTATATTCCTATACTTTGATAGTTTTTAGGGTTCCGTAGTCTGACAAGGAACCCTTATAAGATCGTTCAGTCCTTCCGTCCGTCCTAGTCTGTCACAGCAGAATATCTTCTACGTTTATGGACTGATTTGCATGTAACTTGGTTCGAGGATGCTTCACATATAGATCTCATTTTTTAAAATACAAATATAATATAACTACCCCTTTTTAAGGGTACCTCCCCATACATGTAAAGGGGGTGTGAATTTTTTTTTTTTGAGTGCACCCCCTTTTGTGGGTTATCGTTGAAAAGAAACAAAAAGATCACTCACGTAAAGAAACAGGCGCGGAAACTCTTATTTAAAATTGTTTCGGGTTTCCTGTGATTAATGCTTTTGAAATTATAAATAAAATAAAAATATATACTTTTTTCAGCGCGGTGCCAAAAATTACTACGGAACCCTACTTTATGCGTGGTCCGACACGCACTTGGCCGGTTTTTTATATGTAATCAAGCACAGCGCGTTGGCAGCGGTCTCAGAAATTAAACAACGTTGAACGAAAGAGATAATAATATTTGTAGCTTTAAGCCGTTTATGTACACTAATCGGCGTTCGTGGAGCGAAACTTCTTTAAAATCACTCCCGAATTAGGGAATATCTATTGTAGATTTGAAGGAACCTTATTGTTTTACTTACTCTACAATGAAGTAGGAAGTGCAACGAACGGTCTTACACTTGTGCAGCTACTCATATTTGTGTCAAAGGTTCATTTGATAAGGCACGTTCATTGTGTAACCTATAAATAAGTAAATGTCCTGAATTAAGCTTATTTTATTGATGTCTGAGCCGAACCAGATGATGTGCGGTACTTGAAAACAATCTTAATTCTGAATACGAACAAATCACAAGGGAGCCCAAACAGCGTTGGAAACTATGTGTTATAAGTGAATAATAAATTCAGTAATACTTATGTTAACTATTTTATAATTACACTTCTTTATAACGCAGAATGAAACACATGGACCCATACATTAACTGGAAATAAAATAACGAAACGTCAATTGGATTAATTACAATAATGAATGAATAAATGTTTATTTGCAGCAAAAGTGGTACAAGAAAATACAGTTGTTAAATAATATGTGTGAATCTCACTTTTAACCTATCTAGGCATGCAAAATCTTTAAATCAATATCTAATATGCCATTATAATGATGAACAAATAACAAATAGCTATCAGTTGCAACCAAAGAATTCTTTCAGATCATAGTAACAATGTTCTAGAAGCCATTTTCTCAGCGTAATAATGAATAATTTATCAGGCAGTTCTCTAATTTTCTTAGGTATTCTATTATACACTTAAATAGCCATAACATGACAGTTCTTGCCGTACATTGCGCTGTTACAGTTTGGCAATACCAAACGAGTTGGATCTCTGTGAGGAAATCTGCGATTTTCGCCAGCCATTGTGAACAATGAGCTCTCACAAACATCCCTATCTCTAGAATGTACAGAGAAGCTAATGTTAAGATATTAAGCTTCTTAAATAGAGGTCGGCATGATTCTTAAGGGCCTATTCCGCAAAGCGCCCGAACACATTTTTTTTGAGATATAAATACATTATTTTCGTCAGTTGAAACTAATCAAGTCAGTAGTCTAATTTAGTCAGTTGTATATAAACTCTACGTAGAGTTTATTACTTAGTATTTGTCAGATATTTTTTTTCAGATTTCTTTATTTATGAATTCAAAGCGTTACAGGGTTAACTTATATAATAAAAATTACATTTTAAGTAAGGCCAATAACGAATTCACTAGTAAATCAGTATGTAGCGATAACAAGCTATGTGCACTGAGTACAGAGTCTATATAAAAGATGTTCTTTCTAGTTTACGTCCTATGATGCACCTTAACTTTTTAGTAAAGCTACATGTAATTACTAAGCCATAGTTACTAAAATGAAATGAGTGGGTTTGATAATTAAAAAAGAAAACTATTTTACAAACTGTTGCAGGTCGTGTGTAACCAAACGGTATGCGAATGCAAAGGTATAAAGGGGAGACGCGGTGACCCAGGCCCTATTGGGTTCATTGGTCCTCCAGGTGACTATGGTGAAGATGGGCCAGAGGGCCGCATGGGGCCCCCTGGCCTGCCTGGAGACCTGGGCGATATCGGAAACGACGGGGACAAAGGAGAAAGAGTAAGTTGTTTTTTTTTAATGTACTCTCTCTGAATACCTATATTTTTCATCGAAATTATTTTTACTTATGCACTTTATTTTCAACAGGGTTTCGATGGCTCTTACGGTCCTCCAGGATATCCTGGGCCACAGGTAGATAACTTTATTTTTATATATAAATATATTTCTAGGGACAAAGTATTAATTTTGTTAAGCAGGATAACATAAAATCAATACATAATATTGAGGTGTTATAAAGAAACGAAAAATCTATGTTCAAAAATACGAATATTAACACGTTATCCCGTACTTTTTCCTTTAATCCTGTAATTTTGCATAACATGTACTTATTGTAAAATCATCCGTATATATTTATTTATTTATTTAAACTAGTTGTTCGCCGCGAACTTAGACCTCGCGATTATTATTTTAAAATATCTCAAAAACGGCTGAACCGATTTTGTTGAGCAACGAACTTAAAAATTCTATGGATAGTTGCTACACGTATTCTTAATATCATCGAAATTAATTCAACGGTTCGAGAGTTATCGCGGAACAAACATACATACATACAAACAATGTTGTTTTCGCCCCAACTTGAATTATAGCCCTCGCTCGCTTCGCTCGCTCGGTCAATTAATGGTAGGTGTCAAGCATGACTTTTAATAATGTTGCATCTAAATCAGGGTTTTTATTTTCAAGGAACAACGCGAGGCAATTATTTATTAAAAAATAAAATTATTTTATTAAAAAAAACTTTTTTTCCAAAAAAATTAACCGACTTCCATCAATAAACTTAAAATCATGAAATAACAATAAAGAAAAATGTATTAGCATAGTACCTACTGAATGAGGTGAAGTTGGTGCCAAGTGGAGGAGTAAGGGTGTTATGTAATTGTTTAGCTAGGCATTTTATATACATACATGATTCTAATGTTAATTTACATTATTTAATTTTCAATTTGGTAGTACCAGTAGTAATCGCTACACCTGGCTGCATCGTAAAAGATAATGTTGTGCTATAATTTTAGGGTCCTAAAGGATTACAAGGACTTCAAGGACCTGCTGGGTTAGACGGATGCAGTGGCATTGATGGGAGACCCGGAGGTCCTGGTATAATGGGACCTCCTGGTGACAGGGGCTTGCCAGGAAAGTATGGAGATAAGGGCTTCAAAGGAGATAACGGTGAAGGAGGCGCTAATTCTCGAGGGGTAGTAGGCGATAAAGGTGATTCTGGTTGGCCTGGTACCCCAGGCCCTCAAGGTGCTAAGGGTTTCATGGGAAATAGTGGACAACGCGGCGACGATGGTGATCAGGTAATACATTCCGTCAAATCATTGAACGAGAATCATTTACAAAAATCAAAATAACATTAATTGGACATACTAATCTGTATTTTAATTACATATAGGGTCTACCGGGTCTTAGAGGCGAGCCAGGATATATAGGTGATATTGGGGAGGATAATTTTGGACCTAAAGGGGACAAAGGAGAAACTGGAGAGCCAGGTGATGCTGGAAAACCTTATGTACGACCCCCATTCCCATTTAAGCATAACCGCACTATAATTGCCAAAGGTCCAACTGGACCAAAAGGATTCCCTGGACCAAAAGGAGAGACAGGAGAGAAAGGATCTGCCGGCACACCAGGCCTGCGAGTAAGTTGTGATCTGCATAAATTTATTTATTTAAGCTCAATGTTTTTTTTACTTCATTGGGCTTACTTTTTAAAATGAAATTAACCGTATTTTTTAATCAAATTTTCCCAAGTGAGTACTTCTAAAAAAATAATCACTTTCTTTTCAATATTTAATTAGGGATCCGACGGTGAGCCTGGTATGGATGGTATCAAAGGAGATCAAGGTGAAGTTGGCCCGCGTGGAAAACCTGGACACAAAGGTGCTCTAGGCCCGCCAGGGCAGAAAGGACTGAAGGGAGCACCAGGTCTCGCGGGTTTAGATGGAAGAGATGGTGAACCTGGACCACATGGCGAAGATGGAATCGACGGAAATCCAGGTCCTCAGGGACAACCTGGAGAACCGGGAATATATGACGAGAGATTAGATGTTCCACCTTCACCTGGTGTCATGGGAGCACAAGGTCCCGTCGGTGAGCCTGGACCTAAAGGATTTTCTGGTCGGCATGGATCAGTTGGATCACCTGGGTTTAGAGGACCACCAGGGCCACCAGGAGTAAAAGGAGTTCAAGGAAAAGTTGGTAATCCAGGGATTTCTCCAAAAGGCGAACCAGGAAATGATGGTTATAAGGGATTACCGGGTCCACGGGGCCCTATGGGCTATCCGGGAACACTAGGTATAATGGGTCCTAAAGGCCAAAAAGGATATACTATATTTGGTCCAAAGGGTGAATCCGGGGACGAAGGTAGAAATGGAGTATCCGGAACGCGTGGTGATCGTGGAGAAATAGGTCTAATGGGTCCTCCGGGAATACCAGGTACCGGCGTGGATGCGACCGGTCCCCCGGGAGAGAGAGGGCGGCCGGGGCCTCCGGGTGTCAATGGTGATCCAGGATTTTCTGGTCGTCCCGGCCTGTTCGGCCCGAAGGGCATTCGAGGAGATGACTGTCCGTATTGTCCATCAGGTAAATACATAAATTAATGTAAATTACCTTTATTACTGTTTACCAACACCGTGTACAAACTCGTCGTGTTGGTTTTTATTTTACATAGGTTTATAATACCTAAAACCAGCAAGACGCACTTGTTATTTTAGGCCAAAAGAGTCCAAACTTACTCTGGGGTATGTCCGCCTGTATTTCTTTTATCATGTGCTTGTTGCGTCTTCGGTCTTGTTATATATTAGGTAGGTTAATTTTAACAACTACCAATGAAAATTCAGCTTTTCTAATCTCGACTAATATGTCTTCGCCACCGGTAAAATACTGCTTGACTAAACATATAAATAATTAAATAGATAGGAAATAATATTATTTTTTCATACATAGGTACATTGATATGTATGTATGTAAAAATAATATTATTTCCTAGTTATTTATTTATTAAAAAGGCGTGATCGCCTTTTTCCTGTGGGGGTTGGCAGAGAATAGTGAATATAGCTATTTCCATTTGCTACGATCCTCTACAGATCTCTCTTGCTTCCCCTACACTCATCACTCTCTTCATACATGCACGCCGCGCCGGTCATAGGTGCTCCTAATATCTCCCTTTTAAGAAGGTTCGCGATATTTTTTTTAATTTATAACTAGCTTGTGCCAGCGACTTTGTCCGCACGTAATTTACTATTTACTTTCAGGTTAACCTTACCCTACACCAGATTTTCCGATAGATTTTCAGTTAAACCATCAACATTACAACTGTGAAGATTGCATCAAATTTCGTCCAGTAGTTTTCGCGTGATGCACGTACAAACATACAGACAGACAGAAAGACAGACAAAAATTCTAAAGCAAATCGTTTTGGCTTCTATTAGCCCTATAAGATCCCTCATATGGTATGTCCTATTTATTAAGTAATTCATGTACAGTCGACCGCACCTCAAGTTACCCTGCATGATCTCTTATGCCGAGGCCGCAGAGTCGAATTTGCAATGAATTTGAGTAGGTTGATGTGCTGTTGACTGTACACATGTACAGATACAGACCGGTTACAGTTTTTTTATGTGGGTATAGTTCATATAGAAAGGTAAAACCTGGGTATAGTTCATATAGAAAGGTAAAACCTAATAATCTATACATATAATAAGAGAGTAAAAATATTTTGTCTGTACATTTTGTATTTTTGACTGAAATGGATAGAGGGACACTTAAAAAGAATAATAGAAAGCAAAAAAAATTTTTTTTATTTTTTGTCTGTCTCTCTGTCTGTCTGTCTGTATGTATGATCACGCTAATCTCCGAAAGTACTGAACCAATTTGAATGAAACTTTTTTGTTGTATAGCTATTAAGCCTGGGCAACATTTAGGCTATAATTGATTTTGAAAAATGGAACACCTGATGAAGAACCAAAACAGAACAGTTAAACTATAAGAAATATGGAAATGCTGCCTTAACAAAAGTCGTTCAACCTGATGAGCATTTGCTGCTGACGTATAAAAATTGAAGATCATCTAATGAAAAGCTCCAAGAGACCAGCTACACTAATATATGGAAATGGCGCCTTAGCAAAACTTGATTAATCTGATGAGCATTTTCTGTAGACGTATAAAAAGAAGATCAAAGATCTGAAACGGTTTGGAACACAAAATGATTTTTCATCTAAGCGAAATCACGCGGGCGAAGCCGCGGGCAACAGCTAGTCCTAACTAATATTATAAATGCGAAAGTGAGTTTGTTTGTTTGTTTGTTACCTCTTCACGCTTTATCTACTGAACCAATGTTCCTGAAATTTCGCATACACATAGCTGGAAGTACGGAGAAGGACATAGGGTACCTTTCATCCCGGGAAAAAGCACTGTTCCCGTGGGAAATTCACGCGAGCGAAGCCGCGGGCGAAAGCTAGTATTTTATAATATAATAATATATAATATTGTTTTTTTAGGAACACCTGGAATTAAAGGGAAGAAAGGTGAAAGTGGCTTCCCTGGTCAGAAAGGCTATCCCGGTTTACCCGGATTAGCTGGCCAGCGCGGTTTGCCAGGTTACCCCGGCAGAAACGGCACTAGAGGTCAAATAGGTCCAAAAGGATTCAAAGGAAAGCAAGGGCCCGCCGGTGAAGAAGGTTTAAAGGGAAGAAAAGGTGTACTAAGAAGGCCACCATTGCCTCAAATCACTAAAGAAAAAGGAAATCCGGGAGACAGAGGTAGCACTTTAACCTTTTTACTAATTAAATGAATGCGAGCTAAGAGCTCGCCGAGCTCCTCCTTATCCATCCGTAAGAAAGCCTCAGGATATATTATGTCTACCTAACATTAGACGAAGTTTGCGGCGTTAAAGGGTTAATTAATTACATATTTTAATAATTTCTGCATTTTTATGCCCATCCTAGTCAGACAGCGTAGGTTGATAAGTGATAAAGTAATGTCTGGGATTGTTATAGGTTTACCTGGCAGACCAGGTGTCCGAGGAGACAGGGGGTTGCCTGGAGGTTGGGGTGAAAATGGTCCGAAAGGTGTGAAGGGGTACAGAGGAGAACACGGGCGACCCGGCATGCCGGGCCGGGACGGGCTCCCGGGCCGAGACGGTACAGCCGGCAGACCCGGCAGAGATGCCACCACGCCTATCAACTTTCTTTTCGGCCAAAAAGGAGAACCCGGTCTTAAGTAAATTATTCATACTTTAATTACCTTTAACAATGTCAATAATTTATTATGTGTGCTCCACAGCTTCATTCCTGTGGAATTCAACATAGAAAAGTCTCATAAATATGACAATCATACAAAAAATATTTGTCAGAAATTAACTAAAAACACTTCGGCATTATTTATTTGTACCTACTATCTATAATATAAGGATAATCCTACTATCCTACTACTATTATAAATGAGAAAGCTTGGATGTGAGTTTATGAGGATGTTTGTTACTCAATCACGCAAAATTTATTGGACAGATATCGATGAAATTTGGTATACGAAGTACTGGGAATAGCACATGGGGTACTTTTTATCAAAAAAAAAAATGTATTCATAGGGCCTAATCTGTAACCATCTTATAATGAGGTAGGATTTTAATTTTTATGTATTTTTTCTCTCTGTTAGTAGTTTTTTTTCTGTCTGTTAGTAGTTTTTGTGTGATACTTGTAGAAACAAGTATCACACAAAAACTACTAAATTCAATTTGCTGCAGTTTTTACATTTCTATTGCTGAAGGTGTAACTTAAAAGGTGGCGTAGAATTTATCTTGATATGCCGTTTAGAACCCGAGATATAATCGAACAAATAGCCCGGGAAGTAGTGTCATAACGTGCAAATTTTGGTATCGGAAGAATTCACTTGGCATAGGTGTTATATACATGAAGTTAAGCTAATTTAGCCCGGTAGCCATCCACCCCCCCTGGTGGGTAGGTAGGGGGGGGCATTCAAAGGTACACGCCGCCGCCGCGCTTTAGTTAAAAAATCATATCAGCTTCTATTTACCTACCACCTCGAGTTTGGTGTCATTTTCTAGTAAATCAGGCATGAGGAATTCATTTTTGAGACATTTAGTATATAGTTTAATAGAAAAAAAGGAAAATATTGACGAAAATATCAAAATCGGTTTGTTATTTTTTTTATTCAACTGTAAATATTTTTAAAAATCCTGAATTTTGTGCAAATAAAAAAATACTATATTAAAGAATATTTATCTAGCTTTAAAAAAATATATACTTTCATATATATAGTTATCATAGATCTTTCTGAAAAAAATCGGATATGGTACGCGGCGGTGCACACTGGTTCCCCGTCCATACTAAGGTGCGTCAAAAATACTTAAAACACATTCTACGGGTTTTAAAGACTAAACTCGAATGTATTTTGATTAGAATACATTTAATATTCATTTTAAGAGAATGAATTCGTAAAATAAATTGAAACACAATAGAAATTATCATTGTTTAAGTACCTTTTCTCAATGACAAGTTGAACAAATCTACGTAGGTAAATAAAAATATTCTAACAACATATAATTTTATTTAAAACAAAATTACCAATGTAATACATCTTACTAATAAACATATGTATGCATTTTGCATATTTATTTAGTCATCACACTAATAACACTTTTATAATAAAGAGGAAGTGATTGTATGTTTGTGACTTTGTTTTAGGGGATATGCTTCGGAACTACTGAACCGATTTCAAAAATTCTTTCACCAATAGAAAGCTACCTTATACCTAAATAACATTGGCTACAATTTAAGTATGTATATATATATATATATCCCGACCGATTTCGGCCACAGCGACTTTGGATCTATTTATTGAGGGCTACGTTGGTGTGCTCTCAGGTGACTGACATAGCCAATTTTTGCAGAGAATGTGCGACCACATTCACTGCAAGTCAGCACCCCTCCGACATAATTATATTGAATGGTCGCAGGTGGTCGGGCCTTAAGCTGATCTCTTTTAGTATCAAGCTCTTCTGTGCGTCGCCTTTCAAACTCAAGCACCTTGGTGTTCACTGTGTGCCTCCACAGTGGCCGGTCCGCTGCCATTGCCTCCCATTGTGACGGTTCCAGGTCACATCGCTTCATGTGACGCTTAAGCACATCTTTGTACCGCAGTAGTTGGCCGCCTTGTTTACGCTTGCCATCTTGCAGTTCTGAGTAAAAGATGCGCTTCGCTACTCTGTCGTCAGGCATCCGAGAGACATGGCCGGCCCACCGCAGCTGGCGCCGCATTAGATAAGCCTCTATTCCGCCGACATTAGCACGCTGTAGTACTTCCGTGTTACGAACACGGTCTGACCAATGGATATTCAGAATTTCGCGTAGGCATTTAAGATGGAATTTATCCAATGTGCGTATATGCTTGCGATATAGACACCACGTTTCGGAGGCATATAAGAGATTTGGCAGAACTATCGCCATGTACACAGATACTTTCGTGGAGAGCTTTATGTCATGCAAGCGGAACACCTTGGCACGAAGTCTGCCAAAAACTGCCGCAGCTGCTCCTATTCTGCTGTTAACCTCATTATCAAGAGGGCACCTAGATGATATTGTGCTGCCCAGATATTTGAATTTGTCTATTTGCTTAAGCGAGACGTCACCGAGTTTAATGTTGATTGGAGCACTGTCTAGTGTATCAAGAGCCATCACTTCCGTCTTCTTCACACTAATTTTAAGGCCAAATTTACAACATGCCTCATCAAGACTCGACATAAGCCTCTGAAGTCCTTCTGCGGATTCTGCAGCAAAACACAAATCGTCTGCATACATCATCTCAGTGATAGTCGCGAGAGACACTTTGGTGTGAGCTTTTAGTCTTGCTAAGTTAAAGACACCACCGCCATCGGTACGAAAACGAATACGGATACCCTCGGACAAAGTCTGCAAGGCTTCTCGAACTACGACTGCAAAGTACAGGGCAAACAGAGTTGGAGCGAGTACGCAGCCTTGCTTAACGCCGCAGCTCACTGAAAAGAACTCTGAATCTTCGCCCTGCACACTGACACAACAACGCATGTCATCATGCAGGAGCCGGATCATTCTAACAAATTTCTCCGTGCATCCAAGTTTCGTCAGTACAACCCATAAGGCTGCCCGAGGCACACAGTCGAAAGCTTTCTCCAGGTCAACAAAACAAAAGTACACAGGTTGACCCTGCTCTCGTGATTTCTGTCATTTCAGAAGTCATCGTAGAATTTTCTAAAAAAATTTTCCCGTGTTTCCATCATTAGAAGTGCTACTTCCTCCTTGTTTAGTTTTATCAACAATAAGGCCCAATTTTTCTCTGAATTGAGACTGAACCTGACTGAACTATCGTTTTTTTATTAGCGACGGAATCTTTATTAGCTTGTCCCCTTACCTGCCTCATTTTTATATCGAGCCGGTAAGAGAAATGAATAAAAAACTCGAAGAATCGAATCCAAGAGTGCAACATTAAGCTATTTTAATTTTGACTTTCTAGAAATCTAGGTGACCTTTGAAGGTCACTGCCGTGGCTGGAGAGTGTGGAAGATTGGAGAGTCCACCGTTCCCACCTCTTCAGTATTGGTATGTATTGGCACATGCCGCTTTACTGCTCGACATTTCACATACGGATCCCTAAATCAAAATATGAAGTTCACACACTCATAATATTTTTGAAAGACCTATTAAATAATACCCCACACGATGGTATAATCGAGATAAAAAAAATCATCCCCACTTTAGCTGTAGGGGAGCCGCCCTAAAAAAATTTTTTTTTCATGATTTTATTCTACATTTCTATCCGCGTAATTAATATGTATATCTATACCAAATAACAACTTGATAGCATTAATAGTCTCTGAGCTAAGCCTCGGACAGATGGACGGATAACCAAACGGACAGACATGACGAAACTATAAGGGTTCCATTGTTTACTTCGGAACCCTAAAAATACTATTATTTATTCATCAGACCATAAGAGACAGTCAATAACTAAGTAAAGTACATATTCTGTATATTTTGCATATTGATATGTCAACAAAAGGATGAGAAACTAGACGATTGGAAAAGTTCCTAGCCACCGCCGCGTACCATGTCCGATTTTTTTCAGAAACATCTATGATAACTTTATATGTTAAAGTATATATTTTATAAAAGCTAGATAAATATTCTTTAATATAGTAAGTATATTTTTATTTGCATAAAATTCAGGATTTTCAAAAATATTGACAGTTGAATAAAAAAAATAACAAACCGATTTTGATATTTTCGTCAATATTTTCCTTTTTTTCTATTAAACTATATACTAAATGTCTCAAAAATGAATTCCTCATGCCCGATTTACTAGAAAATGACACCAAACTCGAGGTGGTAGGTAAATAGAAGCTGATATGATTTTTTAACTAAAGCGCGGCGGCGTGTACCTTTGAATGCCCCCCCTACCTACCCACCAAGGGGGGGTGGATGGCTACCGGGCTAAATTAGCTTAACTTCATGTATATAACACCTGTGCCAAGTGAATTCTTCCGATACCAAAATTTGCAGGTTCCATACATTGGATGACACTACTTCCCGGGCTAAAAAGCAAAATTCTGCGCCGAAGAAATCGCGGGCATAACCTTGTTTGTCTGTTTATATAGATTTTTATAATTTATCTTATTGAGTTATTGGAAGAAGTATCAACGAATATAGTACCTATTTAAATCTATATATATATATATATATATATATATATATATATATATATATATATATATATATTTACAGTGGTGAACCGGGCGAGCTGGGCGATCCAGGAAGAAAAGGAGATACTGGTGAATCATCAGACAAAATATACAACATGAGAGGAGACAAAGGCTATATGGGTCCTACAGGTCCCAAAGGTAGCTATAATTAGTTTCTAGTTAGTTCTGTTCCATACATTTTAGCGAGTAGCTATTGTAAAATGTATGGAACAGCAATTTTTTTTTTGAGATTTCAGAATCGGTCCCTTACAAAAAGATGCTCATATCCATTAGTACTTTCACCCCTATCACCCCTTGTTAGTGTATTACGAATAATCCTGAAATAGATAACAATGAAGTTCGTGAACTGGTTAGTAAAACATGCTTTATTTCAGGTTATATGGGCAGAAAAGGAAACGTCGGTGACCGTGGTGATGATGGTTTCCCGGGTTTGAAAGGAGATATGGGGTTACGAGGTCTTGCTATAGCAGGAGAAATAGGTGAAAAGGGTCAGCCCGGTGAGAGAGGTGGTATGGGACCTTTTGGAGTACCCGGAGCTCCTGGACAACAGGGACCTTCAGGCTTTCCAGCACCTAAAGGACAAAAGGGCTCCCAAGGATCCGTGGGGCCCTCAGTTATAGCAGGCGAAAGAGGCGTAACAGGAATACCAGGCCCTCCAGGAACTCCAGGTCCACAAGGTTACCCTGGTATGCCAGGGCAGCCTGGAGCTTACGGCTTTAAGGGAGACACCGGACCTCCTGGCGATAAGGGCCGTGAAGGAGATGCAGGTCTAACCGTATGTATACATGATTGGAATGAAAATAATTTATTTTAATTGTAAACACATTATAATTTTTACGTTTGTTGAATTTGCATCGGCCAGCTAGTAGTTTAAAAATAAACTCACGTCACCAGCATACAAACATCCAACCTCATTCACCTCAATCTTAAACTCGTACTTGTAGTATTATCACAGATAATTCTTTTATTATTTCCAGGGACGCAAAGGGTTCCCAGGTATTGAAAGACCAGGGCCACCGGGATTACCCGGCAAAAATGGCTTTCCAGGCCGTATGGGCTCATTCGGAGATCGCGGGCCAGAGGGATTGCCAGGTGAACCGGGAGACATTGGCCCGAAGGGAATGATAGGAGAAGTAGGAGCCATTGGCATACGAGGAATGCAAGGAATACCTGGAGTAGATGGGGTCCGTGGTTTCCCAGGTTATTTAGGAGCTCCTGGTTTGGTAGGAGAACCCGGCAACAATGGAGATTCTGGGCCGCCAGGTTTCGAAGGTGCACCAGGACGTCCTGGTAATGAAGGACGAAAAGGGGAAAAAGGAATCAAAGGAGTGATTGGCATTTCTGGGCCCCAAGGCTATGATGGTGTAAGAGGAAATAAGGGAATTCTAGGTGACATAGGTGATTATGGTGCTAAGGGTGAGCGTGGAGAAGATGCAACGCATGGATCACAAGGCGATATTGGAGATGCAGGTTATGACGGCAGGCCCGGCCTGCCGGGACAGAAGGGCGCTAAAGGCATAAAAGGCGATATAGGCGAGATGGGAATATCTTTAACGGGCGAGCAGGGCGTTAAAGGCGAACTGGGTCCTGATGGATTTCCAGGAGCACCGGGAATGAAAGGACTTTCCGGCGATAGGGGTGACGAGGGCTATCCAGGTGCTAAAGGTGCTTTGGGTGACAAAGGATATAGCGGTCTTGCAGGGTTTCCGGGAAGAAAGGGTTTAGACGGCATTCCAGGCAGACTAGGGATCCGAGGACCACCTGGCGAGAACGGCGAAAAAGGTGATGAAGGAGACGAAGGTCAACCTGGCCGTATGGGCATTCCGGGATTGCAGGGTGACAGAGGTCTTATTGGGCCTAAGGGGCCTAGGGGAGACTTTGGTTTAAAAGGACCTCAAGGGTCTCCAAGCTATATTTACCCAGCTCCTAAAGGCGATCGTGGTGATAGCGGATATTATGGTGAACCTGGTTTACCTGGTGATAGTGGAGAACCCGGATATCCAGGACCTAAAGGAGTCCGTGGTTATAAAGGCGATCAAGGACAAGTAGGATATCCAGGAAAATGGGATTGACAGGCCCGAAAGGCTTGACAGGAAATCAAGGACCTCCAGGCATGCCCGGTTTACATGCTTTAAGTGACAAAGGAATTCCTGGAGAACCCGGTGTAGATGGTCTCCCTGGATGGCCTGGTCCTAGAGGTCAAAAGGGTGCTCCTGGTATATATGGCTACGACGGGCCTAAAGGTATAAAAGGAAATCCCGGAATTAGTTTTAGAGGACCCAAAGGTCCAAAAGGAATAGAAGGAAGCCCAGGACGTCGAGGCTTTTCAGGAGCTGTTGGTATACCAGGATTAGAAGGTACCCCGGGCTTGTCGGGTCCACGAGGAGATTTGGGTGAACCAGGTTTCGCGATAAGTCCTAAAGGATCAACGGGTGAAATTGGCTACAAAGGAGCAGATGGACCTAAAGGTGAAGAAGGAGAGAGGGGTGAAACTGGTTATCCAGGATTTGTAGGAGAACAAGGCCCAGTGGGCTTACCTGGACTTCCCGGTGAGGATGGTGAAATCGGGCCTGTGGGTATTCAAGGTATTAAGGGTCTTAAAGGCGACAAAGGTGATATGGTTAATCCATGGGAAGTTTCTCAAGGGCCAAGAGGCGAAATGGGACCGCAAGGATATCCAGGGATGGCAGGCCGAGACGGAATGGAAAGCATATCTTTAAGAAACGGTATGAAAGGGAAAAAAGGAAGCCGAGGCGATCGAGGTTCTGAAGGTACCATGGGCTACATGGGAAGTCCAGGTCCAATGGGCAGGGAAGGAATTACAGGCCTTAAAGGATTTGAAGGACCTCAAGGGTACAGAGGCCAACCAGGAATACCTGCAGTTCGTCCAATTCCAAAATCCAGGGGCTTCTATTATGCACTACATTCTCAGTCTTCAATGATTCCACAATGCCCACAAGGCACTACGCCCATGTGGAACGGATTCTCATTGATTCATATCGTTGCTAATGCTCAAGCACATGGCCAAGATTTAGGTACGTATCCTACACACACGTTTCTTTTTATTTAAAAATAACAATCAGAAATAATAGCGTAAAGCCCAGCCGTAGCAGCTTAAATTTTGCCACCTATTGTATGGAGAAAACTTTACAACTTCGCAGAGGAGTCCCTGGACCGAAATAAATATTTTAATGGAGGGGATTTTGAATAATTTTTAGGAGAAATTATGCACCCGCACGCTTCAATCAAAAAATCCAACCGACTCATATTTAGACTTGAATTCCTGGTCTTTGACTTATACGAAAACAATACCCACGCCCCAATTTTTTGATTGAGGCGCGTGGGGTGCATACTTTCCCCTTCTCCCGCACCCCAAGGAAATCGCGCTCAAAATGCTCAGTTTGGTCGTAGAGTAAATGTCAATGCTCTACTATTATATACCAAAATAATTTGCCGGCTGAAACTACCTTTTATTCATTCTCGGATAACACAAAAACTTCAAAGATTTAAATCGTACAACGAACACAAAATTGTTACAAAATCAATGTTTTTGCAATGTGACGGATATTCTTTAATTACTAGTATATTATTTGATTGCCCGACATTCAGAGAACACCTATATATATATATATTTTTTAAGTACTGTGTCAACCAAGTGTCAACGTACTGTAACTATATTTCACAAATAAATATGACTAATGATTCCACAGGTGCTCCTGGTAGTTGTTTGAGGAAGTTTTCAACTATGCCTTATATGTTCTGCGACCTGAATAATAAGTGCGAGTTTGCCCAAAGAGAAGATTATAGTTTTTGGCTGTCAACCGATGCTCCCATGCCTATGGCAATGACTCCAATCCAAGCTCGAGAAGTTGGCCTATACATATCTAGGTAAGAATAAGTGTTTGCCATAGTACATATGTCTTTGCGTGAACAATTAGGAAAGTTATTATCAATTTCCATCTCTTCCAATTTTGCAAACAGAATAATAAGATTTCAGAAAAACTTGACTTAAATTTTGGTTTATCAAAGGTAGATGGTAGGTACAGATAAGGTAGTATAAACCTGAGGCACAGAATTAATATAAGTACTACGTACAGAAAGAAAGCTCCCTGCCCCTCCCGCAATATGGCACCCCCCGCACCCCCACACTTTTCCCCCGATCGTTTGCGGATTGGGACGCTATGACTAAGTATGAAAACACCACACTGACGTGTTCACGGATGTACGTGCAGTTTCATTTGTAGTAGTAGTAGGGATATATGACTCCCCGTTTCTATGGAATGCCCTCCCTGTGCCTGTAGTGTAAACAATGAGTAAAGGTGAGTTTTTCTTTCTTTGCAGATGTCAAGTTTGCGAATCGCCAACTCGTATGATAGCCATACACAGTCAAAGTAATGAAGTACCTCGGTGCCCTGATGACTGGGATCAGTTATGGATTGGATACAGCTTTTTGATGGTAAGAAATTATTCAGCAAAAGAAATACTATATAAAATAGCAAGCCGTGTAGAAATCATGATACCAGAGTGTGAGAAGAAATTAGAAGAGTTAGCTTGATAAGCTGAACGGAATGAACTGATAAAATAGCGAATAAAAATATCTCTGAATTTTATAATTTCATAGTGTTTTCAGAAGTGAACGATTTTATATTAAAACTGCCTATATACTTTTCCCAGCACATGGCCGGATCAGACGCAGCTGGCCAGAGCCTGGTGTCGCCTGGCTCCTGTATGCAAGAGTTCCGCACGAGACCGTTCATCGAATGTAACGGCCTCGGCAGATGTAATTACTTCGCTACAGCGATCTCGTACTGGCTTTCGACGATAGAAGATAACAAAATGTTCCAGAAACCTGAACAACAAACGCTAAAACAAGATCATGTGAATAGGATAAGCAGGTATGAGCTAAGATATTATGAATTATTCCATTTAAAGCACCTCGGTACTTTAAATCTTTTTTGTGTACTTTAAAGCATCTGAGGCCGAGTGTCTGTCTTCCGTTGCAACTAATTGCCAAGAAAGAATAAACATTTGTTTTTCACAACTGGTTGTGAAACTCAGTTGCCATGGCGGCCGAAAGGAAATTTGTCTACCCGTACACCGTACAGTAGCTTAGCTAAGTGATCTAACTCCGACCAAATCGTATTGATACATAATGTATTTTACAGATGTTCAGTATGCATGAGAAGGCCACCGGCACGAACTGGCAGCGTGAGCTCGTATTTGCCGGGAAGCGCGTCGGTGACGTCGGTGCCCAACGCGTACGTGCGCGGCAACTACCCGCGCCGGCACCGGCTGCGGCCCTACCGCGGGGGCCGACACGTGCGGAGACACCCCTAAACTAAATCCACCATTGTGATACGATATATTTATCTCGCGGCAACTAAAGTGCTGGCTTTCGTGTCGATTAAGGTAACACCCCCACTGCCATCGTTATTTAATTAAAATTAGATATGGCTTAGGAATTAAGAATATCATCACTATTTATGCCAAATGTTACAGAAATTTATTCTCTGTTAGGAGCGACTTTGTATAGAAGTGTTACTTAGTAAATAGTGTAGCAAGCACAGACGTGGTAGCAAGACATGTAATAAAAATAATCTTTCTTTGTTTATACAAGGTAAGATCTAGTAAGGTCGTACAATTAATTTTCTCGAACAACATTATTGTAATTTAGTACTTATTTTTTTAGTTTGATTTAAAGAATGCTACCGTAAACTCATAAATTATAAGTACTTGTCATAAGTAAAATGTATTAATACGGTTATAAATAAACGAATCAGCTGACGACTTCGACCGAGAATAAAACATCTAGTCGCTACTTACTTAATAAAATATAAATTAAACTTGTATATACACAAGTTTCGCACACTTATTTTACAAACTTGTACATAACTTCTTGCTGTTATTATGATATGTATTGTAGGTAATAAGCTAATGCTTTAAATAAATTACATTTAAAAATGGTCAAAATCTTTTCTTGCCCTAATAAAGTATTTGCAGAGTCTCTGTTCCAGTGTGAATTTTGAGATAAATTTATCCAATACATAAGTGTATTACTTTCGAAGTACATATGTAAAAAAACCTTTCTGCAAAATTCCAGGTTTCTAGATCCAACAATTTCGTCTAGGCGTCGTGTCGTATCAAGACCTTAAACGTAAAGCCGAGAACAGAGAAGTATGGCATATACTCCACCGACAAGAGCGCGGCTCTTAAATAAGAAGAAGTTGATATCCCAATCAGTCAGTCAGCGTCATATTTTTATAGGTATATTTATTATTAGGAGCATTTGTTAAACATCATCATAATCTAAATTCTCTAGTCAATGGACACTAACCCGAAGAGCTAATGAGGAGAGACCTTAATCCTTTCTGTTTCCAAGATGATGATATCTCAAAATATTGAAATAAATGAAATATACATAGTACATACTTCAAAATGAATTATATTATTCAAAATTATTTACAAAAATGTTATGAAACAAATAGAAGTCAATAATTAATCAATAGTTTTAGTAACTGAGTCTAAGTGCTTTAACTTATGATCATCAAGATTGGGCCTTGCTTCATATGTACAAATAGTAACTCCATGCCTGTGTGCAGGAGTCCACTCACCTTTCAGGCCAATGTAGTAAATTCTTGTATTTTCTGCACCGAAATTACTTGGAAAGTGCATAGTCAAGTGTGCCACTGATGAAAATGTAACAATCCTGAAAATAAACAGGGGAGGTAAGTTATCACATCATATTTCTAATGAATATTTGAAAATGAATATACACATTTCCTAAAACGAAGTTGTAATGAGAACATTGGTTTTGTACTTGAACATCTGTTTAAAAAAGTCTTGCTATCCAACATTTGCATGTCAATGACATGTATAAAAAAAACTTACTTTGGATTGTACTCAAGAAGCCCTTGACTATCTTTTTGTAGTTCAAAAACTTGATCAGGTTCCATTGACACATCATCAAAGGTCATATTTGGCTTATTTTTATAACTGTAATATTTAAAAAAAATTATGATCAATTGCTGTTTGTTACTTTTTACTTATTTAAGCTCTACCAATTTAAAAAAAAAATGTGTTTTGTTTCCCCATAATGCTCTGGACAGACTGACACAAATTCCTGGCTGCTTGTGAACTTTGTATATGTGCTCACTACAAAGCAATTTATAGTTTCACTTAAGGCACAGTAGCACTATCCAACTGCTTAGTACCACTTCTTCTTTAGTACAAAAGGTATGCACAATTGTCATGATTAGAAGACAGAATAGGACTAAAAAAGTCATTGACAAAGGACAAATCAACAAAATAAAAATATACTCACAGTTTCAGCTTCTTTGGATGTGAATCTGTTTCTTCAGATATTATTCTTATGCCTTTTAGTTTCACATTGCCAGTAAAAGGAATGTTAAATAATAATTCTTCATCAGCATCACTTTGAACATACTGGAAAAATAGATACAGATATTATTGAGAATCAACTACTGTATGCACTATAAAATGATGGCACAATGTTGTCACAGTCACAAGTCTGGAAAATGTTAGTAATTTATTTTTCAGATTTCCTTACCTCAGATTTATCAAATCTTTTTTCCCATGGTTTAAATACAGTTTTCCCAGATCCTTCAATAGTTTCATTTAAACATTGTAAATTTTCCTTATCTATTTTCTCATACAGATTGTATTGAATTCCAACATCATCTGAATGATCATGATCATGGTCATGGTGGTCGTGGCAATGACCATGCGGCATCTTTAATTGGAAAACTGGAAGAAAACATAACATCATTTAGTAGAGTGGAAACATTGTGAGCGCTCAACTGCTTGGCAAATAAATGGTAGTGGTAGAAGGCAAGTAACAATAAATTATGCCCTTTGGCTACAACAACAAAATTAGTAAATATTCTATTTGTAACAAACTATGTATTTTACCTAAATACACTTATTGCTTGCAAAATTCATGCAAATATTGAGTTTGGAGTTTGAAAAAACTTACAGTACCAGGTAGGTAGGTTAAGTATTTTTTTTTGTACTTTTTAAAAAATATGATGATTTGTTGATAAGTCACAGAAAGCGGAGAGTTTACCTATTTATTCTTTGCAGAAAGAAAGGAAATTTTAAACACATAAACTTGCCGTTTCACTGCCTCTCAAATTCTCAATCTCGATAGAATGACAGACAAGCAGTGTGACCGTTTTAAAATTTGACTAAATACCAAAAAGTTGTGCTGTCAGTACTAAAAAATACTAAAAAGCAAAATTCAAAAATACCAAAATTGTACTAACATTTTTTTCAGAAATACGCTACATAAAACACACATTTCAATAACAAATCCGAATAATCTTTTCAAAATTTTACCGGACGAGCAAAAAAAAAAAAAAAAGGACGCGTTCGGGACAATTTGTGCGGAGGAGCAAAAGAAGGAAGCGTACGGGTAGTGATGTGTTTCAAGGAAAAAGGGGAAACTTTCTTGGAAATATTCACGAGAACGGAAAAATTTCTTAAAAACCCGAGGAATTCCGAAATTTTCAACGGAAGAAATTTTCTGAAGGAGGGAGGGAGGGGTTTTTAAGTGAAAACACGCGAAAATACCAAAAAAAATACCGAAATAGACAAAATAGTTAAAATTCTACCAATATTATACTAAAATTTGGTTAAGTACTAAAATTATACTAACATCATTCTGAGATGGGGCATCTCAGAATGATGTTAGTATAATACTAAATTAGTACTGAAAATACCAAAAACGGTCACACTGCAGACAAGCAATGACAATGACACACAATGACATAACATGACATATGACAAACCGAAGAGTATAGCACCTAAATAGAATCGCTCCTTGTATAATGTAGTAGATCGAGCCTATGATTCGCAAAAACGTTGTTGGCTATCGCTAGTATTGTCAATAGTATTGGACCTTGAAAAATAGCACAGACATAATATTACCTAGACCCACCACAGAAGTAATTTTTTTTTTTAAATATAAGCAGAAGGAACACAAATTTCACACACACACTTATGATATTTGACAATATTTGCATCCTGTTCATGATAAGGACTGTCACATAACTCTGTCCCTTTCCTTCCTTAGCATTGCAATGTATTGCAACACGAACCACTACACTGAAAGATTTATCATCCAAGCCGGATTTTTCATTCGAAATGATCCTTAACTAGAGATGGGCATTTACCCGATAAATTTCCGAGACTCGGAAATTTATCCATTTATACCCATATTTTCCCAGGAATTTTTAATTTATACCAGGAAAAAATTAAAATCAATTAAAATGTTTGTAATTACGATATTTTACAATATATCGTTAAGATTTATTATGAAATAAGCACATATTTAGTTTTTAAATTAAGTACTGTGTATAAAAGTACTTATAAAGTGTACAATTTACGTTTTTGTTACAAAAAGACCTGACAAGATATAGGTATCTTTATTCTGACTCATTCGCAGCCAACTGGTTTTAGACGATAAATGTTATGCCGGGGCGACGAACAAGTTTGCCAATTGAAGTTTGCCAAGTTCTATTGAACGGCTAGGCGATCATCGAATCGTACACGAATGTCAGCCAACTTAATTACACTCTCTCTCTCTCTGTCAGAGGAAAGACGTCCACTGCTGGACAAAGGCCTCCCCCAAGGATTTCCATAACGACCGGATGCGGGCAGCGCAGGACCGGTCGTTATGGAACTTAATTACTAACTCTCTCAAAAACACGCTTGCATAAAATTTTCTCGATAGAAAAATATTGCGAAGTTACCTCCAAATCCTAACTAATATTATAAATGTGAAAGTGAGTTTGTTTGTTACCTCTTCACGCTTTATCTACTCAACCAATCTACCTATTTCACATACACATAGTTAGAAGTACTGAGAAGGCCATAGGATACTTTTCATCCCGGGAAAAAGCACTGTTTCCGAAGGAAATTCACGCGGGCGAAGCTGCGGGCAAAAGTTAGTCTATAATACAACTGAAGATGTTTTGATTTTCTACTTTAAACAGCCATATACTAAAAATGCATCATTATTTTCAAAATATTGTTTGAATACATATGATTTTAAATCTGTTGTTTATGTTTTTTTAATATTTGAACCGAAAACAACTAGTTATTTATCTTCCTTATAATCAAAACACACCTAATATTTATACTTTAATTATTATTTTATCAGTATTAAAGAAAATAAGGATAATTTACTTTCATTTTAATTTCTTTCCGGTATAAATAAAAAATATCGGGTATAAATGGGTATAAATTAATTTTTACCAATTCTACCCATTCTTTCCCATTTTTACCTTCCGGAAATTTATCCAAGCGCCCATCTCTATCCTTAACTGTCATATTTGTTGTGTTGTCACAGTTGTCATAAATATTTAAAATTATTTTTTACTGTTTTGTGCTTTTAAACTCAATAGAAATGATAAAATGCAACGTGTACAATATGTGGAAGTGTTTAATAAAAAAATATTCGTGGAATATCGTTCCTTCGGTAAGCAATACATGTTTTTTTGACGTGCCCAATGATAATATACAATTTCGTGTTATTTTTGAAACAATAACCATTATTAGACTTTTGAATGCTATTTATCAGCAATATCATTATTTATTTTATAAAGTAGTGTATTAATTATAACCATTTCATAAGAAATACTACAAGTAATTTAATAATTTCGTAAATAGCAAAGATCATTTGACGGATCCAGTTTTGTTTACATGGCTGGGCCGAATCAAGGCAAATATACGAATTTAGTACCTATTCTATAAAAATCTCAGGAATTCTTTCTTGAAGATTAAAATGCACATTTTATAAAAATACTGACAGTGAATTTTATTTCAGGACAAGGAAAATATGCCAAAAAATAATACCTCAAGAAAGAGAACTGTTATGGGGAGTATTTCTCTTACGTACTACGAGTACCAGGACTACCAGGACAGTGAATGGACGCCAGCAACCATTAACATCATTGCAATGTTTCATTGCACGTGATTTTTAATAATTTAAAATAAATTTTATTGATTTAATGACTAGTATTTTTTCCCAAAAGGGATAGAATTTCCCATCGTAAAAGCTGATGCAGATCCGTCCGCATACCGCGCACGGCTTAAGACTCAGCGTCTCAAAATTTTTGGTTTTGCTACACTGTACCGAATATAATTAATTATTTTAGATCCGACCCTGTATTCTGTCGTTGTGTGAATAATAATCTTAGTGTGTGTTTTTGCCATGCAATTTCAAATGACATGTTCAGTCTGCTTACTATTATTATATGTCTGTGAGACCCACAGACATATAAAAAAAAAATTATTTCTGTGGCCTAGACCCCGCAAGTCTCATCGCCTGCATAGAAAACGAGCGTGTCAATATTTTTTTACCTACTGTGACGTCACATAAGCGATTTAGTGATGGGAACGCTCGCCATCCATGCAAACGATTCAAAGGTGTCGCCGCCGCCAACGCCCTTTATTTTCCAAATTGATACTGTAAGCAATTTTACAATACCGATATTATAATCGATTATTCGAGTTCATCGACAGAGGAATGAGAAAACGGCAGAGAAATGATAAATCATTAATAACTTGTCTTTTTCTCTACTACTGCGAAGCTAAAAGAAAGGTTAATGATTTTAATCAAGTTGGATAAAAATTACATTGTTTGTATGTAGGTATGCATGTTTGTTCTGGGATAACTCTCGAACCGTTGATCCGCTTTTGATGAAACTTGGGATAAACATAGAAATTATTAATAGAATGTTTAAGTTTGTTGTGCATCTAAATAGGTCCAGCCGTTTTTGAGATATTCGATTTTTTTATTTAAATACATATTCTATTTTAATTTTCGCGAGGGTTCCGTTTTTACCTTTTGAGGTACGGAACCCAAAAAAAAATACATGACAGAATATCATTCCTCTGTTTCCAAATCGATTAGGCTTTTAGAATCGATTAGCTTTTCTGTGCGGTACAGCACTATTTGCCTTTTTGACAGAAAAATGAGATTAGTGATCGTACCACTAAGCTAAACGACGTGTGAACGTACAGTTCGTTTTAACATTCATTGCGTGTTTTTAAAGATAAGCCCTACAACACTCCTTTTAAAAGCGGCAATGTATTTTAAATCAACAATACACACTCGCATACATAGTTTTCTTTGTAAAATCGCCAAATTCGTGCCGGGAACACAAAATAACTGTTTTTTTAGTTAAAAACAACACCATTTTAAAACAAAATTACTTACCGTTGAAAAGAAATGTTTCCTTTATCTTGTCCCCCTTTTTGTGTATTGTTTCTTCAACTCAATACCGCGTAATTAGGCATTTTTTACTTTTTGTAATACGTCTGACTGCGAGAACGTTCGACCACGGACTGAATGAACGAGCGTTAAATGAAGTTGAATCATCTTCCTTTTTACACGCGAAGTACATACACTTGCGGGGTCTAGGTAATATTATGTCTGTGAAAAATAGTCATATTTAGTGATGTGCCGTTTCCGAAATCGAGAATTTTTGGAAACGGTCAGGACGCGTTCTCAGAAATATTCCCTAAATCGGAAATTGTTGGAAAAGTACCTGAAATATTTAAAAAAAGGGATTTTTTTTGCAGCTGTCTTTAAAACGAAGATTAACAATTAGTCCGGTCATTCTATGTTTTCAGAAAAACTAATTCATAAAGTTTTGAAACGTGACATATACCTTCGGTTGTGGTGTTCAACGCTCACTACCCTCCCCTACCCTCCCCCTGACGCTACTCCCCCCTTTACTCTGAAATGGGTCCCCTTTACCGGTTTTTTCACTTTTTCTCGAAAACTATTATAGATACGAAAAAGGTGTCAAAGGCAAAGATGATCCTTATTAAATTCTAAATAAAATATGTCCTATGTCTTATTTTGATAGACTTGACGGTTTACCAGCTAAAAGTTGTGTTTGGGGCACATGTTGTGAAAATGTACCTAAAAAGAGGGGTATTGTTGCAGTTTTCCTATTATATCTCGAAAAAGACCCAGAATTTCGGAAATATAGTGCTATTAAAAGTTTTAGAGCATTAAATTCTGCGTTTAATGGGACTAAATACATATATTTTGGACCACTCGGTCCAATACTAGTGCTCAACGAAATTGCACAAATCCCACAGATATTGTAAATGTGAAAATTTAGATGTATGTTTGATACTTAACTACGCAAAATCTACTAGACGGATTTCGATGAAATTTGGTACACGGATAGAAAAATACCGGGAATAGCACATAGGGTACTTTTTATCCCGAAATTCTTACGGGAGTAGGGCCCCGAGGCGCAGCTAATAAAGCATTTTTCATAGGTATGGAAAACTTGCTACGCCCCGGGGTTCCGCTCAGTTGGGAATTTCGGGATAAAATTATCTTATATGATTTTATAAGTCTTTCTCTATTTGTGTACTAAACTTCATCGAGATCCGTCCAGTATACTTCGTGTGATCGAGTGACAAAAATGTCAAGTTTGTATGGAAATTTTATCATTTATGATAATATATACTAGATGCGCTCCGAGGCTTCGCTCCTGTGAGAATTTCAGAAAAAAAGTAGATTATGTGCATTTTTAGGTTTAACTCTACTCGTCTACTAATTTTCGTCGAAATATGCTCGGTAGATTTTGTGTAATTGAGTAACAAACATACATATTTTTACGTTTGGATGTCTCGGATGTATGTTTGTTATTCAATTACACAAAATCTACCGGGCATATTTCAACAAAAATTGTACACAAGTAGAGTTAAACCTAAAAATGCATATAATCTACTTTTTTTCTGAAATTCTCACAGGAGCGAAGCCTCGGGGCGCATCTAGTATATTATCATAAATGATGAAGTTCCCATACAAACTTGAAATTTTTGTCACTCAATCACACGAAGTCTACTGGACGGATCTCGACGAAGTTTAGTACACAAATAGAGAAAGACTTGAAAAATCACATAAGATAATTTTTATCCCAAAATTCCCAACTGAGCGGAGCCCCGAGGCGTAGCAAGTTTTCCATACCTATGAAAAATGCTATATTAGCTGCGCCTCGGGGCCCTACTCCCGTAGGAATTTTGGGATAATGAGTACCATATGCACTATACCCAGTATTTTTCTAGCAGTATATGAAATTTCATTGAAATCCGTCTAGTAGATTTTGCGTAGTTGAGGATCAAACATACATCAAAACTTTCGCATTTAAAATATCTGTGGGATTTGTGCAATTTCGATGAGCACTAGTATATATAGGACAGAGTGGTCCAAAATATATGTATTTAGTCCCATTAAACGCAGAATTTAATGTTCTAAAACTTTTAATAGTACTATGTTTTCGAAATTCTGGTTTTTTTTTCGAGATATAATAGTAAAACTGCAACAATACCCCTCTTTTTATGTACATTTTCACAACATGTGCCCCAAACACAACTTTTAGCTCGTAAACCATCAAGTCTATCAAAATAAGACAAAGAACATATTTTATTAAGAATTTAATAAGGATCATCTTTGCCTTTGACACCTTTTTCGTTTCTATCAAAGTTTTCGAGAAAAAGTGAAAAAACCGGTAAAGGGGACACATTTCAGAGTAAAGGGGGGGTAGCGTCAGGGGGAGGGCAGGGGAGGGTAGTGAGCGTTGAACACCACAACCGAAGGTATATGTCACACAAGTTTCAAAACTTTATGAATTAGTTTTTCTTCCCCATACATTGATTACATAGAATGACCGGACTAAATCACTAAAATGCATATTTTCCATATTCCGCGGAAATTTTAGAATTTCATTCCCGAGAAAATTTCCAAGAAATTTCTTGAGAATTTCATTCCCGAGAAATTTTCCAAGAAATTTCTTGGAAAATTTCTCGGGAATTTCTTTAACATCAAATAATCGTATCGATATGGGAGTTTAAATTTCGGCCGTACCATAGACTTAAAATATACGGCCGTACTATAGTAAAAAATAATAGACCCGGAATAACAATTTTACAGCCTATCGATAGTATCAATAGCTAATAGTTTGCAATAGGTACTATTGATGATAACCAAAACTATCGATACTCTCGATACGAACAATTGATAGTTCTAAAAACTATCGATAGTATTGCACTAGAAAAAATTCAATATTATTAGTAACATTATATTATCATGTCCTTACTTATTGATATTGAGCACTACCTATTTTGGTTACACCGTTATTTATGTAGGTATGCTGACACTGACATAAGGAAACTACAATAAATATAATTTATTATTTATTTTTGTTCCATGCACGACAGCACCGACGACACCACTGTGCGTTTCGTCAAATAGTTCTTCTGGCGTCATGTTTGCAGTAAAACTTATTATTGTTACTTGGATTGACCAATAGATACTAATAGCCAGGATTGTCGTAAAAGATGACAATGTGAACGTCCTAAACCAAAACTTGTAAAAAGCCACTTTAACAGCTATTATAGCCAGACCGAATCTAAAAACCCTCGCCATGTTTCGAAGCAATAGAATTAATTTCTTAAACTGGCAACTAATTTAAAAACCCATCTGTAATTTCTCCTATCAAAGTTTGTCTCATAGGTTTGACTTTCAATCAAGGGCGGATCCAGTCCAGTATTTTTATTTTTGGAAATGGCACCGTTTTCCGTTCTCGATAATATTTCCGATAAATGGTGGCAGATTATTTTTTAAACTACTATTACCACTAAATCTGTTATATTAACTACTACTACTACTACTACTCTCAGCCTAAAGACGTCCACTGCTGGACAAAGGCCTCCTCCAAGGATTTTATCCATGGGGGGTTTAGTGGTTATATTAACTACTCGAGTCTTAATTTCATATGTACTGTGATGGAACCTGCCATCACAGTACACAAAATAGCAGTCGGGGATATGGGGGAGGGGGGCACGTGCCTCCGTGCTCCCACCTTTTAAATTCGCTTCTTCTTTCAATAATGTTGCAATATAAAACACATAAGTGCTGCCTCTAATTCAGGGTTTTTATATTTCTTGACGTTAATATTATTAGTTTTACTGCCAACATGACGGCAAAGGAACTATTTGACGAAACGCACTCTATTAAATTTTTACAAGCTATCGTTTGTGAAACAGTTCTGAAAACATCAATAGTATCGAAAATCAATACTATCGAATCGATAGTTTTAGTTATCATCTTCACTCAAATAATCATTGCAAGGAGGGATTTTCCGAGACCCAAATTTAAAAAAAAATTGTTCCAGATTACTTCATAGATAGGATTGACTTTTTTTAAAATAAAACTTGGTAAAAAAACATCCGAAAAGTATTAATATTGTGATTTGTGCAACTGTCAAACCGTTAGGTGATTTTTTTCTGCCTCTGGTTGACAAGAAAAAGCGCAAATAGCGCACAACTGTTATTACACCAACTATGTCATTTTTTAAACTTCCTGCTGATGCTGAAAGGTAAAATAATACCACAATCACTTCC